>CM042160.1:21111633-21169133 GCA_023376005.1 Doryteuthis pealeii | reverse complement strand
GCATATCTCATTTACTTCCCTGAAACAGGTGCTATTAAAAATTCAGATGTGTCAAATTCACTGATTCTTATGCTAAAACCCCGTAATCAGATGAAATCGCTGACTTACTAGTCTTGCCAACTTATCCTGACCATGTTTATGCGAATAAACCGCCAACTGATGTAACTCAACAATTATTAGAATCACGCGTGAAAGAAAAAAGCCAGACTTCTTTGTAACTGAAAATTTCAAGGTAAAAAGTTTTGACTATTGTTACTTATTGTCTACTATTCCCAGCAATTATGTTGAGGCAATAAAATCCCCAGATTCGCAACAATGGGTGCTCGTCATGCAAAATGAATATAAAACACTTCTTGACAATGATACATTTGAATTGAAACCTGCCCCAAAAGATCAGCACATTGTAGGGAGTCGTTGGGTCTACGATTTGAAATTTAATGAAAATGGCACCTGCAAATATAAAGCTAGGCTTGTCGCAAAAGGATTTTCACAGATTTATGGTGAAGATTACCTTGATACGTTTTCTCCAACGACTAACCTGACTTCCATACGAGTTTTAATTCATTTGGCAGTCCAATATAACTTGCGAATACACCATCTAGATGTCAAAAGTGCTTATTTAAATGCCCCATTAGACTTTGATATATACATATATCCCCCAGAAGGTTTTGAAAACGAAAATAAAAATTGTGTATGGAAACTTAAAAAGGCCCTATATGGTTTGAAACAAAGTGGGCGTTCCTGGAATAACACTTTTCATAATTACTTGGTTGACCAGGATTTTAAACCCTCTATTATAGATCCTTGTTTGTATACCAAGGAAATAAACAAAGAAATAGCTGTAATTTTATTAGTATGGGTAGATGATATTCAAATTGCTTCAAAAACGGAAGCTGATTTAATAAAAATTAAAAAATAGTTTAAGTTTAAAATTTAAAATGACAAACCTGGGAAGGCTGTCTTGGATTTTAGGGATACAATTTGAACATAGTAAAAATACTATTAGAATGAATCAATCTAGATATATTGAAAGATTGTTGGTCGAATTTAATATGACCGATTGTAAGACCCGCTATACTCCATGCGAAATGGATATTAATAAAGGTTTTGATAATGAAAATGAATTAATTGATAATAAGCTCTACCGTGAAATTGTTGGTTCCTTAATTTATATTATGATGGCTACTCGGCCAGATATATCGTATGTAGTTTTAAAATTATCTCAGTATTTGGATAAACCAGCATCAATCCATTTAATAGGAGCGAAGTATGTTTTGCGATATCTGAAAGGCACAATAAGTCAGGCACTAGTATTTAAAAAAATCATCTGAACCCTTGAAATTACGGGGATTTTGTGATGCCGACTGGGCAGGTTCAAGTGACCGAAAAAGTATATCAGGATACTGTTTTAAATTATCGGACGAAAGCTCGATTATTTCTTGGAAATCTAAAAAACAACCAGTTGTCTCTTTGTCAACATGTGAGGCCGAATTTGTTAGTCTCGCCTCTTCTGGGCAAGAAGCCCTTTATCTACGGACATTACTTAAAAGTGTCGTGGAACCAGGGGTCGTTAATAACCCTGTAACTATTTATTGTGATAATCAGTCGAGCATATTATTGGCAAAAAACCTCTCATACACCAGAGATCAAACATATTGATATGAAATATCAATTTATAAGGGATGAAATTAAAAAAGGGTCTATACTCTTAAAGTATATAGAATCGGAAAAGAACATTGCAGATCTGTTCCCAAAACCATTGAATAAGATAAAACTTAATACTTTTAAAAAAGATATCATGGGGGGGGGGGGCAAAATTAAACTTATGATTTCGCCCTGTCGGCTTGGGCTGTAGAACAGACCAACTGTATCCATGCAGAAGGGTAAGACCCCCCTCCCCCGAAAATGAATGTCCTGGACATGACATTAAACTTGTCCAACCAAATACTAACTCACTAACTGTATTGCATTTTATTGTATTTTTCGAATTAACACAAAAAAATCAAAAAAACGAAAATCAACAACAAAACAACAACAACAACAAAAAAAAAAAAAAAAAGAAAAAAAAGGGAAAAAGGGGACAATACTAATTTTGACAGTAACGTTGGCTGTAATAAGGTTAAGAATTAGATTAGGAATAGCAAAATGATAACAATAATTAATATTCTTTTTTACAAAATAGGATGAGTAAAATTAGGTTTAGAAGTAATAGTATTTTTGTTCTATTACTATAAATTTTAAAATGTCTTAATGAAATAATTGTAAATTATAACTTTATATTCCTGAATGAAATCATTTAATATTTCTGAATGGAATCACCCACCTTATAAAAGAAAGGGGGCGTGTTGACTTTTCTATGATATAAGGTGAGTGGTAGACGAACCACTCTTATCTATAGACTGGGCGATAGCCATGTGACCAACCTATGGACCAACCACTGGCAGTATTCTGCTGCTGATATTATTATTTATACTGGCTTTTCTGGTCCTACCTGAACATACTGCTTTGAGCCTTCGTGGACGACGGATCATAGGATTATATCACAGGACCTTTTGACACTACGTAGGATTCCAAAACTTAGGACTTATTAACTTACCAAAGGATGCTATAGTTCAGGACTTATTCACTTACTAAAGGATTCTATAGTTCAGGACTTACTTACTTTAAGTCCTTTTAAACTGGCCAAGGATGGCGGTCAGAAACTTAACAGTATATATAGGGCGTTTCAAATATTTAAACCAGTTGATATTTTTTCATTTTCTCCAAAAACTACCGGTCATGATTTAATGAGACTTTCGCAGTTTAATGGGAATACATATATGTGCGCAGGCATTACAAAAACTGCATTGTTCTGTGCAAGAGGAAACACACAGTAACCATTTACAATATTAAGACCATATAGAATGGTTGCAAACAATAAACTAATGTCATTATAATCGGGAAATTATCGGTCGCAAATGTGACTTGACCCACTTCTGAGAAAGATATAACATCTGAACTTTACAAAGGCAAATCTACATCAGAAATATTCAAAATAATTTGCAGACATCAAGCTGATAACATATATGTTGCATCCCATACGAAGGTATGTAAGAGGGTCGATAAGGGTCACTCTAAGATTGTTTCCCGACTTTCTTTGTTAAGAATGAAACATGATGTTGTAAATAACACAGGTCTTCTGAAAAAGGTTTTAACATCGGTAAAACCAGTGACAATACCTCGATTGACAAAGGTACGTACAAATGCGTTTGAAATGGGCAAAGGAGAACATGTAGGTCGATTTTTCGAAAATTCTGTTCACAGAGGAAACGATAGCTCTGATGGTTTGAGCAAAGATTGGGTTGTAAATGGACGAGATCATCATCCAAGTCAGATGTACCAACAAAGAGGAGGAGGTATTATGATTTTGGTCTGGTATTATTGGAGGTATCATAGCTAGACCGTGAAAAGTGCCTGGCGGGACGAAAGTAATCATAGATGCTTGTTGAAGCAACTTGAATCGTGGCTAACAAAAACAAAAGAATCACTTTCAGGAGAATTAATACAAGATAATGTTCCTTTGCATTCAGCACATACAACTATGAAGTGTCTACAAAAATGAGACTTCTGTGGACTTTGGAAGATGAAATGACCGGCCAATTCTCTAGACTTAAATCCTATTGAAAAACTGTGGAGCCATCTGACACGACGTGAGAATGGACGCCCATTTAAAGCAAAGTTGACTTTTGGCTGGAAATAGTAAACGTATCACGTGAAATTACATCAGAGGAAATCCACAAACTGAAATATTTGATGGACCAGGGCCTCTTCCGAACCATTTGAAAAGAGGATTATCTCATATTAGCCGACTCCACTATCATTTTTCTAACTCTCTTTACTTTTTATCTCAATTTAATTTCATCTTAGTTACTGTAGGTATCCCTAAAAACCTGTAAATGAAGCAATTAAATCGTTATTTTACAATTTGACTCACCAAGTAAATTAGGTAAATGACCGTAACTTCTGTTCCCTTTTTCAGAACCTAAAATCTTTACGGAATATATGCATGTACATTCCCTAACCTTTCGCTGATAATATTGTTAAATTCCAGCGTGTAGTTTTTGAATAGGATGGAAAAGTATCACTTAATAATTTGAAACAGCGCATACACACACACACACACACACACACACACACACACACACACACACACACATATATATATATATATATATATATTGTTACGAACCCGCACTCGTTAGGGTCGACCAGCGCGTGCACGTAACAAGAAATAAAAAAAATATACGATGATGGTCTCAGTGTAAAGATAAAAAAAATATATAATACAAAGGGATTGGGAAAATTCAGACACCGCTCTGTACTCCTGTGAAAGGGGGAGGGAGGAGAAAACTGATGGAAGGCAACAATGCTGAATGGAGAGAAGACGCGTGGCACTTTTTATAAACATGCAAAGAATTTATTTTACATATAACATACAAGAAAAGAAAATATATAAATCTATGTGGAGACGGAGAACAATATTAACAGATAATTATCAAAGAACAGGCGAGCAACCAACAAAAATACAGATCTCTGAATATATTAACAACACATGGATACACAATAAACAATCAGAAATACAACGAAAAAATATGTTGTTTTTTTTTCGACTCACGGTACCCTTGGAAATTCCACAGAAAAAGTTCTCTTAAAAAAAAAGAATAGACGACAATCACACTGCCGTTAGAGTCTGTCAAAGTTCCTTCAATAAAACGATTATTCAAAATCTTTTTTTCTCATCGGTGGAATCCACATATCCAAAAAAGAAATCCACTGGTTTTACAATCTGCCGTTAGCGCCTGTCAAAAATCGCGTCCTGTCCTGTCGGCTGGATTTCAAAACTGTGTCACTTTCTTGGTACCGATGTCTTGGGGTCGCGGAGAGGTCAGGACTCTGCTTGTCGTCATAGCAACAAGTTCACCTCGGAGGAGGGGGGAGGGGTAACCTTCTCAACGATCGTGCAGGGTGGGATTAAGGAATGTGAATACACAAGGGTTAAGTCAAATTTTGAAAACTGCTCGCCCACCCATTTACAAATTTATCCTTTAAATTGAACCGTTCGTCGGTTTTACCGATATGCGCACTAGTGCACGTACCGATAGGGTGTCACAATATATATATATATATATAATATATATATATATATATATATATATATATATACACTACTGTAGTTATAATTAAAATTTCTATTGTTAAAACTTCATTAAAAGATACGGAACTACCTATGACTTATTCATACCAATCCACACTTCAATTTTTATGTCTCAAAACTGTTATTATCATAATAATTTCAAAAATTATAAAACACATCTCTGACTCATTTCCCTCTAATTACAATAATTAATTATTATTAATTAATGTAATATAAAACCATTATAAACTACACATTATTAATATACTACATCATTTCTATCCCTATTCATAATTATATAATATAAATATTTGTAATTTGCTCTAAAAGTAAACAAATTATTATAATAAAACATTAATATTATTATTTTTATCATCAATATGCCTAATACCATATCTAAATTATATTTACTAATTATTTGTGCTATCTACTAAATAAAAGAAATGAACTAATATTTAAATGTTGACACAAAGACAGATTTAAACTCATATGAAGAAGTATTCATCCTTTTAATAGTAATGATCATAGTGTGATAATGCAAATATTTTTTGTAATAACTTGTTTAACTGTAATTAGTATGATAATTAATAATGGTACAAATAATTAGTTTTTATCATCAATATGCCTATTATTACTACAAACATCATCTCCACCGCAATACCATAGCTAAAATATATTTACTAATTATT
Source organism: Doryteuthis pealeii (assembly GCA_023376005.1). NCBI lineage: Eukaryota > Metazoa > Mollusca > Cephalopoda > Myopsida > Loliginidae > Doryteuthis > Doryteuthis pealeii. The sequence continues at coordinate 21,163,271 of CM042160.1, read as the reverse complement.
TGTACCATTAAAATTTAGAAATGGTATTGTGATGGAGATGATGTTTGTAGTAATAATAGACATATTCATGTTAAAATAATAATAATAATAATAATAATAATAATAATAATAATAATAATAATAATAATAATAATATTAGTTTTTTATTATAATATTTTTATTTTTTTTAGAGGAGAGTACAAATATTTATACTATACAAGAAGCAGCTACCCGGTGTCACCTGGTTAGGAGAGAGGAAAAAAGGTAGTCTCGCAGATTATTACTGAATCGTGAGTTGGATCTCCGAAAGATGCCCCATTGAAATCCCTATGTAAAAAAAGACCTTCGTTGATTCATCCACTCTGAAAAGAAAAATGAATGTTTACTATTTACAATATTAAATGAAAAAAAGAATCCATGCCGTTATCATTTAAATTCTATTTTCTAATTATCTTCACGAATATAAATCAGATCTTCATTATTTTTGCTTAAAAAGCAATATCTGATGACAGTGAATGACAAGAAGCAGCTAACCGACGAAGCCTGGGTAGAGAAAAATAATACAAAATAAACGTGGTGTAATGGTTAGAAAGCTAGTCCTGCAGATCCATTACTACTGATGCTCGAAGGATGCCCAATAAAAATCTCCACGTAAAAAAACACTTGTTAATCTGGCCTGGTGTGGGGCCAGGGATTTTTTTGTTTTCGTCAGGGTAGAGAAAAATGACATTACTTATAACGATATTGTAAGAAATTTTGATTCAATAATTAACAATATTTTTTTTCAAATAAGATATAAATGAGGCGATTTGTTAAATTGATATTTCAAATAAAAAAAATCACACGAAAAAGAATTAAATAAATAAAATATATGAATTTAAAATAATTTTTTAATTTAAGTTTTTTTTGTAATATATAAAATTCAATAAATAATTTAAAAAAATGACATTAATTCAAAGCGTAACCGATCGAATATCAAATTATTATAGTATTGAAACATACATTTTTTATAAAATACATTTTAATGTACTTAAAAGTTGAATATAAAATCACAGTACTAATCTTTGAGCAAATGCAGAAGATCCCGCAAGAGATAATATCTTTAAAATCGCAATGGCTAACAGGAAGAAAAATGAATAAAAAGAAAAAAAATAGTATTTCGGGTTTGTTTACATTTTTAGATCGCCAGACGCCGACACTGTTAAGTAGAATTCATTCAATCAATATTTAAAAAGGGAAATAGACGTTTAATATATATATATATATATATATATATATATATATATATATATATATATATATATATATATATATATATATATATATATCTATTCATAATTTTTTTCATTTGTTTATTTTTCCTTTTAACACACACACGCATACATACATACACACACACACACACAAATATATATATATATATACATACATACACATATATATATGTGCGTCTGTGTGTGTGTATGTGTATGTGTGTGTGTGTGTGTGTATGTGTGTTGAAAAGAAAAATAAACAAAGGAAAAAAATATGAATGGATCAAATAGATTTAATATGAGTTACTAACACGTGTTTGGGACAGGAGTTTGTTCATGTACACATATATTCTATTTATTATTATCAAATATAAAATAAAATAATAATAATAGAAAATCATAAAATCTTTAAGCATACAAAGAATAACGGCCTTCATCAGAGTAAAATGTTTGATATTTGAAGTTAAAGGGTCAAAATACAGAGAATTTTAAAGTGTTCGAAAAAATAATTAAAAAAATATTTGAGAGACGCTCCACAGCAAGTGAAGTTTTTGTGACGGTTACGGTTAAAGAATATTTTTTTTTTGAAGGGGGGGAGTGATATTTGAAAAAAAGGAATTTTTAATTTCATAAGTAATATCATTGACTTGTGCAAAGAAAGTTAAGGTTCTGTAAATATATGTGTTAAAAATTTTTTTTTAATTTAGTGAAATACGTGTATTTATATGGGTGAATTTATTTGTTTTTAATATGATCTTAGTTATCCATGTTATTTTTTTGTGTCATTGTCGGGGCCAAAAAAGCCTTGACCCCTTTTTCAGAACGTACGCAGAGCGCCCGTGTGCATTAAAGCACGTACGCATAAAAAACCCCTTCCATTTCCGACCAGACAAATCCAGTTTCGCTGTTTTAAGCTCCACCCCTTTGCATGAACGTTCCGTGTATCGTGGCACGTAGGCCACCTCCATTCTCCACTATTTCATCATCGCTGACGAACCTTTGCCGGACGTCGTTTGATGCTTTCGGTAAATTTCATGTATATAAGAAAGTCGTTTTGCGATGACAACACACCGGCAACCTCGACGATCCCGATTTCTGTTCTGGACGAATGGCCTTTCCCGAACGCTTGTCTCTCCGCCGTTAGAACGACCCGCCTCTTTGCCGCCAGACGACTTGCCTCATTCTTTGCTGTGATGACACGAACCTTGTTCCAGTTCCAGCAAACAGCCCTTTTCAAGGCTAACAAACCCAGCTCTTTTCAGAGCTAACCAGTCGGCCTTTTACACTCCAGTCTTTCCTTAACCACGAATGCAATCCTAGGGCGAAATCCCTGTTACGACCGGATAGGCGTCCTTCGTCGACAGTACGCTAGGTACTAGCTTGGTAGATCTGACTCGATCTTCCGCCGAGTAAACACCTAGCTACTCGATGCATTTGCACACACGTGCCAGCCGGTCTGAAACCCCGCATAACCGCGGTCAATCAGACCCAAGCAACACACGTGCTAAGCGAACGGTCCGTCGCTGTTACGTTTCACGCTCATACCCGAACAGTCCTCGACCGGACTACGACCGGGGCTCGCAGCCGATCCAACCGCAAGCCGAGACCGTTACCGACCGAACACGACGTCAGCCGAAACCGTTACCGACCAACCACGACATCAACTGAAACCGTTACCGACCGACCATGACGTCAACCTCGCCCATAAACGCACTGCTACCCCGATTCCGGATTCCAGCTGCCTATCCGACAACCGACGACCTATCCACCCAGATCGACGAAAGACTGACGGAACTTTGAGTGACCAACATCGAACGTCGAACTCTCAACTAGCCGATTTACGTTTCTGTCAATTCTCGAAATAAATTGACCACCGGGTTACTTTTGCCATCCAATTCCTCTGCCTTTGTCTCTGTCATTGTCTTCAGTCGTTTCACTTATTCAAACGTCTGTGGGGTCGACATACTTATCGGCCCCGCAACATCATAATAAAATAAGATAAAATGTCTTAATATTTTTCGTTAGGTGTTAAAAAGAAAAGAAAGCAGGAAAATATAAATAGTGTAGTTGATGGTTATGATGATGATGGTAAAAAAAATACGCTTACGGTTGGGGAAATGGAGTAATGTTAGATGGAATTTTAATTTTTAATGTTTGGGAGGAATTTTAAATAAAATTTGTTATTTAATTTATGAGTATGTGTATTATGTTATTTATTTCATTTGTTATTGATATAATCATAGTGATTAATGTTAAAAAATGTGTTTTGATAAAATAAATTGTGTTATTAAAATATGTAATTCAATTATTATAAATTTTATAAATATTATAAATTCAATTTATGTTTAAATTTGATAATCAATTTTTTGTTAATATATCCTTAAATGTGTTTATTAAATAAATGAATACGTGTATTGGTATTGGTAATTAAATTGTTTATTTGTTATTGATATCTATATCTATATCTATCTCTCTCTCTCTCTCTCTCTCTCTCTATATATATATATATATATATATATATATATATATATATTCAAATTTAAATACAGCTGTTTAGTCTTTCAATTATATATATATATATATATATAATATATATATATATATATATATATATATATATATATATATCTTTATATATATATATATATATATGTGAGTATGAAAAGGTGGAATGAAAACATCACACAATGCTGTTAAAGAGAAAACAATTTATAATATAATCATAGCTGATATTGATCAATATTTCGATTTTACAAAAATCATCTTCAGAGCTCATTTACTCCGTGGTAAGAATAACACAAGATTCCATAATTCTACGTAGTGTTTTATCATGTATGTGGGTTAATATTTTGTCACGTTTGAAATCAAAAGTATGATTGAGATCAAAGATGTGTTTAGCTAATGCGTTGTTTTGAAAACCTCGTTTAATATTATATTTGTGTTCCGATAGACGTTTAGTTAAGGATCTGGAAGTCTCCCCTACATATTTCTTGTTACATTTTAAACAATCAATAGTGTAGACTCCAGCTTCAGAATGTGTGTGTTTATGATTATTTTTATTTTGTAAAATGTTTTTCACTGTTTTTGTGGAGTGAGTGACAGTTTTAATACCTATCTTACATAAGTTTCTATTTATTTTATCAGTAATAGGATCATTAGGAAGTATGGTGTACATATCAGAGACGTTATTACTGTTATGTTGTGTGTCATTGTTGGGAGATGTAATATTACTATTTTTACTATGTATTTTAAATGCCTTTTTTCTGGCACGGTGTATGAAATTTAAGGGGTATTGTAATTTGAGAAAAAAACCCTCAATAAAATTAAATTCTTCATCTAAATGTTTCTTATTACATATCCTAAGTGCTCTCAAAAAGAAACCAATTACCATACCACTTTTTATCTTAGTGTTATGGTGGGAATAGAAATGGATGTAGTCATTTTTGTTGATAAAATCTTTTGAATACCAACCGTCACATTGTTTAATACCCATCCCCTTTTGAACAAGTTAATTCGTCTAGTTGCCAACATCTCAAAATCCGCTACAATACAGGTTTGACCGACAAAAAAGATATACATATCGCCGTGACCGACAAAAATATGGCGGGAATGCCCACATTGGAGAATAATGTAACAACTTTCGTTCTCTTTTTTGCAAAATCAAGGTTTTTTGTTTTTGAACTGATTTGACTTTTATCTCCGATCACAAACACCACGGAGTAAATGAGCTCCGAAGCTGATTTTTGTAAAATCGAAATATTGATCAATATCAGCTATGATTATATTATAAATTGTTTTCTCTTTAACAGCATTGTGTGATGTTTTCATTCCACCTTTTCATACTCATACTGTCGGATTCATTTCCTTTCTTTTAACTTTTATATATATATATATATATAATATATATATATATATATATATATATATATATATAATATAATAAAATAAATAAATAAAGGTTTTACATATCTATTTATTTGATGACAAAGGAACAGTTACAACCGTTCGGTTTTATGCATGCGTAATTGCAAACAATCTTCAGGTGACGTTGTTTCAAATGCAAGGAAAATCGAAAATTACAAAAAGGTTTAACAGACATAGGATGTGTATGATTGGATGAAATGTTACGCGTATGTATGTGGTGTTGTTTTGAATGTGTATGTGTGTTTATGGACACTGTTTTAAGAAACTCAACCAACCAAATAAGGTGTTTCAAACTAAATTGCAACTAAAGGTGAGGCTTCCATTTTCGAGATCTGGAGAGTCTGTAGGACCTTTTTGGAGTGTAGAGTACATATTTTCATATGAAATAAAAAATTGCTAAAACAAAACAAAAATACATTCTAAACATAAAAGGTAGGATAAAATAAAAATAAAAGTAAGCACGGAAAACATATTGAGACACACTGATTTACTATTTTTGTTTGCAATTATTGATTTTCGCAACCCTTTACAGGACTATCGCAATATTTTTGTGTAAAAAGTGATAATACACAAAAGAATAGCGATGAAACAGTTAATCACATAAGTTAATGCAGATGTAGTAACGAATCGAACTTACCTGACTCAAAGCGTCCTAGATGCCTGGCCTGCGAAACTGTCCCTGGCAAGGAAAGGAATGTAGTCGGGGGAAGAAGGAATGTGGTACGCCATTATGCCCACTCTGAGTAAGAAGTGTCAAGAAATTGGAGGGGGCAGAATGGTCTTTTTATAGAGGTTGCGAGGAATTATGGGTGACTACCCATAGTGCATTGCAACTTTTATTTGACTATAAAAGCAACCTATTTTGGCCTGAACGACACACTGCATTTTTGTTATTCAGTAACAATGTCGAGAGAGTAGAAGGGGAAGTGAAAAGAGGAAAAAGGAGAAGAGGAAGAAAAAGAAGAAGAAGAAGAGAAAGAGAAGCTGGTGGACAATTTTCAAGCTATTTCGGCTAAATTCGGAAACATGGATAGAATGTTTGATTACAGGTTAATCCCGGAGTTTGGTGGGTCTCCTTCTGACTAACCCGTCATCGAATGGATTCAGCGCGTTGAAATGATTTGCGAACTTTGCAGGAGAACGGATGTCGAGCTGATACTACCATTGCGCCTGCGAGGTGGTGCCCTCGCTGTGTACCAACAATTGAACAAGGAAGATAAGACCAATTTTCAGCACATAAAGCAGGATCTTATAGCCGCCTACGCCCCTGACTCGCTCAGTACGTATGATCAATTCGTGGCGCGGCGACTTCGACCCGAGGAGACAGTAAACGAGTATTTCGCTGACCTGCAGCGACTGGATCAGCTTGTCGGGGAGCGATGAATGATCTGTGCTTTTGTTACTGGACTGCCGCAGCACGTACGTCGGTTGCTGCGAGTGTCATCACGCATGGACGATATGACAATGGGTGAACTTGTGGACCGGGTACGGGCCATTATGGCCGACACTGAACAGCCCGAAGAAATCGTTGCTGCCGCTCAACCTGCTCCCGTGCCAGCTGGGACCCGGAAGAAGGAAATTATTTGTTACAAGTGCTCCGGTCCCAACCATTTGTCCAGAGATTGCTTGCTAGGACGCTTAGGCACAGCCCCTGAACGACCATCTCAGTTGCCACGGACGATTCGATATTTCCCGTGTAAGAAGACCGGACACATTATTTCGGAGTGTCCGGGAAACGCTGCAGGGGAGAAGTAATCAGCGTCAGCTTGCTCCCCAGGGAAAGAAGACATGAGGCACTGCCAACAGTTGACGTACATGTTAACGGGAGGAAATGTATAGCCCTAGTAGACACTGGATGTACGCGGACGTTGGCCACCAGATTTGTGTGCCGTGCCTGGAGGCTCGGACTGACTAGGGTGCTAACAGCGGATGGAAAAACAATAAAGTGCTGCGGGCGAAGCCGAATTCAGCTCTGTGTAAACAGCGCTGAGCCTGCATACGTTGACCCCCTAGTTGTAAATACGCGGTTGTTGGGGTTTGACCTCATACTGGGTAATGACGCCATCAGAGCTTTTGGCGGCATGACCATCACGCAAGCTGGAACAGTGAGCTTTGGTGGGCGAAAGGCAGACGTATTCGCAGCAATCCAAAATGATGAACCGGATTTCCGTGTGGATTATGATGAAGAACAGAATCGTTGGATTGCTAAATGGAAATGGTCCGGGGGACGAGCTCCAGAGCTCCTGTGTAATATGGTACCGGAGTACCAAGTTCCCAAACATGCCAGAAAGAGCTACGAAGCCGAACTTCGTGATTGGATAGAGAATGGCTGGTTGCTTCCCTACTCCGAAGAGAGACTTGGTCCACCGAAAGGACTGGTTCCGCTAATGGCCGTCATTCAGCCCAACAAGCGTAAAGTGCGTCCGGTCATGGACTACAGAGAGCTGAATGAGCATGTCGATGCATTTACGGCTAATGCTGATGTGTGCGCGGTCACGTTGAGAGAATGGCGTAAGAAATGTGCGAATGTATCTCTGCTTGATTTGAAACGAGCATACCTTCAAGTTTGCATTGACGAATCTTTATGGCCATATCAGACTGTGATATTCGGGGGCAAGGTATTGCCTCACCTGGCTGGGCTTTGGTCTCAATGTGGCGCCTCTCATCATGAAATCTATTGTCGAAGCCGTTATGTCCCGAGACCCGACTATCAAGAGCGCCACATCGGCATACATCGACGACATTTTCATAAATGAAGATTTAGTGTCGACAGCTCGGGTGAGGACGCACTTGTCCGAATACGGCTTAATTTGTAAGGATCCAGAGCGACTTCAGGGTGGTTCCAAAGTCCTTGGTCTGCAGGTTTGGGGGTAAAATGGTATCCTCCGTTGGAAGCGGGGGAGTGAAGTTCCCGATGTTCCCCATTTTATTACACGACGAAACACATTTTCCCTGTGTGGGAGACTTGTGGGTCATTTTCCTGCCTGTGGCTGGCTCAGAGTGGCTGCTGGATTCATCAAGCGTCGGGCAAATGCAGTATCCGACAGTTGGGATACTGCGCTTACCGATCCTCTGCTGGAGATGATGATACGAGAGACAGTTGCCCGGGTTAAGCGGAATGATCCAATTAAGGGAAAGTGGTGCACCACTGGCCTGGAGATGGTTTTGTGGGTTGACGCAAGCTCGCTTGCCACGGGGGTGTTATTGGAAGACAACAGAGCCTTGATCGAAGATGCGTGCAGGCTGCGCCCGGACAATGACTCCCAGCATATTAATTTGGCCGAGCTTCGATGCGGTGGTGAAGGGTGTCAACCTTGCCCTTCAATGGCAGGCCAAAGTGCTTCACCTAAAAACGGACTCATTCTGTACGTACCATTGGCTCAAGAACAGTTTGAGCGGAAGGTCAAGGGTACGAACGAAACCGGCCGCAGAGATGCTGGTTAGGAGGAGGCTCCACACACTCTCGCAGCTGATTGAAGAGTATGAACTGACCGTTGATGTGACGCTGGTAAGGTCAGAGCAGAACAGAGCTGACGAACTGACAAGAGTGCCACAACAATGGTTTAAGGCCATGAAAAAGGGGGATGTTTGCGCTGCTGCTCTGGGTGAGCGCCAGATATTAAGTATTCACCAGCATAGCGGTCACCCTGGAGTAAGGCGAACAACCTACTTTGTGCGTCGAGTTAGCCCATCAACAACAAAGGAAGCTGTGAGATCTACAGTGCGATCCTACGCGGACTGTCAATCCATCAACCCAGCACCAGTGCACTGGAGGAAGGGAAAACTAGACGTGGGCACAGGAATGGACATTACCCACTACGGGGGTAAACACTTCCTAAGTCTCATCGGCTGCGGACTCTCCCGATTTGCTATGTGGCGACCAATTCGGTACCAGGATTCGGGTACAGTAACCCGTCAATTGGAGGCAATCTTTTACGAGCGGGGTCCACCAAACGAGATACTGATTGACAATGACACTGTCTTCACCAGCAGAAGTTTTCGAAACTTCCTGGAAGATTGGAGAGTACGGTTGCATCTCCGATGCGCATACGCGCCGTCTGGGAACGGAATCGTTGAACGGTATCACCGGACGATAAAAACAATTGCGGCCAGGAAGCAGTGTACCATACTAGAGGCTGTGTACTGGCATAATGTAACACCCAAAGACGATGTTTCCTCTTCTTCAGCACCAACCAATCGGATACACAACTACCATGTCAGGGTCAAGGGGATTGATGCCGTCCTCCCATCCGAATCTCAACATGAACAAGGGACGTACAAAGTGGGGGACTATGTTTGGGTCAGGGTCCCGAACGGCAGATGCACCACACGATTCAAAGTAGGTCGTGTGACTGGAGTCAACAGTCAGCAATCTGTAGTAATTGATGGGACTCCACGCCACGTCAGACACTTGCACCCCTGTTCAAAGCCGAACTCTCCCGAAGATGAGAGCTCCTCTGAGGAAAGTATGAGGCTGGTTCAGGTGGGATCCTCCTCATCAGAATCATTCACTGCCAGTGATTCTTCAGATGAATCATCTACAGACAAGCCGAGTCTGGGACATCATCCCCGCGCCATCGGGAGAGGAGAGACTGACAGTAGGGAGCATTGCGATCAACGAGAAGGGCAAGCCAGTATTACTCGCCTGTGAGCTAGGTAAGAGTCGTCCAACGGCGAGACACCCACAGACAACCCGATATTGCCAAGCGATCACCGTTCGTTGCGATAGCCAGGATAATCAACCCGCCCTCGCCCCCCTCAGGAGAAGCACGCGACGAAAACGTCCTGCTCACACCTGCACTTTTTGTGATCACGATATCAGGGGAGGGGTATAGTAAAGAGTCGAACTTACCTGACTCAAAGCGTCCTAGATGCCGGCCTGTGAAACTGTCCCTGGCAAGGAAAGGAATGTGGTCGGGGGAAGAAGGAATGTGGTATGCCATTATGCCCACTCTGAGTAAGAAGTTTCAAGAAATTGGAGTGGGCAGAACGGACTTTTCTATAAAAAGTCCATTCTGCCCCCTCCAATTGTTGCGAGGAATTATGGGTGACTATACATAGTGCATTGAAACTTTTATTTGACTATAAAAGCGGCCTATTTTGGTCTGAACGACACACTGCATTTTTGTTATTCAGTAACAGTGTCGAGAGAGCAGAAAAGGAAGTGAAAGAAGAGGAAGAAGAGAAACTGGTGGACAATTTTCAGCAGGAAACTTGCTCAAAAGAGCAAACATGACTGGGTGGGAAAGGTGATTCATTGGTAATTGTTCAAGAAGCTGAGATTTGACCATGCTAACAACTTCTTAGTAACAAGTGATATATGCATAAATCAGAATGTTATAGAAAAGGACACACACAAAATTCTCTGGGAATTTAAGATACAAACGAATCCCTCAATCGCATTTAAAAGACCAGACCATTTTTAACAATAGAAAACTTGACATATAGTGGATAGTGTCGTTCCAACAGGCTTTTGGGTTAAAAATAAAGGGCCTTGACAAAGAGCTAAACAGGTTGTGAACGATGAAGATGACAGTGGTACCAATTGCAGCTGGAGTCCCTGAAACAATTTCTAAGAAGCTGAAATAGAAATTAGGCGAACTCGAGATCAGAAGGATAATCCAAAGCATCCAGAACACAGAACTACTAACATCAAATAGGATACTTAGGAGAGTCCCGGAAATCTGAGAAGAATTGCTGTCACTTGGATTCAAGAGAAAAATCACTACCTATAGCTGGCGTATAAAACTTTCAAGGAATAAGATAATAATAATAGATAATTCGGATATTATTTATTTTTGCAATTTAATTTGTCATATCAGCACAATATTTCTAAGAACACAGAAATTCAAATATATCAATATAGATGGGGTTGATGTGAACATATCTATTGAAATAGATGACGCCAATATTATTCTGTTCCAGGGAATTTTCCATTAGTATTACAGTAAGCCAATTTGAAAGGTATAGGAATCTAGACCTGTTCATATAAGAAAATGAACTTATATTTAAACATATATTTAAACGCATATATACACCAAATCTGAAGATTTTTGTATTGTAGGTTTATCTCACTGATATTACCGAGAACTAAGCACATAGAAAGAAAGAAAAAAGAAAACAATGGTCCATTGAGGGATAACCCCCCTCCACCACGTGCAGAATTTGACACAAGGTCAATTTTAAGCGAAGTAACGTTGGTTTAAACGGAACTTTCACTCTATTTTTACAGGTGATTTTTCACTATATTAGTCACATTAAGTCTCCAGGATTCTTATAAATATTCTACCTGGTCCTAAAAGTACTGGCGTTTGGATGGTCTCGATATTTCCTCTGGCTTCTAATTCCACCAATATACTTTCCCAGCCCTTAGGGACTGTTTCGAGTGCAGCAAATACAATTGGTATCACTGTTACCCTAATATAACTGAAGCTTTTCAGCTCTCTGCCAATATATATATGATTTCCAACTCATCCAGACTCTTTTCCAAACCCTATATTTTGTTTATCTTTTATTTCTATTTCTATTTTCACTCTATCGTCCGCTTGGAACGGCTTTATTAGATGACAAGTTCATTTTTATGAACTAAGACTGGCCTTCCAATCCGGATTGGTTGATCTGTTTGTACCTCAAAGTCCTATATAATTACATTGTTCTCATTTTCCTGGACTGATTCTGGTTTGTGCACAAATCATTGGTTAGTATAGTCCAATTTGTATCTCTTTACCAATACCCTGACGATTACCTTTTCTACATAGTCCTACCTACTCCTGTATCCCTTTTGTGTGTTATTTGGATGCATTCGCTCATTCTCTGATTAACCATTTCATCTCTGTCACTACATAACGTACACTTGCGATTCTGTTGTGTATTATCAATTTTTGCGTTGATGTAGTTGTCTTTATAGCATTATTTATTCTGCTATTAAACGTGATTGAGGATTTTTCTTGAGGTTTTCCTTTCTTAGCCATGTCCATATCATGTCGTGTGCAATTTCCTAAGATTGTCCCTTGAAGTATCCATACAGTTGTTTTTCTTCCAATTTTTATGTTCTGTGTGACATTTGCCATTAATTTATTTATGTTAATATTTCATGGCATAATTGCTGCTGTAATTGGTCTTTCTTTGCTCATTCCTCCAGTCCAGAATTGTTATATCCTCAACATTGATGAATCCTCTTCCGGCTTCTTTTATTGCCGCCCAATAATTTGTCTATGTAATACCTCGCTTTTGTATATTTTCAACAATTTCCTTGTTCTCTGGTCAATTTTAAGGTGTTTCCCCTTTGTCTATATATTCTTCTTCTTCTTAGCTACTCCTCTTTTACATTTTCTTTTATTTCTTTTTCTTTCATGATGTCCGCTTCTAATATTCCTAGATATTTGTACTTCTCTTGTTCTCCAAATGTTCTTATATTTTCCAAATTGGAAACTTCTTTTCCATCTGGTGTTTCTCTTTTGCTGTTTTTATAATCATGGACCATTTTAAAATCCCAAATTGCATTCACATATCTATTCATTATTATCATCATTTCACTCCATAGAAATTTTTCACATCCGCTTAAGCTGGTGGTTCACTGGCAGCTGAGTGACAGCAAGTCTTCTCGGGTCTCCAGGATTATTCTGAGTATTCTAGCTGATTTTATCAATGCTATTTTTGGTCTTGATTCTACCTCGGATTTTCAATTCTTCCAGGTTCTTTTCCAAACCCTTGCGGACCGTTCCAAAGGCCCCAATTACAATTGGTACGATCTTTACCTACATGTTCTATATTTTTTCTCATGCAAGTATTTTTCTATCTTTTAGTTTTCTTTCACTTTCACTCTGTGATTCACCGAGACGGCAAAATCCACGTAATGACAAGTTCTCGTATTGCTAATTAACATTAGGTTTGGTCTCCTATCCGAAACGAGGGGATCCGTTTATATCACAAAGTCCGCGAGGATTTTATGCGTCTCATTCTTAGGACATATTTCGGTTTGCGCATATACCATTTTGTAGTATGTTCAAAATTTAAACATGTCGCTTGAGGTATCCATATAGTTGTTTATCTTATTTTTCTGGCTGATGAAATTAGTCTTTGCTTTTATTAGTGTATTCTTCAAGTGCTCTAATTGATGTATCTACATAATATTAACTTTGGGCAAGACCTCGTCCTACTTCCTTTCTTTGCACATATATTCTATGTCGTCTCTCGGTTGTAATGCTTTGTGCATTGTATAAGGTTTCCTTGTCTTTTGACTGTTAGATTTCCTTTCTAGTCCATTTTTAGAATGACCCAGAGTATCATCCAAAGAGGACATAATAATAATAATAATAATAATAATAATAATAATAATAATAAGAAGAAGAAGAAGAAGAAATTACGCAACTGGAAAACACCGGGCTATGATGGAATACACGGATATTGGTTTAAGAAATTTACATCCCATCCACGATAGATTGGCCCGATAATTAAACAAATGCCTCGAAGAAGCAAACGTACCATAATAGATGACAGAAGAAATAACTACTTTAAAGACCCACAAAAAGGAACCCTCATCAGCAACTATAAGCCAATAACGTGCCTACCTATGATGTGGAAAATATTAACCGCACAGATAAAAGAAGAAATCTACTACTCGCTTTATTGCCGTGGACTATTTCCAGAGGAACAAAACAGATACCGCAAACGAACAAATAACATATTCTACATAGATCAGCACATTCTTAAAGAGGCTAAAGCAAAGCGGAAAAATCTAGTGATGGCATGGATTGATTACAGAAAGGCATACGACATGGTCCCATAAACGTGGATTCTTGAATGTTTGAAGATGTACAAAATATCCGACAAAGTAATAAAATTCATCACTAAAGACATAGAAAATTGGAAAGTAGAATTAACAGCAGAAGGTCAGATCTTAGCAGAGGTAAAAATAAAAAGTGACATCTTCCAAGGAGGCCCCCTATCACCATTGCTATTTATTATAGCAGTGATACTTCCTCACTACATACTTAGAAAATATACAAATTTACTAAAACATAGGAGAAAATAAATCACTTTATGTATATAAATTTTTGCTAAAAAGGAAAAAGAACCGGAAACCCTTGTACAAACCATAAGAATATACAACCAAGATATATTAATGGAATTCGGTATCGACAAGTGTACCATGATAGTTATCAAAAAGGAAAAAAAGGAAGCAACGGAAAGAATAGAACGACCGTATCAAAAAGAAATAAAGACACATGAAGAAAAGGAAATGACAAATACTTTGGACTACTGGAAGCGGACACCATCAAACAAAGAGAAAGTACCTCAGAAAGACAAAAACGTCTAGAAACTAAACTCCCTTAAACACCCTATTATATATGGACCATTCTAAAAATAGACAAGAGAGGAACTCCGACAGAGGGACCAAAGGACACATAAACTTATGGCAATGCACAAAGCATTACACCGAGACGACCTTGACAGATTATGCGTATCAAGAAAAGAAGAAGCAAGAGGTCTCATTGGCATTGACGATAATTCGCTCGAAGAATATACTAAAAAGAGGAAAGAAGCACCAATAGCAGCAGCCAGTAAAAATAATTGCACAAATATAACAAAAGTAAGAAAACAGAAGTGGGAAGAAAAACAATTTCAGAAGGGAAAACCTCAAGAGATAAACTGAATCCCTTATAATCGCCGCACAAGACAATGCCAGTGAAAGGTAGTGAAAGATTTTTTGAAAATGAGAGAAATATGGTCAAATTTATTGTGCGATTGTTTAACTGTATCTTCTTATCACTTGTTTGTTTACGTGTTTGCTTGTGCTATGTATAGGTTCTTTTCGTACGTGTGTGCATGCTGGCATGCACGCACGCACACATGAACGCACGTAAAAAGCGCGACGTCATGATAATATCTACGTATGCACGTGCGTATAAATTTTGTTTGATGTTCACGTTTTCTGACGTATAAAGTTTTGTGTGATTATTAGAGTATTTGTGTGCTTGTGTATTAATGTGTGGCAGGTTGAGATTGTCTTATGTTTAATATTACTAGAATATTTAAATGAGGAAATATATATATTAGGTAATATCACGACCAATTAGTGAAGAACGCCAAACCTTCCGCAATAACTGGTTGGAAACGGAGGGCGTAACAAGCTGTAAAAATCACAGAATCAGCCAACAAGATGAAAAAAAATAATTGGTACTGTGGAAGATCAGTTCTAAGCTTTCACCCACAGCGTTGGTTGTCTAAAGAATTCCCATTAAATAAAAGGAAATGGTTTAAAAAATATTCATCAATTTTAGGGAGAAGTGTATTAATCCAGCTATAGGATAAAGTAAACAGGGCGCAAGTGGGAGAGTGCAAAAAACAGAGGTGTCAGATGGAGCGACATCAAACATATGGAGCCTAAAAGTTAAGTTGCCTTATAAAGACAGTCTACGACATTTTACCAACACCAATCAATCTATATGTCTGAAGATTAGTTACATCTGACCTATGCAGCCTCAAACATATTCTCACTGGATACGAGTATGCAAAAAGAAGCTACACGTGGAGGCACAATGATGCCCTGAAGATTTTTGCCGAGGCGTCGAAGAGATCTAAGACTGCAAATAAAGCTTTTAATAACATCAGCAACAAAGCAATATATGTTATTTTAAGAAAATGTATTGTATGAAGGAAGTATTTCGAAACTTTCGCGTTAAAATAGGCACCGGTCATCATTGTTTGATAACAGCACAGACTGGTATGTTGTAAGCGATTTAGAACACCGAATCGTATTTCCAACTGAAATAAAAATAACAGCCCAGCGTCCTGATATTGTCATATTAAATTAAAAACGCTTTCGTCATTGAGTTAACCGTTAACGTGGGCACATCAGCATAAGTTGGAAAAATATGAAGATCTACGATAACAAAGTCAGAAATGGTTGGATAACGAATGTATTTCCAATCAAATTTGGATGCCGAGGATTCATTACCAACTCAACCTCCTCATTCCTGACTAAACTTGGAATTTCTCCATCAGACAAGAGAAAATGCATTGTTATGATTGGATGATTGGATAAATAATTCCAAAGGGCATAGTAGGCCTGGGAAGGAAGTGTTCCTGGGCACATTGGAAGATAAAAAATTTACACGTGCTTTATTCCGACGATGCCATGATGGATTCTCCTTTTTCTTTCCTTCTCTAATGAGTGGAGGTTCGTGAGAGTGGTATGGGGGGACCTCCGTTACAAGAAACTCCTTCCGCAACACCATAGCTAATGAAGTCTCCACGTAGGATGTTACACACTGTGTCTGGATTAAAAAAATATCCCATTATTGGCACAATGTCTAATATCTAATTGTGTGCCAAAATGAAAGTGCCTCATCGTCATCGCATAGGATGGAATCATCCACATAGCGCAAAACTCGAGGGAAACCTGTAATATCGTCGAACCGTTTTGTGTAGCCATATTTTGATGTTTGGAAGCCTTGAGAAGCTCGTAGATATCGATATATTCCCCATTCTGTGATAAAAGTGGTAGCATCGCGTGCTTCCACGGAGAGACATACACTGTGTTATCCATTCCAAGCATCAAGGACCACTTTTTCTTTCCAGGTAGCATAGTACTAACAAGGTTAAACGGGGACGGTGTATGATTTGTCTCTCGTCTTGTTGCTGCATTTAGGTTCTGTAGATCAACCGTTCTTTGTGGGCTTCCATCCTTTCTGGGAACTGTGATCATTCTGGAGAACCATGTTGTTGGTGCTCTGGTGGAGATTGCTTTGATGGTTTTAAGTGCAACATCTGCATCTAGTGATTGACAGCTTCTTTTCAATGGTG
This sequence comes from Doryteuthis pealeii, assembly GCA_023376005.1. Lineage (NCBI taxonomy): Eukaryota > Metazoa > Mollusca > Cephalopoda > Myopsida > Loliginidae > Doryteuthis > Doryteuthis pealeii. The sequence goes on along the minus strand of CM042160.1, from coordinate 21,146,307 downwards.
AGGTACTGGGATGGGTTTGTGTACGGCGACGGGTTGGCAAGAATGAAATGGAGACTCATGGTCTGCAATTTTTGGTGGGTGAATGTGTTGAATGCGCTGTTGGCAAAATAGCATTTGAACAAAATAGCATTTGAGCATTTGAGCCGATCTTGATTTCTTTGTAGATATTGCAGATTTAGTATAGAATTTATCGTTTTTGAAAAACGTATCAACTAGGTTTTTTGTCCTTGATATAAAAGTGCTTTGACCCAAGTATTTTTTGGGTTCGTATCCTTTTTAATTTTTATTTACTCCACGTTCACATAATTATATTAATGAATCATGATTCTCAGATGTGAGGTTGCAATTTTTGAAAATTACTGAATCATGATGTTCAAATGTGAGGTTGGAATTTTCTTTCTAGTTTTTTCATTCTTGTATCATTATTTTGATCGGTAAACTCTTCTGCCATTTTAGCTCGTGAGGGAGAGTACTAATTATTACAGTTACTTATAAATTTTTTTTTACATCATCGGATTTTTAATTTGAAAATCTTTCAATCATTCCATCCCTCACAATATGTGTGCATGTGGATTTAGTTTCAAATGTCATACTGTGATCTGTTTTTTTTAATGTAAACTAAAAATAAATTGTAGTACAAAAAATGTTCATATACAAATTAAATGAAAACATTTTTTATCGATAACTCAAACTTTTTTAATACTTTCCTACTTCTTTAGATTAAATATATAAGATTTTAATTAGTGTAACTCCAACTTTTTAAAGAAACTATTCATGAAATAAACAATTTGAATTAATACACGAACTCTACTGCCTACAAATAAGGACATGTTCAGCTATTAGCTGCATTTAGTGGTTAAAAAGGAAATAAATTATAAATAGACAAAAGACTGCGTTATACCATGCTCCAAGTGCAGCGGCCTTGAATCGCTAAGAGATAGAGGTATAACTCTTACTGTCATAACTAAGATTTATAATGCCCTTCTCAATTGCATCCGACCCGAAAATTCAAAATCAAAACTGGATTCATATAAATCTACCCAAAAGTTTTCATATCCTGAATATTCGTCAAATCGTTTGTGTTTGAGCAAAAATCTCGTGGCTGCTGTCATACATGGAGATACATAAATACAATTTATATATATAATTAGCATAGATTACATTGTGCGAACGTCATCAGATCTAATGAAAGAAAAAGGTAAAAAGCAAGGTAGGGCCAGTTGATTTTTAAATAACAGTGCGGTATTTACACAAGACAGTATAAAGCATCCAGTGATGATCGAACAGGACTAGCTTTCTAACAATTACACCACAACGGAACGCCATTTTCTTTATTCAATTCGTTCGCCACGGGCAGGATGTAACACAAAGCAGCAAGTATGGACATACAGCAAGTATCGAATTCGTTATTCAGTAGTGATGTATCTGCGAGAAGAGTTTTCTGGGCATTACAAATCCCTGATTTACCCAACCAGTTCGCCACGGGATGGATTTGACTCAAGAATCTAAGCATGGGACATGCAGCGAGGATCGAACTCACTATTCAGTAGAAATGATTCAAAGCAAGTGGTACCTTAAGAAAAAGGGGTACAGTAAAAAAAATTGTAACACGAACAATTAAAAAAAATAATTGTAATCTTCTTTTTATTGTTACATGTTAATGAATTAAATGAATACATTTTCTACCATTGTAACTCAACAGGCAACGAAGAAAAATAAAATTGCTTCAAACCACTTACGAGTTAAGAGTTATATTTTAAAATATTTTAAATGGAGATATTTACCCAATCCATGATGAACAAGTTGGATGTGACACAAGTTCGCAAGTATGGGGAACCCAGCGAGTAACGAACTCGTTATTCAATAGTAATAGATCTGCAAAAGTATCATGCTAACCATTAAGTCTCGATATCTAATAAACTGTTTATCATTTGTAGGATGTGACACAAGTTTGCAAGTATGTAGCATCTAGTAAGGATTGAACTCGCTGTTCAGTCGTAATAGATATACGAAACTACTTTACTAACCATTACACCACGATGTTACATACTTTTCTTCACCCAACCCGTTCGTCCCAGGAAGAATATAACACACAGCCGCAAGTAAAATACATCTAGCAAGCATCGATCTCGCTATACAGTAGTAATGGATATGCGAGTCTAAGTTGCAAATCATTACACTACAATAGGATACCTTTAATATTTTAAATGTAAACAACAAAAAAGAACTATTCCTAAAATAAACGAATATTATAATACGCGAATTCTTAACTTTGTTTACAATTGTTTATCGTTAAATATTTAACACACAAATAATTTCCATTCAAATAAACCCACAACATTTACCTCCTAGAAATAGAACATGTTAGTTTGTCTGGTTGAATTTTACAGTATATCAACCCTTGGAATATTTTATGCCGAAGACATTTTTTTCTTATTGGGTATTCAAAGTTTTTAAACTCATTTTTATCTATTTAAGCTATACATGAGATTCCCAGTTCGAATCAGAGTGGACTTGGGAGTAATGGCAATGGTACTCCACGCTCCACAGAGCTCTAGAATTAGAACCTCACCTCTGCAGTTTAAAGTCGTACCAAGAACACTAAGACCTACACGCAGCGCTTTTTAGCGTATATATAATTAAAAGTGTTCGGGGGTGCCATAACAGTATTACAGTGGGGACAGTCAAACTATATGATTGTGCTAGGGCGTGATCTGCCGATTGTTCGGGACGAGAGTCTCTTCGACCGCCCGTCTAACCCAACTAAGGGTCAAAATGGAGTATTGTATGTCATGGATTACTGAGTAACAAGGATTCCGTTCTTAATCATCACAGGTTTCCATCCATGGTCTGCAGGTGGCATAATTGGAGGGAGTTTTTAGTCCTCTGCAGAGGTTCAGTGGGTTTATTCTACAACCAAAACCAACAGAGCTAAATAAATAAGGACACATGTTTGATACTTCTTAGTTGTTACATTTTTGGGAGTAAAAAAGAAAGTAAATAAAACGAATATATTTTTATCGCACTAATGCTACAAACAATTAAGAAAAACAAACAATCAAGAAATGAATTTTTTTTTTGTCAACAGTATTTAGACAAAAAGTATATTTCAAAACACTCATAAGTTTAGGGTTACATTAAAAATAATATCTAAAATGTAAAGAAAAGATTTCCTAAAATAAAAAAAAAGTAATATACTAATCTAAAAAAGAATGATGAAATATTTTCCTCTTACCCCCTCTCTTACTCCCGTCTTCTCACTTTCTCTCTCACTCGGTAATTTTCCTAAAATCATTTTAGTCCAGCTGTGGACCAAGTACTTTGCTTGCATATATATATATATATATATATATATATATATATATATATATATAACACATCACTCAATAGATCCCGGGCCTGATACATAGATGGCGACAGTAATAAAAGTCTATAGGATTTTTATAAAGTACTAACCTTTAAATGCCAGGTGTCAAAAGTTGAGTCGAATCGGATGATTAGTTTACAAATTACAGTTATTTAAGTGAAGCTACTGTCGATCACAACGATGGCAAACGAATTGCTTCAGAACCCACCCTATTCTCCAGATCTGGGCCCCAGCGACTACTGGATATTTGCAGACCTCAAACGAATGCTCAAGGAAAAGAGATTTGGCTCCAATGAAGAAGTGATATTGGAAACTGAGGCGTATTTTGAGGCCAAAGACAAATCATTCGACAAAAAAGGCATCGAATTGTTAGAGAAGCGTTGGAACCAGTGCATTACCCTAGAAGTAGACTATGTTGATGAATAAAGTCGAATTTTGCCTAAAAGTTATATAACAAAAATTATTTTCGATAGACATCTAAAAACGATTAGTTAGGCCCGGGAGATTTATGAGTCATATCTTATATATATATATATATATATATATATATATATATATATATATATATGGGTTAAGTTAGAATTAAAATCCGAGATATGATAAAACTGAAAAATCCAATTGACCTGTTTCGCTTGTGGTCCAGTGTCATCATAATGCAAAAGGATTCACCAAAAAATGAATCTACTTTACAAATGATAGAAGCATGAAAATCTATATAAAGCCTATGATCAATTCTTCTTTCAATAACTCTCTCGATAAATTATATTCATTTAATTTTTTTTTTACTGCTTATGTTAACTAACTTCCCACATTTAGCATTCATTTGTTGAGGAAAGGCGATACACAATCATAGCATCTTAAACTCTGTCATAATAAACACGATGAAAATTTAAAGTGAGCGGTTTAATACACGAGTTCCCTGAAGTTAACTAGTCTGTTTTTATTTTTTACAATATATCACCTATTCTAACTAACTGAATAATCAACATATTCTTTACTATGTTATATCAAATTTCCATTTAAATAAATATGTGTGTTTTGCTACTGCTCGACTTCCATTCCATCCCAAACACACAGGCATTGCATATCTGTTATCCCTTCAAATCTCTATTATATTTCAAAGTTTGGTTTATACCTTTCATATTGATTTCTCGTTTCTTTTTATTGTTTCTATTTATAGGATTTGGTTTAGAGAGCTGGTGTTGTGTTGGTGGTTGTTTCCCCGGCACTAAACATGCCATCATGTCATGCGTATAATATTGCCATTCGTAACATTTACGTGCGTAAAAGAAACAGGTACTCCTTGCAGATTAGTTTTTTTCCGTTCGTTTCTCACAACGAAAGATAAAATATTCACGTTTTTAATATGTCACTGTCGATTCATAAAGAGGAGGTCATTAGTTCTGATGGGTCATTTTTGTTATCGTTCTGGGAATGAAATGATAACAATAAAGATAATGTTGATAGCGATGCAACTAACGATGAGATAAAGAATAATGGAGAGTAATCGGAGCAAAGATAAGCAATGTGAATCGCCACGGCGACGTAAAACAATAACAAATAAGAGAATCATCTTCAAATTATTTACTAAATATTAACTAAACAATATTCAAACACACATCGAATGTCACTGCTTACAATATAATCTGGAAAACGAAAACTGAAATTTGAATAACATAGGAAGTTTTTATCCATGAACATGAAGAAAGGATGTCTTTCTAAACAGAATAAAAACTATCATCAAGGAAAGGAGGTGAAACTACAAGTATAGAGTTGAACCCTTCTTCATTCATTTGCGTGATCACAGATAGAATGGATGACTGGAACCCACCTGAATCATGGAAGAGAACAAACTTGTATCATGATGATCTGCACCGACCATCAAAATAAGGAGATTATGATTGCTGCCCAATGCTCGCTGACCACTTTAAAACAATCAGGCATAGAGTGGAGAATTGCAATGGAGACTACGAAGCCGTGGCTAGAAGACAGCAATATAACAGACGATCTGATTGCGTTCGTACAGCAGAATTCCTCGAAAATCTGCAGGAAAAGGGTTGGAGGACCCTCAGATGCCTACGTGGAGTTGCTACTGTAGTCATGCCCTGGATAAAAAGGGTAGCCAATTGTAGGCCATATGTATGGCAGCAGGATTCAGCCCCTTGCCACACCTCTGTGAAAACTCAAAAATGGCTGTCGGCGAATTTTTATCACTAACATCAGTCCCAATGTTTGGCCTCCGAACTCCCCAGATCTTAACCCCATGGATTATTATGTATGTAGCGCTGTTGAAAAAGACATAAATCGCCGTACCAGTACTACAAAAGCCCAGTTAATCGATAGAATTAAAGTAGTTTTTGACACCTTTCCCAGTGAAACTGTAACACCAACTTGTTCGAGGTTCCGGATCAGGATTGAATCTGTGATCGACGCTAATTGTGTTTATTTTTAGTATAACTTGTTGACAGCAATGTAAGTTTCGTGCGTGTTGAATTTCTTTAGAATCCATTAAATTTTGTAGTTACCAAGCACTTTTCCTTTTTCCTTATGAAACTGTCAAATTTCTCCCGAACACCCTGTATATATATATATATATATATATATATATATATATATATATATATGAGTTAAGAGCAAGGAAATGAATCCGACGGTATATGTATAGATAAAAAGGTGTGAAAACACACAATGCTGTTAAAATGAAAATATTTTATATCATTTTCATAGCTAATATTGAACAATATTTCTATTTATAAAAATCATCATCAGAGCTTGTTGAAGAGTTCAGATTAAAATCCGGACCCATCGAGAGAGAAACAGAAAATAATTTAAATTCAAAACGAAAGCATTGTTGTTCCAAAAAGCGTGTAAGCCATGCAATCACTTCGTCACCTGCACACTCGCTGCGCGTTTCTCCACCAACGTTATGATTGTATATCTTTAGTGTAACATTTTTTGAAAGAAAAAGACATATTTCAAATAAAAAATAGAAAAATTCTCTTTTCAAATATATATATATATATATATATATATATATATATATATATATATAATCGGGAAAAATGGAAATGATGACGTTAGATAACCATATAAAATCATCCCACTAAACACCTTGTTGATTTTTCATTTTTAAATCCTTACACCATATATATATATATATATATATATATATATATATATATATAGTTATAGATATAGATATAGATATAGATAAAGTATAGCATGGACACGGAGTCAAAAACGTTTGTTGCATATGTGATCATCGTGATAAGCATAAACTATCGATTTAAATGAATTAAAAAAGATATCATGTACATTTTCTTTTCGCGTTACTGCCAGTTCCTTGTTGTATTCTCAATAATTACACGCGATAAATAATTACTTGATAATATTACGCAACAGATAATTGAAAATACCTCATGAAATTGGCATTATCGCAAAAAACGTATTGGTATATTAAATCCTTTTTTTTAAATTCGCTTTCATCCTCAAAGTTTTTAACGGAATTTTAGGATTCCCGCTTCACATGTTGATGTTAAAATATTCAATTGAAACTTTTATTTGGGACCGTATTCCTTAAACAAACTAGATTTGATTATTTAAATTATTCGTATAATGTTTATCACGCCATAAAGAGGAAAATATTTATAATATTAAGGAAAATATGCAATGATCTTGTAATTTTTATTCCTAAAACAAATACCAGCAGAAATATAGATATGCAAATCGATCTACAATTAAAAGACAGTTCTTTCAGACCTCATCAAGCGTTTGAGAATACCTGATTGAAAGGAAACATGTCAACAATAACAAAAATGCCAATTGAAACAATCGAACGGATCTTAAAACTCCTTCTAAACATAATGGGCGGGAACAAAGACGTTAGTTGTTCCCAGTCATTTACGTTCTAGTGTATTGCTGTCTCTAATTTGTTGGCCACAAGGGTGAAAAAAAAATATTCGCCTTCTAAAATTTCGTTGTAAAACCATTACATACAAAATAAAGAGGTCGGCTTTAAAAAAATAATTTGATGTGGGAATCCAAAGCATAAAACTTGTTTTCATCTTCTTTCCATCACCAGAACGTAAAACAACGATTGACGGTTTTTGAGCTCTGTCCGGTATCTCGTGACAAATGTTTGAGTAATCCGATTATATAACATTAGATATAAACTTAAAATATAGACTTAAATGATTATCATCTTCCTCATAACTGCGTATAACTCATGTGCCCACACATACAGACACACATATACATATGCGTGTCTGTACACTCTCTCTTACACACCCATATACGCACACAAAATGCACATTTCGATGTAAAATAATACTCCAGGTCCAATATTCGGGCATGTGCACAGTTCAACTATTCGAAGACACCAAGTGATACCTCCTCAAATGTCACTTGTGGGCATTTAATCATTTAAAATGTTTAATGGACGCTACTAATCCCGGTTTAATCCACAACATTATCCTGTTGACACGGACTTTCCATTTGTTAAATTGCTTTATAGAAAAAAATGGAAAGAAAAAGAAAAGAAATATCTAATGAAATGGAAGAAATATTCGAATGGGACGACTATGATGATAAAGCCAACGAAAGGATAAATATCCTGGGGAAAGACTCTATAAACAAACGGGCACGTAAAGTTGAGAATGGACAAACATCATCATATCTGTTCTCTCTCTCTCTCTCTGCTTCTCTAAATCTGCTTATTCTCACCCCATATATATATATATATATATATATATATATATATATATATATATATATATATATGGTGAGTCTAGTTCTCAGTGTGATTATATATATATATATATGTTTTGGTGTGTGTTATAGAGGAATGAGAAATAGTATGGGTGTGCTTAGTATGTGGGAAATTGTATTTTTATGGGGTCAGTCGGTTGACTTTGAAGAGAATTTGATACTCAGAGTGTAGGTCAATGTGTGTTGTTTAATGTCTACCGAGGGACCAGGGGATATTTTTGTTTTCAAACAAAAATATCCCTGGCCCCTCGGTACATCTTTGGTTGCCTTTTTGTGTATTGTTATGTGGTGTTTTTTTTTTATAGATGCGGTGAAGATGCTGAGAAGGGTGGGTGGTTATCGTTTGGCATTGATGGGTGGTTTGTGGAAGGTGAATTTTGTTTTGGAGTCGGATTGGAGCTTTTGAACTCTTTTTTTTTTAGTGTTTGGGTCAGTTTGTGCCTCATCGAGATTGGATCGTTCATTTATTTTGTTTGTATTTAATGAGTTATTGGCTGTTTAAGGCAGATGTTTTGTTTATGGCTGTTTTGAAGAGTTTTATGGTATAGTTTCTTTTTAGGAATCTTTGTATTAGATTCGCGGTGTGATGTGAGTATTCTTAGGGATCTGAGCAGATGTGTATTATCCGTATACACGCGCTGTATATTATCGAAATTTTTTTAGGTTGGGAGGGTGGAGGCTGTTACAGTTAAGGAATGTGTGGTTGTCGGTGGGTGGTGTATAGGGATAATATATATATAATATATATAATATATATTATATAATATAATGTAATAGTAGATAATATATATATATATATATATATATATTATATATATATATATATATATATATATTCTTATTTTTTATCGCACCGCAGAAGAGCCTTTGTTAAACCCTTGTTGCGTTCATCACATGGTCTCTTTTCCCTCTTTGTCATAAGTTCTCACTGCTGAATCTCTTAGTCCTTCTTGAAAGATCCTTCCTCGTCAACTGTTGAATTAAAAAGAGGATGTCTATCTCTCTCCCCGTCCTGTGCATGTCTGGTTTTAGGCTCTAGCACTGTTGCTCTTTGCTGATTGACCAATAGAGCACAGGTTTTGTAGTTTGAAACACAGGAACTTTGATAGAAAATGCTTAAGATGACACCGTAGTATTCGTTAAGAAATTTGGGAATTACTACACTGGTTAACGTATAAATAGTTCAGCCAAAAATAATCTATATAGTAGGTTACGTTACAATATATATATATATATATATATATATATATATATATATATATATATATATATATATATATATATATATATATATATATAAGAGTAAGTTTTTGGTATGTACGTGTCGATCTATAACAAAGAACAGAGAAGTCACTCAGATTTGAAATCTTGCATATAGATCCTTCTAACTAAGAAACACGTCAAATTTGGTTATTGATTTTTTTACTAATTCAAAAATAGCCGAAATCACCCAATTGCGGAACTATCCATATACCAAAACCTGCTGATTATAAAATATTGTCCGCTGACTGACTTTTTGTTACAGCGATTTACAGCAGAAATGTATATTTTTTGCGAATAAATTTCGCAGTCTAAGCCATTCTGCTAGGAATATATCACCTATTCTTGGTCCAATCTTTAAAATGTTTATATTGTTGAAAACAATATAATATAATCTTTCTGAATATGCAATTTTTATGCGTTTTTATTAATTGAATTATTTTTTACAGCGAGTTAAAAAAAAAAATTGGCTTCAGAGAGCTGATTTGTATGATTTTTTTCATTCTAAATTTTGAGAAAATAAAAACAAATTCTTTTTTCTCGCCTATTTACGGTTCAATCTTCTTTAAGATATCCATAAGGTTCGAAAGAGAATGAAATAATCTCTCTAAATATGTAATTTGATTGAGCTTTTATCAATGGAATTATTTTTTTACAGCGAGTTAAAAAATATATATATTTTGCTTCAGCCTAGAATTCGTAGTATTATTTTTTTCATGCTTAAATTTTAACATAAAATCAAATCTTATTTATCGCATATTTCTGTTTCTATCTTAAAAATATTTATTTGATTATAAAAAAGATCTTTCTGAATATGTAATTAGTATGCCTTTTCATACATTGAATTATTTTTAAAGCGAATTAAATAACAAATCAAACGAAAACATTTAACGAAAATCAACTATACTTTACTATAATAATCTGACATTCGATCGACTACATTTTTGAATTAATAATGTTATAAGATTATTTATCGTTTTACATAAATTTGATTACTTTATTTAATTCTTTTTTTCTTTTTCAAATATTAATTTGAAATTTAGCAAATCGCTTAATTTATATTCTATTTAAAAAATATAGTTAATCCTTGAATTAAAATTTCTTACTATATCACTTGCAAATCGGTCGGAAAAGTTAGGCTGACCCAGAAAATAACAGAACGCATAAATTTTGTAATAAAACTGTTAATTTTAACTTGGGGGGGTTTAAGGATAGGGTTAGAGTTGATGTTGGGTTTAGGGTCACTTTAATGAGAAAATAAATAAATAATTTGTTTTCTGTTTTTAGGATTAGGGTTAGAGGTGGGGTTTAGGGTTAGTTTAATGGGAAATTTGGGTTCTGTTTTTTCTAGGTCACCTGTAATATGTTTTACTTTTTCGACCGATTTGCAAGTTTAGCCATATGATGTCATTCCCTCAAATCTGACGAAAATAAAATTCCCTGACCTCCCACCAGGTAGAATTAAATTAAGATCGTTTTTACGTGGTGATTTTTATGGGTCATCCTGCGAGGACCGAACTCGCTATTCAGTAGTAATAGATCTGCAAACGATTATTAAACCATGTTTTTATCTTCACTACCCGGGCTTCGCCAGGTAGCAGCTGCTAGTATATATATATATATATATATATATATATATATATATAATATGAGGAAAAATGAGTAAAGAAAAGAAAAGTAAATGGATAAAATGAATTTAATCAATCACTTACACATGTGTTTCGGTCAGTTTATGTGTGTGAAAATATTTCGCACACATACAAGATATATATATATATATATATATATATATATATATTAACCATTAACGAAATTCAGTTATATTCAAGAGAGTGTGATGAGATAATTTTTTTTCACAAACACACACACACTCACACACATATATATTTGTATATACGTAAATATACAAGTGCTCTGTCACAAGCTAGTGTGATACAAGGTCAATTTTAATACGGGCTACAGATTGCTTTAATTCAGAGATTTTCTTCTCCAAGACTGGTTACCTTACCTAGGCTAAAAAATAGTGTATTTTACTATTTAATCATAACGGATGGCTTACCGAAGAGCAAGAGCGGGAAAAGAAACGCAAACAGCCTCGTCCTGAATTTGAACTTGGTAGTCAATTCCATTTCCTACAACAATAACCATTACACGGGACGCGCCTCGATAACGCAATCAGGTGCACACACACACACACACACACACACACACACACATAAATATATATATATATATATGTTGGCTATCACTTATTGACGAGTAAGACCATTTCCTGTTTTTTATCATAGTTGGGTGCCAGTAGCATTTGACACACTCTTCCACATAAACTACATATTGGAACTCCTCCACATTGAATGTTGCTGGGCTGAAAATTACCCTTTCTAATAGCCCGCTTCAATTTTTGATGTTTAATTCGATTGGACTCACATTCTTCAACAGACAGGTAAATAGTGGCTCTCCAAACAGGTCTTTTACAAGCTAGTTTCTCCCAGTCATTCACAGCAATAGCAGTGTTCTTCAGAGTGTCTTTGACGCAAAATTTGGGTTTGCACTGATGACGTTTGCCATGAAATATTTGTTTTGGGATTTGGCAATCATTCATGCGAACTAGATGACCGGACCAGCGAAGACGATATCTAAGGATCAAACTCTTAATACTAGGCAGGTGACATCTTTCAAGTATTGTGGAATCTGGTGTAAATGACAACCATTCTATCCCTGTAATCCTGCGAAGACAATTCTCGAGTGTTCTGAGATGTTGTTTGTAAACAACCCAGGTCTCATTTTATTTAAACCTGTGTTTTTTTCAAATTTCTCATATATATATATATATATATATAATATATATAGTCAGGTCGCCCAAAGCACTACGGGTACTATGTAATCCAGTACTACCAGTTTCATAGTCCGATCATCGGCGACTAAACCGGTACCCTCCCACACACACACACACACACACACACATATATATATATATATATATATATATATATATATATATATATATACTTTGCAAAATGGCACATTGATATTTCCCAGGAAGAAATATGTTTTGACGTCGCCATGGGGCCCTAGACTCTGTGAAAGTTTCAGACCTTGTTGGTCTACTAATACTCTACAACTTAAAAAAAGAACTGGGCATTAGGGATGTTGGGATTTACCATGATGACGGCTTATTGGCCGTTAAAAATGCGTCTGGACTAAAATGCGACCGGACTAGAACATGGAATTGTCTGTTGACATCCAATCGAATACAAAATTGTGAACTTTCTAGACGTTACATTCAATCTTATTACAGTTAATTTTGAGCCCTTTATGAAACCAAACACAAGCCTCATATATTTTAATCCCGGGTGTAACCACACACCCTCGATAGTTTAGAAAATTCCAGACTTAGCGGAATACAGAATTAGTAAAAAATATCTCTAACCAGCAAATTCTCGATAGCGTTACCGATATTTATAATAAAGCACTATATAAAAGCGGATATATTAGAAATAAAATAAAATTTAACAAAGGACAAAACAATGAAAAACTAAATACGAAAAAAAAAAGAAATGGAAGGAGAATGTGGTATAAACCACCATTCAATCTACAGGGGATAACGGAAATAGGTAAGATATTTTAAAATTCAATCAACAAACATTTTCCAGTTAACCATACTCTACACACAACTTTTAATAAGAACAGCTTCCATATCAGTTTTTCCTGTATGGATGATTAAAAAACATTAACAAAATAATTAACAACCACACAAATAATAGAAATAAGGAAAAGGACGGACAGAAAAATTGCAACTGCTGAAACCAGGCTTTGTTCCCTGTAAAAAGGAAGTGTTTGACCAAAGGTGTAATTTACTTTGCATCCATAACGTCTACACAGAAATCAGACCTTACTAAATATTACGTGTGTTATACAAAATAAGGGTTTAAAACTAAGTTTGCAAATTATAAACACTTGTATTCAAATATTAAGCTAAAATATGTAACAACCTAAGCTAATTATATTTGGAACTTAAGGAATCAAATTATATCACCAATTACTAAATGGAATTTTTTAAAGGAATTTAATATTTGCCGTAGTTTGAATGATCCTTATTTCTAATTTCTACAAAAAAGTTCGCGATGATTAGATTCCCGAATGAGAATAATTTCCTTAACATAAAATATAGGAAAGTGTCTCCATAAAATTCACAATTCATTAATATATTATTAAGATTACAGCCTCCCTTAAGATGTATACATATATATTGATATAGAATTTAAAAAAATTAAAAAGTAAAAAGAATAAAATTTAAAAAAATCACCAATTACAATTAAATAGATTTACCATAAGACTACACAGTATACACAAATAAGATATGAACAAAATGAATAAAGGAAAAAAAGAAGGCAGTTAATGATAGATGACAGATAGAATTACAAATTACTTTTAGAATATATATATATATATATATATATATATATATATATATATATATATGTAACTATGCAGAAAAAGACAGAACATCAAGAGTTTTAATAGTTACACTCAAAATGCTTTCATTTGGAGAATAAACCAATTTCCAACCCAATTTGTAAATTACCTTTTTTAATTTTACGCACAAAAATATCTTTAGCAAGTGCAACCGCATTTAGACTTTATTATTTTAAAGTATATGCAGTTACGTCATGTTTTATGTCTGTTTGTGCAGACGTATTATTGGTAAACGTATTTCGAAATGCAATCAGTATAAGGTCATATTCTTGCCCAGATGAGCTAATAAGCGAAAGTATTAGTAGGTATATCTGACTCCTTAGGTTTAACTATATATATATATATATATATATATATATATATCAGATTTCAGCGTGATCTGTTTTGGTTTCACCTAGGGATTTTCTCTATTTCGGGTCGGGTGCGATTAAGAAGAAATGTATTATATATCTTGGCCGCAATAGCAGTAAGAGTTATACCTCTGTAGATTTTAGCGATTCAGAGATCTCACCTTTGGGGTAATGGGAGGTTGCAGCCTTTCGCCCATTTATCTATTCTATTTTGTCTATATTCTGCATTGCATAGCCTAAGCAGTATGAGCGTTTGGCTCTTAGTTCGGTCGGTACGCACTCAGATGCTGCTTCTAGGTGGGCACTAACAAAGTTTTCGTATTCCTCGTTTAGAGTGGGGCTTTCAGATGCCTCCTGGAGGATATCGAATTTATTTCTTACTGCCACAGCATAGCGATTGCATATATCACTGTTGGCAAGTGTTGACCAGTCGTATCGTACAAATTTACAGTTTGCTTTTTGTTTCTACGTAGGCTTAGTCGTAATTTTACTGTGACTATTCTGTGATCGGAGGATACTCCTTCGAAAGAGGAGAATGCTTCGCAGTTCATTGCACTATTTATCCTTTTCTTTTTTATTAGAATGTAGTCTAATTGGGCTTTTGTATTGTTTGGGTATGTGTAGGTCGATAGTTTGCCTTTTCTTTTTTGGTATTTTTTATTTAAACATACAAGCCTGTTCTCAAGAGAGAACTCGGCTAGTAATTCGCCGTTTCTATTTGGGGTGTTATGTAGACAGTATCTATTGTTCTCGCTTTTGCCTATTTACGCATTCATGTCGCCTCCAACAACCAGGATATTATGTTTGGGAGTCGGTCTGCATAGGGAGGATAGCTCATTATAGAACTTTGCTATGTCCGTTTCTTCGCTGACATTAGTGCACGAGACTACTGTTATGCAGGGATTCCCATTAAACGTAGTGCATATGATTCTTGGTTGGATTTCTTCTACACACTTATAGCTCGGGGGCTGAGGAGCATTCCTACACCTCCTATGGTGGCATTTGTGGAGTTTTTCCACGCAGATGCAGACACGAACGTCCATCCATTACCTGTTTCGTGATATTTTATATCTAGTTCACTATGATCAAATCTATGCTCTTGTACGCAGATTATGTCTATATTTTTGACCGCTGCAGACGCAGTTAACTCGAGCAGCTGGTTTATCATTTTTAGCGTTCTGACATTGAATGTTTCTAAGTTTAAGGTTTGTTTACATCTTAGTAGGTGTGTTTTACTCCTAAGTTCTGTGGTTTTTGATATTGTTTTCAGAGCTATGACGTTAGTAGTGGGTGTCTTGTTTGTCTGCTCTGGGTGTGATTCGGTTTGCGTGTTTGGTGTTTTTGGGGCGCTGTAGCAAATTTTTCGACACAGCTCAGCGCTTAAACCTGTGGACGTTGAGACTATGTAGCAAATTTTTCGACAGGCCAGCGTTCGAACCCGTGGACGCGCACCGGAATCAGCGAGGGTGGTGATGCTGTATCAGTTTATATTTTTGTGTGCTGTAATAGGTTTGGTTGGCTCGATGTCATCGATACCTTTCGGTGGCTGTTTTTACTCATCATGAGACGCTAGAGATAAGGAGCAGTAGTTTCCTGACTAAACTGATGATCCTGGCCGTTGGCCCGCTTTTGGGCTCATCCGCCGTGTCTCACATCCACCACGCTGCTACTCATGATTTCAATTGTGAGGCATGATGCATAAACTGCCTTGAGTTGTTTCCCAAGAAGGGGTAAAAAAAAAAGACGGAAGAAAATCCATCGACATTTAAGTTTCAACTTATTTTAAGTCAAATTGTACGGTACCACTTTGACACAAAGAAAGCCATTTCTCAGTCTATGGTCTTCTTAGTGAAAGTGGAATTTCAATCGCTTGTGATGTAGGAGTCAGATATTCTACACTCCTGTGTTAGTTTC
This sequence comes from Doryteuthis pealeii, assembly GCA_023376005.1. Classification (NCBI taxonomy): domain Eukaryota; kingdom Metazoa; phylum Mollusca; class Cephalopoda; order Myopsida; family Loliginidae; genus Doryteuthis; species Doryteuthis pealeii. The sequence continues at coordinate 21,130,173 of CM042160.1, read as the reverse complement.
AGTGTACAATATTAGCAGACATTTTTGATAAAATTTAAGTAAAAATACGACAGAATTAGACACAAAATTCATACAAAATTAATGCAAAATTAGTTAAACAGACAACTTTTCTCATCCTGAATTCAAAACGAATAACAATCACTACGATTGTTATGGAGGCTAGGGTGGTGACAAAAAAGAAGTCTAGCCCACTGCCAGGGCCACGGTTCCAATAACAAACTCCCATTCCCCTAAGACTTCACCGCTTTTAACAACGGAAAATGAAAAGGGAGAGAATGAAGTGGGAGAACGCATGAGAAACCACACAGTCGTGTACTAGAACGACTAAAGGTAAATGCGCTATCCCGGGGAAGAAGAAATTTGAAACACTCTTGGAATGGAAAAAGGAGCTGTACCAAGACAGAAATACAGCTCCCTCTGCAGGATGTCCCCGATCCACCACACCTCCAAGGCATCGAGTGCTGAGACACCGTGCAACACAACCGAGCCTTGACAGCATATTTTGATGGTCGTGTCAGGAGTGGCTCATGATTGATTCACAGAAATCTGTATACGAATTATTCTGATCTAACGGGAAGACTTTGCGTGGTGGATGCTACCACAGAAGGAATGGCTTTTCGCTTCATTGGGGTTTATGGACCCAATGTCACGAGTAAGCTTCCTGACTTTTTTGGAGCATAGAGCCCTGTGTAACCTCATCAAGACTGGTAGAGTTAGCGGGAGATTGAAACACCGGGGCAGTTCAAAGGAATACTAACAATTTGGATGCAAAACACTTTCCTGAATTTGTCGAGATTTGATCTCGTCAGAAGAATCCGTGAAGAGCACCCAAATACGGTAAAATAGACTTGGACCAATAGTGGCACCTCTGGTCGTCAGCTTTCCAACCAGCTCTCCGAGTGTTAGAAAGGAGAGTCGACTCAGATCTTATAGAGAGTTCGTTTCGAGTCTATAGGAGGTTTTCAGCATATAATTATCTATGTCGAGCTAAAATTAGATAGGGCTAAGGTCTAGATACTGGAAGCCTAACGCTTCCCTTTTGGAAGACAATAATTTCCTTAGCCGACAAGAACTAACGATTAAGCGAGAATTGACGAGAGCAGTTATTGCGAATAGTTGTTGGTCAAGACTTAAGAATAGTATAGATGTGATCTCGTCGACAGGATCCGTGGAGAGCATCCAAATAAGGTAGAATGGACTTGGACCAATAGGAGCACCTCTGGTTGTCAACTTTCCAGCTATATTGACCGAGTATCAGTAAGGAGAGTACTTAAATCTTATAGAGGATTCAAGTTTTGAGCCTATAGGTAGGTTTGACCATAGATCTATCCATGTCGAGATAAAATTAGATAGGGCTAAGGTTAGGATGTCTGGCTTTTGGAAACTCAATGCTTCCCTTTTTGGAAGACAAGAATTTCCTAAACCAGCTAGAACTAACAATTAAGCGGGAATTGACGGGAGCGGTTATTGGGAATGGTTAGTGGTCAAGACTTAAGAATAGTATTAGATCCTTTGCTATCGACTATAGCTGGAGACTGACGAATATTAACGTCTTTAATGCGCTAGATAAGCTAGTCTAGTAGAGCAAAGATTTCCAGAAACTAGGATAGATGAGGTGGTTTGGGAGGGAGATAACAAAGCTATTAACATAGCTAGGACTGAGCTAGCTTTATCTGATAACAAAAAGTATCAAGCTCAGGTAGTTAGCGGTAGATTAATATGAATGTCTTTCGAGGCGAATATCGTGAGCTGCTACTTAGAGGCATATCACGAGTGCCACTTCGCCGGACGAGCAACGTCGGCTACAACAAAAATATATCTGTCGGGAATGTTATGACTACTACCCAAAGCTCTTCACTAGAAATCCCTATTCGACGCCTATCTTGCCGAGACAGAAGTGGCTGGGTGTAAGTGGAGCATTAGAGAGGAATATTTTCGGCAGGCACTGCAGTCGATCGGGTTGCAAAGCCCCCCGGAATTGATGGTCTTCTGTACGAAGTGTACTGTTGGCAATTACGTGGATGAAGCAGGAATCTATTTCCCAACGCTTTACCCGGTGTGTGGTGAAGTTGCTACGTAAAAACAAACATGGAGGTGTTGGGATTAGTATATTTCACCCTTTACCGATGTTAAACACTAGTTTAAAGATTTAGGCGAAGATCTTGGCAGATTATTTGCAGACTGCCTTGACTAGTCTTATAGCCCTTGAACAGTCTTAGGCTGTGAAGGGCAATCTTCATATGATTTGCACAATCATAGATAAAGTCGACAATAATGCCGCGCTGATCAATTTAGTCCAAGGCCTTTGACCATGGTTTTGCTGGAGGCTGTTTTGTCTGCGGTGGGGTTTGGCATGGATTTTTGAATCGGGATTCGCCTTTTTATGGGTTAAGATCGATGTCCTTCACTTTATCCCGAGTCAAGGTTGCTCGCTCTTGCCCTTGTACCTTCTTGCTTTGGAACCTTTCCTTTTCAAGTTAACGGCGAAACCGGTCCTTCGCGGGATTACTTTACCTGGTGCGAGAAACATGGCCAAGTATACCGCCTATGCTGACGATGTTACTATGCTTGTAAAGAGCAGTGCCGAGGTTGAGGAGGTCAGTATAGTAATTGGAAAATATGAAGATGTAACAGTGGACGGAATCAACCGTGACAAGTCGATAGGTCTACGGTTGAGTTCGTGGAAAGGCTGTACTCTTCCCGATCTCTTCAGTTGGACATACGGGCTCTGCATGGATACTCAGCGTCTAGTTCGGTCCTGATCGCTAGCTGGAGAAAAACTGATCGGAAATTCTAGGAAAGATCGTGGCCACTATTTGCATATGGTCATGTAGAAGAATCTCCTTATAGGGTAGGACAGATGTGTTCAGCTTGCACATCTACCCCCTTATCCTTTACCGAATTTCTGTTCTTTCTCTCCCGTCCACCATTCTAGTTCAACTAGAAAAAGCTCTGTTCCAGTTTATCTGGAACAATCGGTCTTCTCTGGTGCGTTACAAGATCTGTTTCCTTTATCCTTCTGGCGGTTTGGAATATCGAGAGAAGACTCTAATCAGGAATGAAAGTAATCTCTGGGCGTCACAGTCAAGTCCGACGCAATGTTCTTTCAATTGACAGTCTTCAGTCTAAACACTCTCCCAACAGTATCACGCTCGTCTCACCAACAATATCCAAATGTATTTCTCTATCTCGCTCGTCTCGACAACAAAATGCTACTGCCGTTGTTCGCTCTGGTCTGGGAGGGCAGGTTCTTAAATATACATCAATCTCACCACATCCGGGCTCCTCACACAGAATTGTCCGTGCAGCACGTGCGACACTCGTCAGCACTGCAAGTATGCGTCAATCCTCGCGGCGTGGCTATTTACATTCGGGTAACTCTGCTATTTTTTTATTTTACTGCTCATCCACCGCCCTTTCGCATTCTGAAGGACGCGGGTTCGACTCTACGTCAGTCCTACACGCCAGGCAAAGCCTAGCAAGCTTCCTTCGAGAATACGGCAAGTCTTCACACCAGTCACTCTCTCTGTCACACCGAGGTAGGTCTCTTCTCTCACTACAGAGACGTTACGTCAGAGTCTCATAGGCCGGATGGTTTCAGAACACGATCAAAGAGAACGGCAAGAAGGCTTTTCCAGTCCTGGGAAGTGTGCATTCAGAAAATGGGAAGGCCTATCTTTTACCCAGAAAAGAATGCGTTCAGTGTAAAGGAGAGAAGGAGTCGCTTGAACAAGCCTTTTTTATAGACCGGTCGTAAAACCGCTTTTGAAGCGTCTTGAAGGCTCCATGGTCCGCATGCTTCACAAAAGGCCCTTCACCATAGAAGCCGAGGCTGTATTAAGCAATGTGGTGACGCCGCTTGACTGGAATAAATTTTACGTTTTGTTCGGTTTACTCGGCGTGATGAGAGTCGTGATTTGGACGAAACAAAAGAAGGAATACTATGGAGGCGGGTCTGTATCATCTCAGACTCTAGTTGCTTTGTAATGGCACCAGATTATAATTTAAAATTCGGTGTGAGTCAGTTGACTGGCGACATTAAATTGAATATTTTGTACTTGGAAAAACAATGGTGAACTTTCCCGGGTGCTGTTCAGAAAAGTAAACAAAACACGGAATGATGATGTGTGCTCAATGTTTAGAAAAGTAGTACATATAACCTCTACTACCTTCCCAATCATCATCATCCGTTGATCACCATCCTCTTCCCAATCACGACCACAAGACTCTCGTCAGTAAAAAATTGAATCTTTCTATACAAGTGTCCTGAAGAAGGTCTGAAAGACCGAAACGTTGTAGCGTCGACATCACCACCAATAATAAACTTCCATCCCGTGTTTGTCTACTTTTCTCCGCACACACACAAACACACACACACATATATATCTACATACACACACACATTTTATTATACTACACACACACACACACACACACACACACATATATATATATATATATATATATATATATTCAGAAATGATCAAATCATCAAGCAAACATATCACAAGATTCATAATTCTAAAATATCTCAGATTTTACAAGCGTACAATGAGCAATGATAGCATTGCAGAGAAGAAAGAGTGTTGGTTGATTTTGCCTTGTTTGACTTAACGTTAAACAATTGCAACTTCTCTTTGGACGCTGCTGACGGCTGACTTAACTGGTGCGCTCAACGGATTAACCGAATGTGTTGGCAGGATAGATGTCAATCAATGAAGAGAATTCATCCCGCACATTCTGTCTCGGGGAAGGGCCAGTTGTTAATTTTATTGTGGCATGATGGTAGAAAAGTCAGAAACGGAATGAAACGAATCACTTTACAACTTCAAAAAGTTTTGTTATTTCTTTTCTTCATAGTTGACTGGCGACATTAAATTGAATACTTGAGATTAATTATGATAATTAATCAAAGGTTAATTATAATACTTTTGCTAAGGTAGTGTAGAAGAAAAACATGTAATTTTTGGTTTCGCACCTGTTTTATCTAAAAGTCAATCAAAAGTTATAGTCGACGATAATTTCTGGGTCGTTTGAATTATTAACAAAATATCCGTTTCAAATTCTTTTGTCAATCAAGTTAAAATTGATCAGAAGATTACAGTTAAAAGTCTGGCACAAGGCCATTGATACAATAGTAGAATGTTATCGAGTGGCTCACCAATCAAAGATTTTCCCCTCTGCGAGATGTGCAACCCAAGGCCATATTTTTGATTAACGATGATTCCGCTACGAGACCAATCAGAGCTGTGTATTCGGATGGCTCAAAATGTAGACCTAGAAAAGGGAAAATACAGACCAGAGGCTGGTTCTATAGTCAGAAGACTCAGCGCTTGCCGCCGCTTTGCCACCTAAAGTCCTGAACTTGACTATTTTAACCAGAATTAATTAGCTCTAAAAAAACTTGAGACTAATTAAATATATATATAAATTCTCGCCAGTCAACTTATAACTTCCAGCTGCGACATTGAAACATTTTGTTGCGTGTACATGATTTTAATCATTGTATCAGAAATAAAAATTGTGTTATCTACAGCTGTTAACAAGCGTTTCTGAGGTATTGAAGTGGCTGACTAGTTAACAGAATTTGTAAATTTGATCGTCTTCAAACCCAGCCAGAACAGAGAGAAGTCCGAGCCAGCTCTTCAGCAACTTTCCTGTGGGTCGATCAACACAACATGGGCAAAGGAAGTCCGACCGAGCAGGTTCATGGGAGGGCTTGACTAGAGTGTTTAGCAACTCCACGTAGGCATCTGAGGATCCTCCAACACTTTTTTCTGCAGATTTACGAGGAATTCTGCTGTACAAACGCAATCAGATCATCTGTTATGTTGCTTTCTTCTAGCCACATCCTCATTATCTCCATTGCAATTCTCCAGTTCATGGCTGATTGTTTTTACAGTGTTCAGGGAGCATTGGACAGCAACCATAATCTCTTTATTTTGATGGCCGGCTCAGATCATCTTCCATGATTCAGGTGGCTTCCAGTCATTCATTCTATCTGTGATCATGTATATGAATGACAAAGGGTCCAATCTTTTAAATGATGCGTAGTGTGCGTCAATACGTATATATGTCTGATGATGAGGGAAAAGTCAAGAAATGTCATTATATATATATATATATATATTATATATATATATATATATATATATAATGAATAGTGAATGAAAAAAGAGAAAAGTATTTGCATGGAAAGGTGCTCAATGCTAATAAAGCAGAGCAGTTTTATAATTAATGTTGATATTATGATTTCACACTCATAACTTCAAGTTTCTTGGTAGTCCAATCATCAGATGAGAAGTGGTTGAGATGTAAAAAACCAGTCGTGAAATGGTAAAAATCAAATTTTGTAGCGTTTATATGCAGCGTTTTTCACGCGATGGGAAATGCAAAGCTAAAAATTGTTTTTTTAAATTGTGGCTTGTTTAACGTTTATGTGACGTGGATTGTATTCACGTGATGTAATGTCATGACGTTAAATTTGTATTTAAAAAACATTATAATCAAACAAACTTGCATTGGTGTTAATGCACGCGGTGTTCAGATGAATTTTTTTTTTTAAATAAATAAATAAATAAATAAATTAAAAAAAAAAAAAAATAAAAATAAAGGAGAGCGAAAATTCAGGGATCAATTAGGGTCAGGTGGTAAGTGACACAGTAAAAATTTGTTTAAAATGCCTACATTTCGAAACGAGTTCACTTCTCTTATTTAATAAGTTATTGCTTGCATTTTGTAGTATGCACAACTTTTTTCTAAGCAAAGATCGCAACGTTGTCCGCCTTTGTATGCCTGGGCTTTTTTTTATTATTTCCCATTTTACTGTAGGTGTTCTGCCCGTTTTTTCCTTGATCTGCCATATATATTTTGATAAGGTGGTACTATTTTCATATCTTTTGTTGTTGAAACTTAAATTGTGGTTGTACCACCGACTTTTCCAATTGTTTTCATTGGCACCAATGTATGTTTTTTCCTCGTTGTTATTTACATAACACAATAAAGGACAATGTAAATAACAACGAGGAAAAAACATACAAAAGCCTTCCACACTTCTAGTTCAATTCGTTCATTGAGTTTTTACACTCAGGATCTCTGATGAGCTGACAGATTTCAGGACAGTCAAAGCTACCAGCTTTCAACTTTTCCGTGGTCAATCCTGAAAAGGTAAGTGAAGCAGCCACCATCCTTATCCAGAGCTTTGGGGAAATGCTTAATCAAGGAAGCGTATCCTGTTTCTGTCCATCAGAATGTTATTGATGACGTTTCTTGCTCTACCAGACACCAGTTCCTCCTATCCTACAAGCACAGAAAACATAGGTACTTAATGAACTCCGATAGTTGTCCCAACAAAATTTTGCAATTCTTCAGATCAATGCAAATAAACCACTCATGCTGATCATAACGAGTTTTCTCAAGCAAATACTTCACTATTTCATATTTCCCCTTAGTGTAGTCGAATGAGCGAGGGGTACGGTGGTAAACTGGTTTTCGTTGTGCAGAAGAATACCTTTTAATAATTGTTTGCTGCTGTCGATGAACAGAATTCAATCTGTGGGTTCGGACTGTGGCACAACAAGCTTGTGCAGAAGCTGCGTAATATATATACATTACACCAAGTACTTCTCTTCAAAGAAAAAATGAACGTATTTTGATGCCGGTTGTGGTAGAAGGTGATACGATGAATTATTTTTCTTTTAATATGGATGTCAACAGTTCGGCAAAGGGCATTGACAATCTGAAATCACGAGCTAGATTTAGTTCCTTTTAAGAAGAAGGATGTGGAGCATTATCGCCCAAAACAATTAGTTCTTCGTCTTCAGTACTAGAGGAATCCTCGTCACTAATGTCAAGAAGTCCACCAAAGACAGGTACTGGAATTTATTTATATCAAGCTACAGGACAACATACTGAATGATTCCTGAAGCGGCTTCGGGGATTTCTGTTAATCCAAGTTACATCAATAGCTCAGAAGTAGCAGTCAGTGTCATGGTTTGTCGGATCCATCCAATCCATGGGAATTCCGAACATTAAACAATTCTTTGTCCTTGATCCACTGACGCAGATATTCTGAGAACACCTTGCATATCATATGTCGTGTCCAAGCTTTATTCTAGTCACCAAGTTTAATAGCAAAAATAAACGTGGTAACCACGCTTTATGAAACTTGTGACTGGATTTCTGTTAGAAACAAGTGGTCGAATAATTTTCCTTCGCCAGAAACATAAAATACCAATTAATTTTTAATTTGTCGCATGTAAACTCTTCGAAATTCGTTCATTTCAAGAAGTAAAAAATAATTTTGCATCATATAAAGCGAAAATACCCGTACATATAATCAAAACGTAAAAAGACGACATGCCCATAGTTAGACAATATGACCGGATTAAGCAAAACCAGTATGAGTTTTTGAATTCTGCAGATCAGAGTTGCCTTAAATCAACCACAAACTTTAGACACTAGTTTTGTTGTTAACCAGTTTAATTATTTGGATGCTAAGGATATTCAATTTAGAAGAAGATAACTGCACGAAGAAACTTTTGAGCAGTACTTGTCGCAGACTAGTAGAGAGTCGGTGGAGAAACTATCTTGAAATATACACGGATAAAACTTTCCATATTCCAGCTCTTCTGATTTTTTTCAATAAAATGGTCGAGAAATAAGACTGAAATGAAAGAAAGAAAATGAAAACTAAGTCGTTAAAAATAACTGTTTTTTTTATTATGTATCTCTTATACAGTTCCATCAGATACTACAAAATTCTCCTTTTAAAGTAATAACGGAAATTTGAATTATTTGTATTATTCAGACTATTGTCCTTATCTTTACTGTTATCTACACAACTTGTCGGCCTATGTGCCATCCGTCCTTCTTCAAGTGTTTCTTATTGTACTTTGGAATCTTCTCGGACTCGGAAACCTTCTCTTCGAATATGGGTGCCTTCATGTCGTTATCGGGAGCCTTCACGGAACTTTGAACCGGGGATAGACTGTCCTCATTCCTTTAACCCTGACCGGGTACAAGTGTTAAGCTGTGTTAAGTATTCTATGTTATCACTCTCGATCAGGATTGAATCTACAACCTAGAGATGATTGTCTCCTAGAACTGTATTAACTCAACCCTTCTATCCGTTGCGCCATGTGCCCGATTACGATATGGAGGCTCCCGAGGTCGACAAGAAACACCTGAAGTAGTCGGAAGGGTACATCGGCCAGAAAGTTGAGTAGATAACAATGAAACTGAGGACAATAGTCCGAATGATCCAAATAATACAAATTATCAAGCCTCATCTAAAAAAATTCAGAGAAATAATAATGGAAATGTTGATATAATCACCATGTAAACGGAAGTTGGACGTTAATTATTGAGGTCTTTTGAACATTTTAATTTGAAAATTATATAAAAATCGGTTTTTGATTAGAATTATTTTTGCTATAAAATTGCATAGATACAACAGTTTTTGTTTTGGACACAGCCGATAAAATCAAAATACAGGTAATTGGTTGATATTGAAGAGTAATATTGTTTGTGATCCATTATTAATACTATAAATTATAAGTGATGACAGAAAAAAGAAGAAAAAAGTAAAGAAAGAAAGAAAGAAACGACGAAAGAAAGAAAAAAATGAGAGAAAATTTTGTGATGTCTGATCAAACTGTAAAAGCAAAGCATGTTAGACGAATAAACTGTTATCTTGAAAAACTTGGTCGGTTGATACAGTTACGGCATGACGACAGGTGGGTCATTTTACTAATAATTACAGTACAGGCATATATGTTAACAATGATTGCAAACAGATCAGCAGATAACACTTACGAGCAAGAGAAATGTTTTAAGAGCCATTATAATATTGCAAAATCACTTTAAGCATCATTACAAATAGATCGAATTGACCCATAAATTGGAACCTAACAGACACTACGGTTCTAAGTCAGAATGTATCTAAAAGTAATGGCAATGAAGAGGTGACTCCATACTCCTCAGACATCCAGAACTGTATCTTCATCAGTGAATGATGCTTAGTGTTGTAGAAATCACAGAATTTTATTGAACAGAGTTTCATTTTCAGAAACTTTACCAAGTGTCCACAGATCAAATCATAGCTTGAAAGTCAGTGTAACAGCAACAAAGTGTTGCATATATGTTTGTGGTGTGGATTTTCAATATATATATATATATATATATATATATATATATATATATATATATATATAACGTATATTTAGCTCTCTTTATTGAGCACTCTTTAACTCGATTTTAAAGTGTTGCATATATGTTTGTGGTGTGGATTTTCAATATATATATATATATATATATATATATATATATATATATATATATATATATATATATATATATAACGTATATTTAGCTCTCTTTATTGAGCACTCTTTAACTCGATTTTATTAATCCAGAAGTATATTTATTTACTTCGTGGATTGGCAAAAATCCGTAATATATATATATATATATATATATATATATATATATATATATATATATATATATATATATATATATATATATATAAACTGATGTAAACAGATTTATTCTAAGGTCTTTCGAAAAGCTATATGTACTTTATGAGACAATGTGTATGTTAGATGAAATGCAAACCAGAGTTGTACCAAGTCGTTATTGTAATAATGTATAAGGAATTGAATTCATAAAATTGATGTTGCTGTTCACACTTTCATTGTACAATGGGCGGACACCACCCATATATATATATATATATATATAATATATATATATATATATATATATATATATATTATTGTACATATTGTACATATATGATTTATTGAACGAGATATATATATATATATATATATAATATACAAACAGAGAGAGAGAGAGAGAGAGAGAGAGAGAGAGAGGGAGAGAGAGAGAGAGAGAGAGAGAGAGAGGGGGGGAATTTCCTTGTTTTGCTATTAATAATTCCTGACCATAGATGATACATTTTTCTGATTTTAAATGCACACAGAGTACCAAAACTTGCTAAAACATTCATCCAGCTTTTCTTTACTGCAAGAAATATAGTAAATTAAGTTTCTGGCATAAATGTTTAATAAATCATAGTTCAAAATGCGTATTTATGTGCTTGAATATATTACTTATCACACACTTACCTCTCTCTCGCACACACCCACAGACTCACAGACACAGATACTCGGACACATACACACACACGCGCGTGTGCGCGCACACACAGACACATACACACACACGCGCGCGTGCGCGCACACACAGACACATACACACACACACACTCACGCACACACACACACACACACACACACATATATATATATATATATATATATATATATATATATTCTTTTTTAATATTGGAGAATTGAAAATCGTTCAAAAACAAAAACAAAACATCTTCCTTGAGTCACACCTTCAACATTCATTTAGTTTGTTTACAGTAAGATGGCTATAAATTTACAGTATTCATACTCATTTGTCATTTCTTTAATATTTCATTTGTTTATATTAATTTTATTTTGTATTCTTTTATTTGATTTTCATTCGTCTTTCTCATTTCTTGTTTTTATCATTAATGTGTATTTTCATGATGGCGGTGGCGATCATAAGCACAGTGGCAATACATTTTTACTTTCTGTTTAATTTCATTTCTTTTTCTTCTATGTTTGTTTCATTTTGTATTTTGCTTGATCTGATCAATTTATTGTAAGTTGAAATCAAGTGCTTTTAAGTGATTTTTGTCAACCAAAGTCTAGATTTTGTTTAACTGAAAACTTGCGTTACCTTCTCTTTTTTTATCTAAGGTATTTGTCACTGTTAATATTTCTTTCTTTCTTTCTTTTTTATTTGTTCATTCATTCGTTCTTTAAGAAGTATACAATCGCAACCACAAACAGCCAGAAACAATACACACACGCGTATATATTGCTATATCTTTGTTTGTTACTATATATTCATAGATGCACACACACACACACACACACACACACACATTTGTGGTGAGTCCAGTTAACAGCTAACAGGTATTTCACACACAGACACACACACATAGACACACACACACAAACACACACACACACACACACACACACACACACACACACATATATATATTTATATATATATTTGCACATTACACCTAGAAAATATTGAAAACTTATCAGGGGTTAAAAACCGGTTAATTGCGGGATCTCTAGAGATCACGTGGGATCACTTATAGAAGCAGGACCCCAACGCCTGTCTTCCTTTTTTTCAACGGTACCACACGGGGACAAAAGATAGGTGGCAGCATGACCCACAACGGTAGATGAAACTCCCCCCCACCCCCATCTGGGAACACTTAGAGAGATCACCAAAGAAGAAAACTTCTACGTGTCTTACAGACCGCAGATAATTTAACGAAATGTCTCTTTCAGGAAGAGAAAGAACAAATTCGAGGTTGCATAAAGGAAATGAAATACTTCACCCATATATGCTAGAGGCTTGCGTAAATATTGAAGAGAGCGGCTATTTGGCTGACGAAAAAAGAGAATTAGCGTACCAATATCGTTACTGAAAATCACAAAAAGTTAACCGGTCTCATTTATAAAACCAAGATATCTAAACCACGCTTATCCCCACCACATCCGTGGAGAATGAAAAATACAAGGGAAGAAAACTGGGGGCTCTTCAGCGGATAATATAAGATGAAAATCTCAACAAAGCGTAAAGGTTAAATATAAACCGGCACACCATACAAAACGCCGAGTTGGAAAATAAAAAATAAAGAAATAATGGGGATTTCAAAGTTTATTCCCCAGTCAATTCAAGACGGTAGAAAGGAAAGAATGTCATTTAAAATCCATTCCCTCCCCTCAATTTCTGACGGTAAAAAAGAAAAAAATTAGGATTTCAAAATCTATTTTGCTTGTACATTAAATGTTTTTTTTTTATAGTATATTTGGTTATCGAAGCCTTTCTTTTAGAACAGCTCCCAGCTATCATTAGTAATTGTATTCCGTAGGGGATTAAATCCTTATCTTAAGTTTTATATCTTGCAGTAGGGGTTTTAAATTCGTTACTAATTTTTATAAGAAATATGGACTCACAACTTTTAGAAAACTATTCCTTCGTTATTTTTAATTCGTGACTAATAAACTAAGCGCAAATCTGAGACAAAACCTGTTTTATTCATTCGCCAAAGTTTCTGGTTTAAGTGAACATTATTATGGAACACAAAATAATTAATTTGAATGGATAATAGAGATTGTTCAGCATAACGTAGCTGAAAAAATATGAAATCAATAAATTATGAAGAAAAAAATCAAGAGATCCTCTACAAGAATAAACCGGCCCCTCGGAGCTAAATAATATATAGTAAAAAGTCAAGTAGGTGGTGTGGCCTATTATCTCTATCAGCCGGAAAGCGATGGGGTATATCCCCTTATCTCCAACGCTAGAACAATGAGATTGTCTTATATCTCAGCTGGAGACCCACATCTACCATCAGTTCCACACTTTACCCCACAGCTTCAAGCTGTACTATTCATGCATTGAGTCAGCTAGAGCCGGTATCGAAACCGGAACCTTGTGGTTTCTGGGCGGATAATTGCTCTTAATTAACTTTAATCCCTCACGCAGAATTTTAACACAGTGATTTAATTACTCCAACTTATTTTTCGGGATATATATATAACGGAAGTACCTGATCCATGATCGTACTAAAAGGATTTTAGGAACACCAGAGAAGGAGAAAGATGGGAACAAGAAGTGTAAAAGGAAAATAATTTAGCAAATTCTTTATCAAATAAAAATATCACAGAGAATACGCGTATTACAATATTCGTTAATTTTAGTTTTTTTGGTTTACATTTAGAATATCGTTTAAAAGGAAAAGAATGGTTTGAAACATAATTTCATTTTTCTAAATGCTAGTTCTTAATTGCCTGTAGAGTTACAGTGATAAAAAAGTATTTGCTTAATTTATTCTCTTTACCTTATAAAATGTAACACTAAAAGAAGCTAAGAATTAAAAATGTAGTTTTTCGTATTACAATTTCTTTTTCATTTACTTTACATTTAAAATAATATTAGTTTATATTATATATGTTTTATTTTTGTTAAATATCCCTTGGTTTGAAAATTTTTCATAATTACACCACCAAAATAGCGGATTTGATAGTTTATATGTTAGACACTCTGGGTAGAATCATAGACTTTGAGTAAGTTGGACTATGTAGAGATGGTGGTCTCAACTTCATTCCCCGATTTTAATGGCCCAAAATCTTCAAAAATACAGACAAAATTATAATAACTTTTAAGTTATTCGGCTTTAAAATTGAAATATCATCTAATCTTAAAGTAGTTAATTTCATTGACATTACCGTTAATTTATCAAACAATATGTTTAAACCATTTAGTAAAGATAACGAAACACCAAACCACCCCAGACCAATTATCAAACGTATACCAAATGCGGTCAATATTAGAGTTAATGGATTATATTCCAACAAAAGGATATTCGATGGAAATAATTGAATTAATGATGACGCTCTGGAGAAAAATGAATTCCAAACCATGATCAAATTATAGACGATAGTTACTAGTAACTACAATAGCTGCGGCAGTACTAGCAACAGAAGTAGTAATGATAGTCGTAAAGATAAACCAGAGGATAGTGACAGTTATAGTAAAGAAAATAAGAAAAGAAATATAATCTAGTTTACACTATGTAAACTATCTAATAATAATATAGGCAAGTTCTTTTTTACATCAATACTCAGGCATTGCAACCAGGATAATTCGTTTAATAGAAATCAAATAGGATTACACTAGGGATTAGTTACTCTTGCAGAAATAATGTTTTTATAACAATTAATAATCATATCAAGAGTTTAATTGACAAGTAGTAAGTGGGTAATCAGTGCAAGTAGGTAATCAGTGTCATTGTAGAATTCAAAAAGAGTTTCCCCTAGGTGGATTTTGTACGTCTGAGAAAGTGGTTTACCAAGCAACCATTTTCCCGGTGGAAAATGACAAGAAAGAGAAGGTTTATATTAAAATCTAGGCCGCTAATTTGAAAAAGAGGTTCTACAAGCATATACACTCTTTTTCAAAGCCTTTACTCGGAAACCAAGTTGCCCTATCGAGGTAGTTTTGGAGTTTTATTCATAGGAGCCTGACTCCACAAATTAAGTAGAAGTTTATTTAAAAATCTTATACTCCTGATAGCTTCAATAGTAGATGTAACCTTTGCCTAGAGGTAAAAATAAGCACAATTAAGTACAGATTAACTAGCCAGTCATTAGATAATCAGAATGAACTTATATTTAATTGCTAGCATTTAAACTAATGTGAAATATATATCTATTTTTATTTTTTTAATTTTCATTTATATATATATATATATATATATATATATGTGTGTGTGTGTGTGTGTGTGTGTGTGTATATGTATATATTATTGAAATTTTATGTTATTATCTTCATACAACACCGGCACTTGTGCCCTTAGGGGACAGTGGTCGAATGTCACTGACACAGCAGCAGCAGCCATCCCTAACATTCTGTAGTCACGTGGTGATCTTTATAAAAGCCCATGACTTTGATAATTATTCCTCTTTTAGTTGTAACCCTTCTGAGGGTGACTGCTGGCTTCGGCCCCCACGTGTCCTCCTTTTAATTGTGACCATCAAAGGGTTAACACCTTTTCCACCCCACACCCCATTGGGTGACTACTACTACAGTTAAGTGCACTTTGCACTCTCTATTACTACGAACTAGGCATACAGAAGAAGATAACCCACGACGGACTTCATCCATTCCCTCCTTCTCAAGTGAGTTTGCTATCTTTTGACCCATGAAGGCTGATAGCAATTATCTTTGATCACCAGGTTAACAACTAAGGGAGCCGACGAGATAAATGCAACCTCGGACAAGCTTAATCCCTTTGATACCAATGCAACCGAAAGGCTGCTAGCAGGAATAAACTTGTTGCAACCCTAAATAAACCCACAACCAATTAATTACGGCTTACCCCGAACGGTGCTGTAACCAAAAACCCAAACTCAACTAAACTAATCACTCGGCCAAGACCTTAAGGAGCTGAGAACTAAAATAATAACATACGGCAATACCTCACGACTAGGTGCCATGTGTATCCATGTTGTTGGTATAACCAACAACATGGATACATATATATATGTATATATATATTGACGTGTATATGTATAAGAGGTTTCCAGAGTGTTAACTCTGGTTCTTATAAAGCATTGGGTTACTTAAAGGAAAAGTACCCAATGCGGAATACTTCAGTTAGGAAAACAACAAACGCGTTAGTTACATTTATATAACTTTTATTATAACATATATAGGGGGACAAAGTTCCCCAGGCTATATAATGTCACAAGTGTCCAAACATACACAGTAGTGTTAATAGACAAAGGTGGAAACCACATACTGTAAGTAGATGCTGTAGCGTCTGGTGTGCACCATAGGTGTCCGCTAGAGAGAGGGGGCAAGCACGTCCAGGCTTGTTTAGTGGCATCGGAAGAAGAGGGTTCTCTTCTTGGGTTCCTGTGTCACATGACCAAAATAGGGTCTCCTGACACAGGAGATTAACCAAAACCCTCAGACAAGGGAGACTGCCCTTACAGGTACATCCACCCGGGACAGGTCCCTGACCTGCACAAGGCCATTTCCTACGACTGTAGTGCGTAAATGTACCTGCATTAGCATGCAAATAGTCAAAGTCCACAGCAAGCCAAGAAATGTTCTTTCCTAAAGCAAAGAGAGAGATGTGTATATGTATATACATATATATGTATATATATAGATGTGTATATATGCATATACATATATATGCTTATATATATATATATATATATATTTGCTTGAAGGCAATTATAAAATTCGATAATTATAGAAAATAATCTTGACAAGTGAATCCCGGCAAAGGATGGCTCGCTATGCAGAACACCGTACAGACTGTTTCGACTTTATTAAGTCTCATCAGCGATGTATACTAACGACTCCCCTCCGACAGGAATCGAAACCGGGACCTCAGCAGGCATAGCCAGAGACCATATCGCTTCGGCCGCCGGTACATAGCGAACAATCCCTACGAAATTAACCTTGTCAATGGTACTTACACGTCTCTACAATAGTAGGTAAGGGGACGTTGATTGAGTAGTAAACAAACAGAGCCGTAAGCTCTTCGGCGAAGTGAATATATATATATATATATATATATATATATATATTACGGAAGTACCTGAATCATATATGTATTTATAGATTTGTGTATATATATATAAATATACATATATATATATAGAGATGTGTATGTAGTATATTAAGAAAAATGAAAAAACACAGGTTTAAATGGGTTAAGTGGTGAGTTTATTGACCGACGCTGCTGTGTTCCGATCTATTAATTAGATCATCTTCAGGGAATAAGATAAGAAATTATTTATCATAGAATAACGAGAAAACCGAGTGGTAGTCCTTGTCATTTAGTCTGTTTAAAATTTTTTTGAGGTTTGAAAAAGGAGACGGTTTTGTGTTGGTAAGAGGTAGGGGAGAGATGTCATTGGGTCTCAAAAGAAAGTTTTTATGTTTTATATTAAGAGAAGAGAAGGAAGTTTGTGTGTGTGTGGGGGGTTGGGGATTTAAAAAAATGAAAAGTTTTTTTTTTTAATTTAAAAAAATGTTTTAAAAATTTTTTTTTAAAGAAAGAGTTCTGTATTGTTGTTTTATTGTTGGAACTGATTATTTGACGATTAATATATATTAATATTACAATTATGTATAAGTGAATGAATTATTATTTGAGTTTTCACATCAGTGTTAGCTGATGGTCTTTCACTGGAGTCTGAGTGACAGCAAGTCTCCTCAGGTCTCCAGGACTCTTTTATTATTATTATTATTATTATTATTATTATTATTATTATTATTATTATTATTATTTGTACTATTATTATAGTTTTTATATTTATTTTTAATTACATTATTGTTATAATTTTATAATTTTTTACAATTTTTCTTAGATCACACACTTATTTAGTAACATGATAATTTCCATTTGATCTCAACACACAACAGATTATCACACTTTACCTATTTAACCAACATTTTTCAACAATAACAATATATTTTTGATAATAATTATATATAACAATATTTCCCCTTAAACCTCCACACCTTTATGGAGTATAAAGGTGTGGGGTGTTTAAGGGGAAATATTGTTATATATTATTATTATCAAAAATATATTGTTATTGTTGAAAAATGACACCATTAATTTTTTTTTCACCACCCTCATACTTTCATATTTTTCCAGAAAAACCTCCATAATAACCATGTATGTAGATTTTTATGTAAATGCATACCAGACAATTAATATATGCACAATTACAATATAACTACTGATAAAAATAATAATCAAAAACATACATCCTTATTAACCAATAATTATTTTCACATAATTATAACCACACTAACACTATTTGCATAAACATTCACTAGCACACAATTGTCATCAGAATAATGATAATAATAATATAATAA
>CM042160.1:21081633-21106633 GCA_023376005.1 Doryteuthis pealeii | reverse complement strand
CAGACCTAAAGCGTCAACTTCGAAAGGGTTACACCTTCTATTAGAGAGAACATGGAGGGCTGGAAATGTCAAATATGTGGTCGAATTCTGCTTTCTAAGGCTAGATATGTCAATCATAGGAAATCACCTTTCCGTATATCAAGGCAACTATAATAATTCATGGTACTCTTTTGGATGTTGTTGAAACTTTCACATACTTGGGGAGTATACTGACTTGTAATGGCTCTTTAGATGCTGAGATTCACTTACGCATCCGGAAGGTATCTGTGGAAGGCTTGAGAAACGGTTGTGGTCTAATACCGGCATTACTCAAAAAAAACTGAAGGTTTATAGGTCCTGCGTGTTGAGTGTTCTATTGCACTCCACGGAAACATGGACATTGCTTCGAAAACATATGAACATTCTTCAAAACTTTCATCAGAAATGTTTGAGAGACATTCTAAACATCAAGTGGAATTCCAACATACTTAACACAGAGGTATTTACAAGCGCAGGATGCACAAGCATCGAAACTCTCATCATAACGGTCCAAATGCGATGGGAAAGTCATGTTGTGCGTATGAGTGATGTTAGAAAGGAACTCTTTTACGGTCAGCTGAGCCTTGTAAGAGGTATAAGGATTTCTCAAAAAGCAACCCTGTAAAAATAAAAATAGATCCTGACATGTGGGAAAATATTAACTGAAGAGAACTGACTGGGTAATTCATGAGGATGATGGCTGTACCAGTTTTGAGAGTGAAAGCATGAGAACCTCAAGCGTCAACTTCGATACACCTGTCATATTGGTGAGAAGATGGAAATGTCAAACATTTGGTCGGATTCTGCATTCTAAGGCTGGATATGTCAATCATTGGAAATCTCATCGGGGAAAATTCATGCATACCCCAGGAACAAACAGAATGTCTTGTGCAAACTGTAAGTCTGTAGGTTGGCTTCTGGTCTTAAGAGAAATATGATGGTGCATTAGCATCACATTCTATCATCTAATCTATCCAAGCCAGTGTAAATAACGTCCTTCCTATGTGATATTTGCATCAGACTTTGTGGATCTACAGCGGGATGGATGGGTCAATTGAGGGCTCATGAGAGGAAAGGTTCTGGTGGTAGGTTTGTAGTATCGTAAGGGACGACAGGGATCTGTAAAGATTATGCTATTGCTATCTCTCTCTCTCTCTCTCTCTCTCTCTCTATATATATATATATATATATATATGAATGTATGTATATATGTATGCATGTTTAGATATATATATATATATATATATATATATATATATATATATATATATATATATATATATATAGGTATGTATATATGAAGGTTTATGTGTTCTTTGTGTTGAGTCTTCTATTGTACTCCTCGGAAACATGGACATTTTTTAGAAGACATTTGAATATTTTTGAACGCTTTCATCAGAAATGTTTGAGACGTATTCTAAACATCAAGTAGAATTCCAACACACCTAAGACAGAAGTCCTTACAAGGGCAGTAACAAACAATGTGTCTTGTAAAATCTGCCCGTAAGTCCATAAGTCAGCTTCTGGTTTTAAGAGACATATGGTGTTGCATAAACATCATATCTTTAGATTATGCTATTGCTATGTATATATATGCATCTGTAAGAAAGGTTCCAAGTTCCGACGAAGGTTGACAGACAAAACATTTAATATGGTACAGCACATAGATATAACAAGATACAGAATACATAGGTAAAACAAAGTTACATGTAGAAAGATAAATACACATTCATGAATGGTACAAGATAACATATAAAAGCCACAGACATGAGACTAGGGATAGTCCATGCTGTGTTAATTCACTTACAGTAATGTAAGGGGGCGTAGCCCCAACGAGAAGGGGTAGACCAAAATCTACCCCATGTTTCTCGTGGTTACTGGAACAGGAAAAGAGAAAGAAGCGTTCAAAACCGCCGCTTAAATACTATAGCCCCTAGCGGGCACCAGCAAACTAAACGGGCAGACAACTCTCCCAGGCAAATACGAAACTAACGCTACAATCTAATAAAGATATAAACGTCAATAGCAACAAGGGCTCTGGAACTATCAGGGTCTGGCCCGGCAGGTGTCTCAAGGGGGCGCAGCCTGGGCCCGGTTGTTATCCTGTTACTGCGAGGAAATGTATGCTGGTGAACATCAGGTGTTGAAATGTACGGACGTTGCTCTACTTGCCGTCGACAATCACACGCCCGGAAGGTAGCTCTGATCTTGTATCAAGAGAGCTTCAGCGTTATGATTTGGGTAGTTGCACTATCTGAGACTAGTTTGGCTGATGAGGGGCAGTTTTCGGAATTGTCTGAAGTGGTAAGGCAGAGGGACGTAAGAAAGAATCTGGTGTAGCGTTCGCTGTGAGGACTGCACTTCTCTCAAGCGTGGAAGAACTTCCGAGTAAAGTGAGTGATCGGATCGGGATTATGTGGCCACCTCTAATAAGTGGTCGCTTTGTGGCGCTTGTGAGCATGTACTATGGAAGCAGCAAAAAACGACAAAGTTGATTTCTACCTTGCGTTAAGGTAAGTAGTTAGACGGATTCCCCTTGCTGACAAGGTCGTTAATCTGGGCAATTTTAATGCTAGGGTAGGAAGGGATTTTGAAACCTGTAATGTGATGGGTAAATACGGAGTGGGCAAGTGTAACAGCAATGGTCTGATGTTGCAGTTTTGTTCGGATATGGGTTTTTATGTTGGTAACACAAGAAGGACTTGGATGCATCCGGGTTCCAAACAGTGGCACATGATAGATTATGTGTTGGTCAGAAAACGTGATATGAAGGACATCTGCAGCGTTCCTGTTATGCGTGGCACATAATGCTGGACTGACCATCGGTTGGTTTGTGCTAAGTTTTGGTTTGTTGTGTAGCCCAAGATAAGGGGACCAGGTGTGACTGTCCCCAAGCGACTTAACGTTGGTCGTCTAAAGAATGATGTTGTCAAGGAAGAACTGGTCAAGGAGATGGAAGAGTTGGTCTGTGAAAACACGTGGGATGCTGTTAGCGGTTGTAGTTAAATTTGTGTACCTGGGTAGCACGCTAAACATGACTGGTGCCCTTGATGACAATGTCTGCTTACGGATCAGCAAGGGAAGTGATGCGTTAGGAAAGTTAAACAGAAGGTTGTGGAGTTGTCGTGGGATCTTAATTTCAACTAAAGTCAGGGTCTATGTTGCATGTGTTCTATCTGTTCTCTATGCTTGCGAGACTTGGACTACGTATAGGAAACATCTTAAACGTCTCGAACACTTTCACCAGCAGTACCTACGACGAATATAAGGGGTGTGCTGGCAAATGTACGTCAGTGACATTGAGGTTCTGGAACGAGCCAAATGTACAAGTATAGAAGCTCTTATAACCAATATAATGTAGAGCGGGCATTTGGTAAGGATAGACGATGAGCGACTTCCTAAGCAACTGTTTTATGGAAACATTGCAAACGGAAAGCAGGAAAGAAGAGGTACAAGGAATGCTTGAAGTCAACCTTGAAAAAGTGTAACATAGACGAGAAGAGCTGTGAGAGTAAAGCTTTGGATCGTGGGCAGTAGAGAGAAACATTGCAAGAAGGCAGAAACAAATTTGGACCAGTCGTATGCAGCACGAACGGTTAAAACGAGATGTTCGCCAGAAGCAGTAGACGAGCAAGGGAATCAAATTGGTTTATGGTGTAAAGAGTGGGGAAAGTCGTGTCTGAGCCGAGCTGACCTGATGATGTCACCAAACTGTGCATCGGCGAAATGGGCCAATAAACTACCCTGTACTCCGTGGATTAACTTGTTGTGAGTGTTGAAAGATGGGCAATACTTTAGCAGGGTTAAAAAGCTACATTCGCACAGCTTACCGTTGAACTTCTTTTGCTTCTCAAGCAATGGCAATATTCGAACATGAATTTGCTGCCATCATGTATATATGTATGTATATAAGATATGTGTATGTATATATATATATATATATATATATATATATATATATATATATATTATAATGTATTAATTTGAAAGCAATTACAATGCAAGTAAAAAATAAAAACAAAAAGATGTTATTTTTTGTGTCCTATCGATTTCAAAGTAAAACTTTATCTTCAGAGACGATATATATGCGTATGTATATATGTAAGCCCTCGGGGTGACCTAAAGTCGGTATCAGCCAGACATCGAGTAATCTATCCTCTTTTCATTAGCACTAGACCAAGGAGATTGTTTTGGCATCTAAAGTAGAGCAACGCACCTACCATCAGCTCCTTACTTTACCACACAGGTCCCTGAGCTATTCACCCTGAGTTGGCGAGTGATAGTATCGAACCAGGATATTTCTGATTCCTCGTCGAACGGTCTACCGACTGAGCTGATGTGTATATATATGTGTATATATATATATGTGTGGAGAAAGGTAAACAAACACGGTATGTTGTACAAAATGAATGTTAATTGTGGGTAGTGATGTCAACGTAATAATGTTTCGGTCTGTTAGACCTTCTTCAGGACGTTGGATTGAGTTCTTTCTTTAACGGTGAACATTTTCATACTGGTGAATTAGGATATCGTGAATAGGGGAGGCGTGGTCAATTGTTGGTTTTAGAAGGAGTTGGTAGTGTATATATGAATGTATATATGTATATATAAATATGTATATATGTATGCATGTGTATATATGTATGTATATATGTTTGTATATACGTGTATTTATATATATATATGTATGTATATATATATGTATATATATTTTAAAAAAATACATTATATATATATATATATATATATATATATATACATGGAGCACTCTATGACGGCCTTTACACACACAAAGTGATGTGTGTATTAAAACAGTTAAAATCCCCTTCGCATTCCGTAAGTGAAGACAGCCTAATGGTTAAGGTGTCGGACTGGCACCCAACCGATCGGATTTCAATTCCGGCTGTAGGTAGCTTACAAATGTCTAGCCACACTGAAGAGACTTGATAAGTCGAAACACGTGTCTGTGGATGACTCTCTCTCTCTCTCTCTATATATATATATATATATACTCGACAACAACACATATGAAATAATCTCCCCACACACCATTACAAAAAACATTGAGACCTTCAACAAAACCTACAAAATACTAATCCCAAAAAACAAAATATGGTCAATTACCACCCCACATCCCCAAAACCTATGGCCTCCCCCGTTATAATATGTTTTGCTATCCTGTAGGCCTTAAGCCAGAGCGATTGTCCAGTGGAATTGGATCCTTGGTAAAGAGTCCTGAGTATTGATAATCGTCTGGTATTGTAAGTCCCTCCTCAATCAGTTCAATTAGAATTATGGCCAGTGTGGGGGTTTAAGTAGTATATCAGCCATGCAATATGGTTCTTGATTGGCCAAGTACTAAACCACGTGACTTAGGCTAGTCTATAAATCCAGGAGGCGAATTAGAGCACATCTTATATGTCAAAATATTCCAACATCCCCAAAACTCACAAACCCAACATACCTCTTAGACCCAACATACCCGGAATAGGCTCTGTCACCCATATGATCGCTAAATTTCTGGAAAAAATACTATCACTTCGTTTAGTGATGCCCACATAACAAAAAACTCAGGCGAACTTCTTAGAAAAATAACACAAAGCAATATGGAGAACAAATCACAAGCCAGCCTAGATATAAAATCACTTTACACAAACATACCTGTAGACAAATGCCTAAATAGATTAGAGAAACATCTCTCCACAAAGGACACCCAATTATCATGTCCCCTCACTATCAGGAAATATGTAAACTATGCGCATCCCATTGTTACTTCCAACACAACAACATCTTTTACGAACAGAAATTTGGTTTACTCATGGGGTCACCACTCAGTGGCCTCCTAGCGTACTTAGAATTTCTAGAAGCAGGGCCCTTTAAATACATAATCCCTAAAAATTCTCTACTTCCGTTATATTGATGACACACAAATCATATACCCGAGTGAAACAAAAATCACTGAAATCACAAACAGACTAAACAAAATTGAACCCAGCATACGATTCACACACGAACTAGAATCTAATAACTCCCTACCTTTTTTAGACATCTTACATATGAAAAACAACACATTGTGTGACTTAGGCTAGTCTATAAATCCAGGAGGCGAAACCCACGGCCAAAAAGGATCACATAAATTACTACTCACACCATGACATCCACACCAAAAGAGGCATTATAATAGAGCCCTCCGCATCTGCACATCTAAACATTTGAATGATGAATTCACCCACATAGTGAACAACTTCCGAAACCTCCAATATCAAATATTCTTTATACAAAATGCCAAGGTCAAAGCTCTCAAAATCCATACCAAAAATCAACCCCGGACCCCCACACAGTCCGACCTCCCAAATAGACACACAATTCTACCTAACAACCAAACTAACAGTAACATCAGTAAAAATCTGAACAACCTAGGTATAAAGACAGTCAGTTTAGCATCCAAAACCATTCACAATATACTAAACAAAAACTCCCGACAGCAAGTAAAATCAGAAGCTGACGTGTACATGATTCCATGTATCTGCCACAAGAAGTACATAGGCGAAACCTCCAGAAAAAACGCATCTACGAGCACAAACGCAAAATTAAATTGGGTGACAGCAACAACTGTTTATTCCAACACATCCAAAACACAACACAGGTTTAATTTCAACAATGTATCCATGATCGCATACATCCACAACAAAAGATTAAGACAAATATTCAAAGCCAGTATCATTAGCAACACACAAATGTTAATTCTAGATCCGACTTCTTTTATATTTCCTCACACCTAGGTAAAATATTCATAATCAGCTACAGACCAAACAAACAACAAGACAATACTTAGCACACAAAAATTATATACATATGTGTAGAATAATCATACTAAGTCCAATTACCGTCGAATTGGCAAGACAAGACAGCAAGCAGTCGTAACCCAATACGATTCTGGTATGCTGTAAAGACCACTGCAAAGTGGCAGGATTTATGGAGCCTCAGAGGATCATACAAACCAAGCAGCCAATCAGGACTCAGGGAATGGAATCACCCAAATGCATGAGTAGACTGTTCTGAATTCCCATAAGTACCAGTTGTCTTGACACTGGTTCAGTTGTGCTTGGCCAGTCACATTGCTCAAACAAATTGTTGACTGACTGACTGATTGACTTCAATAATATGTTTGTATATGTGCATATATATGCATATGTATCCCTGTGCATGTGTGCATGTGTATGTATGTGTATGCTTATATATATATATATATATGGGTATGTCTAAGTGTCCGGTTCACAAAAAAAAATTATGAAGCTGCTACGATACTCGTAAATTCACACCACTACACAAAACCTTCGGTACACACACGAAATAACAATTGCAATGGTGTTTCAAGTCCTTCGACGTCACGTATTCGATTCCGGCAAGCAAATTACTACCCCACGTCACTCGCCTGTTTTTAAAATAACTCGCGGCTATCTCATGCAAATAAGTCTGTAAGCATAACTTTTTTTTTTACGTGCGCAGCATCTTGCCGGGCTAGCGGTCGCCAGATCGAAAACAGTGTAGAGCCACAATTGATCAAAGTAAAACAAATGGCAAAAAAGAGCGTGAAATCCAAATTTCATGCGCCCAGGAGCTGGTCGGATCTAACTAGCGCTATGTCAACCGAAAGATAGTACTCTTTTACAAGAGAGGTCAGCGTTTCCAGCCATCGCCTTATGAGCATCTCGCTCGTGGCCTAGGTGTTCAACCGAGACTCTCCAGTAAGTCACCCAATGGTACACGCAGAGGGAGTAATACCGTGGCTTGGCATTTTAGCACGAGGTTGATTCCTCTTAGCACAGCATCCAATTCCACCAGGTTAATATGTTGGGTGTTTTTTATCGGCCGTAGCCAACATACATCCTCGATAATGGCTCCTTAATCATCGGGCGCCACTCCTACAGCCAGCGAACTCGCGTTCACCCACACGTCTAGCTCCTTTGCATTCACATACCATTCTCCCTGTGCAGGATTCATTTGCTGTACCCGGGTAAGAGTATCCGTTATCATGCGCTCCAGACGAGCATCACAAATGCCAGGTTTGCGTTACGGCAGAAGCTCGACGTTTGATGAAACCTGTCGCTACTCGCAGCCATCCACACACGGGGAAGTGACCCATCAGTTGGCCACACATGGAGAAAATACTTCTCCGTGTCATGGTCATACCATTCTACTTCCCCGTCGCCATCGCAGTCGACCCTGCTTACTCCGTACTTCTAGCCCCAGCAGTCTGGCTCCGTCCCGCAATTTTTCTGGTTCCTTGCTAGCCAGTCCGTAGACCTCGAAATGTTTCCTTACGGATACTGCTGACGCCACATCCTCATTGATAAATATATCGTTAATATATGACGACGTTGCTCTATTTATAGTTTTATTCTGTTTCATTCTGTGCCTTAGGCACAGCTTGCATTATCAGGGGTGCTACATTAAGGCTGAACCCCAGCCTGATCAAACAATATCGGTTCCCTCTGGACATAACTGTTTGGTATGGCCACAGAGATTTTTCGATACGAACCTGCAGGTATGCTTTCCGGAGGTCCAGAATGGACATGTTTGCACCCTGCTGTCTATATGCTCGCAGTTTCTCTGTGCAAACATCCGCAGCGCCTGTGAATGTGTCACCGTAAGTATTCAGCTCACGAGAGTCTATCACAGGACGCACCTTGTGTTTGTTGGTCTGCAGTACGGCCATCAGCGGTATCAGTCCCTTGGATGCACCGCAGCGACAACAGGTTATCTCTCCGCTGTTTTGTTCTTTATGATTGCCCGAGCCCGGGTCAGTACGTCCTCGAGAGATATGTCATTTGCGCTGGCTGAGGACCGCAAGAGTCCTTTCACAGAACTAGGAAACCCACGCACGAACAATGTCTGTCTATGCATGTATATGTGTGCCCATCATATGACATATCAAATTTTCGTCATACAACGTGTGATAGCACGTGCGATACCCTGTCCTCGTCAGCTGTCGACTAGGAGTGATAACACAGTTTCGGTAGCTACGACAGGACTGCCACTTCCTAGCGCTACCAAGCAGCTTTCGCCACCGGACAGGGTATTAAAAAAAATTGTGTATATGTATTAAACAGAGAATAGATTATATCATCCGTTCATTGGAGATGTTTCTTTATCAGTGCAGTTTGTTATTTGAAAACGCGTTTGTTTTTGGCCGTTGAGTTGATTACGCGATTGCAGATGTTACGTAGCAAACACGGGAATGATGATTCCGCGCGTATCATTCGTGCTGTAAACTTCTAAATCTAGACCAGATCCAACTAGATGCATTTTGCACCGTAGATTGAAGACGATGTGAGGCGATTTTCAGACAGCGGCCAGTGATTCCTATTTTTGATAGAAACGAAATGACTGAGTGTCCTAGAAATCCACGACACCCAATCTCAATAGGAATAACATGGCATGTCCAACCCTTTTCCACGCAGTCGGCACGCAGTGATTCGTATCGGTTCTTTTTCCGCTCGTGTGCTTCCTCCTGGTTTTCCTCCCACGGTACGGTCAATTCGATGACGAGGACACTCTTTTTTGTGTCAGACCACGCTACAATGTCTGGGCGCTTATTTGTTTGAAGAATGTGAACTGGGAATTTTAGGGATGTCTTGAGATCCACCGAAACCTTCCAGTCACCAGCTCCATTCAGCAGTTTCATATTTGGAGTTTTTTTCTTCACGGGGCATTCACCTTCCTTGTGAAACTGAATGTTGGGTTCCCGGGCTCTGACAGGCTGTTGGTTTGCTGTCTCACATTGTTTTTTTCATCTCTGTGATCACCTCCAATACCTTGTTGTGTCGCCACGTGTACATCTGGAGCGATTGTGGACATGCGGATAGCACATGACGCAAGGTACCTCGATCCCGTTTGCACGAGAAGCACAGGTCCGACACGGTATATCCCATAATTTCAAGTTGGTCGCATTTGGTAGGAGATCATATGTGGATCGAAGGAGGAATGATATCGCCAATGGCTCCATCGAAATTAGAGTTTTCCACGATAACTTGATTGGTTCGATATCATTCCACTTTGTCCACGCGCATTGTTTGGGCTGAGCAACAGCAGTGGCTATTCTTTGCTCCTCCTCAAACATTCTGACTTCTTCGATCACCATGTCTCTTTTTCCTTTTGGGCCTTCCTTGGAAAATATTTTGATATCCGAACTGCCCAGCCCAGCTCGATTGGTTTGCGTGACGCCTATGATATCTTTGATTCGTAGGCTACATTCTGCCTCCTGGGCGGTTTTAACAGCTGACCACTTCGTACCTGACTTTATTTCTGGATGAGCCTTCCGAATAACTTCGTCGGCTGAGTCTTTCATCATCATATGAAGGCGCACTTTACCAACCTTGAATTCTTCTACCAATGAATATATTGGGAGTTGTAGGTTTCCAGTGTTGGTGTATAATCCTACTTTCGAAAAACAAGGTGGGACTCCGAGCCACTTACGCAGGTATGTGTTGCTATATTGTTGGATTCGCTCAATGCGAGATAGCGCAATCTCATACATTTGTAAGGGCCATAAAAGACGGGGTAATAGACCATATTGGTAACACCACGCCTTCAGCTTTCCGGGTAGTTCAGTTTCTTCGATCGATTTAAGGCCCTTTAAGGCTATTTTCTGGACCTCTATACCCTGATGTCGGTCAGTCAGTGGGAACGAATAGAGACGTCCGAGGCTCTTTACCGGTTTCTCCTGACTGTTGGGATAATATCACCTCAATTTTGAAATGGATCTCCCTGACAGAACCCCTGATTAGAGACAGGCTCCGACTTTTCTTCGGCTTAGCCTTCATTCTCGCCCACGTGAAAAGATCATGGTACCTTTGTAGTAGGCTATCGGCAGCGATTTTTGACGGGACAAGGATGGTGATATCATCCATAAAAGCTCTGGAAGGAGGAAGAATCAGCTGCTCTTTTGTCATCACACCTGTTGTCGTATTCGCTGCACCTCGTAAAATAAGTTCCATGGCCAGGACGAAAAGAAGTGGGGAGATCACACAGCCCATCATGATGCCGATTTCAAGTGCTTGCCATTTGGTGGTGTAGTCCTTTACGGTGTATTTCATAAACACTGACTTGAAATATTTCATTATGATTTCCCCAATCTTGATAGGGAAGTTGAAATAGTCAAGTGCCATCCGGATTAGTTGATGCGGAACTGAACCGTATGCATTGGCGAGATCAAGCCAGATTACGTGTAGTTCCGTTTTGTCTTTTTTGGCTGAGAGTATAGAACTCCAAATCATCTGTGAATGTTCCAGACAGCCAGGGAAGCCAGGTATTCCCGCCTTCTGGACAGATGTGTTTATGTAATTATTGCTCATCAAAAAGTCCGTCATACGGCGAGCAATAATTCCAAAAAATATCTTCCCCTCAATATTTAGGAGAGATATGGGGCGAAAATTTGTGATACCTTTTGATTGCTTTTCCTTTGGTATCCAAATACCCTCAGCTAGACACCACTCCTCTGGTATAGTACCCTGTTTCCAAACTCGCTGAAGAAGGACAGTAAGTTTACTGAGAACGCATGGACAGTTTTTGTATATTTTGTAGGATATCCCATTCATACCCGGGGCACTCCCTGCGCGGGCCTTATGGACGAAATCTCGGACTTCCTTCAATTTAATGCCACTATCATTAAAGATTACCGTTGGATCTTGAAGTTTTGGTAAATCTCTTAGGGGAGGTATTGGGATACCGCTGAATTCATCCGAATATGTTGTTCTCAGGTGATGTTCTAGTTCCTCCTTCGGTACATCGAGCTTGCCGCTCTTTGATTCAACGAAAAGTTTTTTTGCGAAAGCATAGGGATTCGCATAGAATGATCTCCGAGCTTGACGTTTTTTCTTTCGGTGTTTTCTCTGATTCTCAGCTCTGGAGATCACCAAAATCTTTTTTTGAATATCCTTTAGGATATCCTGAAGACCCAATTTTTCATTACTGGGGGCTTCTTTTAATCGGCGCTTTAGCATCCTTTGTTCTGATCTCAGTTTTCCTTTTTGGATCTGTCGTCTATTTGGTCGTTGTTCTTCTTTTTTATCTTTTTTATGTGTTACTGCACCAAACCATTCCAAACAAACGTCATGAATAATTCTGCAGAAGGATGATAGTTGTTGGTTGATAGAACCCTTAAGATGGGTGGTGAGCAAAAAAGAAAGCTCCTGGTCCAAATTAGTCCAAATAGCTTTCTGATTACCCTTGGGCCACTGAATTCTTGGCTTGCTAGGAATGTCTCCAGGTTGCTGCCGCTCAGCAATGGGCTCCTGGACACTGTGGGAGTGTTCCTGGTTCATAAGCCCATCATTCGATTTACATTCTTTAGGAGAATTACGTCGTTCGCACCAGCGTGCCTTGTGGATTCGTAATCCTCGCAAGCTGTTAAATTCTCTGCCGCAATCACACGTTGTAGCCGGGTACAGGTCCAGGTCATTTTCGTTTGTATAGGTATGACGGGTGATATATTCTCCCTCCCCGCTACAGACACCCAGAGGGCATTTTTCATTAGTTGTACTGTTCATGTTTAAAAAGGAGTCCTGTCTTTCATAGTATAATAATAATAACATATAATATATAATAATAATAATAATAATAATAATAATAATAATGGAGATTGTTTGCATTTCTGTCTGAAGCCGAAACTACGTCACTGCTTACGTCACAGATTCCTCATTAATCTAAAACATTTATCAATGAGAACCTAATTTATAATCAATTTGAGTTATACTTAATATTAAAGAAACAAATTGCTTTATATACAGTATGAAGTTGTGTTTGTAATACCCGGTGGTCTAGGCGATTTTTAACGAATCTTTCAATAAATGAATGTTTAGTTATATACATTTATACATAGGGATTTTTATTTTAATTTGTATTTATAATTATTTAATATATAAAGTTTTGCGAGAAATTTATTTATAGATAAGATAAAGCCTATAAGATTCATACCATACGTTAAATTCTTACGTGTCTTATTTTCTCCGTGCCACTCAGCTTCCGGTAAGGAAAACATTTTAGAAATTTTAAAAATAGAGTTATTAAATTATACAGATAATAAAAAGTAATTTTTATCCATTCATTCAATTAAAATACAATTTGTAGAATTGTCTAAAAATATTTATTTTAAAATCTTTTTTCTTCACGTCGGTTTGTTTAAACGTAAACAAATGTTAACAAATGATCGGCTTTACCAAATAGGCTACATGAAAAATGTTATAGATAAAATAAACATTTTTACTTTTCGCTGCACCTTCACAAATATAACACGTATTTTTTATTTCAAATTTTATAAATCCTATTAGGAATTTCAAAAAAATGTTTACATTTATTTTTAATTCAAAATTTGTTTACGGTTATTTCATATTACTAATGTCATTTTTCATCAGCAATATATTTATTTAAATTAATTGTAGCGAGAAATTAATAGTATTTTATTCAATGTTTAAACAATACACATTCATCGATAAGAGGAATACTATTCTGTATTAGATGATTGAAAATTGCATTTTACTTCGAGTTTATATAAATTTTGTTTTGTTTTTAAAAATTAAATAGATAAAATTATTCGGCGGACCTGAGCATCTGGAACACCCCATCTAAAATTTTTGTTTTTAATTTTTTTTCTTTTTCTTCATAGGATTATTATCGATTACACACCAATCTATCAGATTGTAAAAAAAAAAAAAAAATTGAAAAAAGTTATTTATTTTTCGAGTTTTCAGGGGTCCTCATTTCCCTGTATAAGTTTATAGTAAATCGATCCCTCATATCGGAACAGTTCTATCTTAACAGTTGGGCTGAATTTGCACAAAGGTGTCAAAATTAAGTTGACACAGAAAAAAAAGAACCCACACATTTTGTAATAAAACTGTTAATTTTAACTAGGGGTGGGTTAGGGTTAGGGTTTGGGGTTAGGGTTAGGGTTAGGATTTGGTGTTGGGGTTTAAGGCTAGTTTAAGGGAAAATAAATAAATAATTTGGGTTCTGTTTTTTGGGGGGCCACCCTAACTTTTACACCTTTGCGAAAGTTCAGTTCGAGCGGTTCCGATATGGGGGATCGATTTACTATAAACTTATATGAGAAAATGAGCACCCCTGAAAACTCAAAAGATAAGGAACTTTTAAGAATTTTTTAAAAAATCTGATAGATTGGTGTGTAATCGATAATAATCCATTGAAGGAAAAAAAAAAATTAAGAAATAAATTTTTTTTAGCGTTTCCGATATGGGTGATCGATTTACAATAAACTTATTCGGGGAAATGGGGACCCCTGAAAACTCGAAAAATAAATTACTTATTTGAATTTTTTTTTACAATCTAATAGATTGGTGTGCAATCGATAATAATCCATTGAAAGAAAAAAAAAATTAAGAAATAAAATTTTTTTTTAGCGTTTCCGATATGGGGGATCGATTTACGATAAACTTATTCGGGGAAATGGGGACCCCTGAAAACTCGAAAAAAAATAACTTATTTGAATTTTTTTTAACAATCTAATAGATTGGTGTGCAATCGATAATAATGCATTGAAAGAAAGAAAAAAAAACTAAAAACAAAAATTTTAGGGTTCCAGATGCTCAGGTCCGCCAATTATTCAATTTAATGCTTACTTTAATGGATATAAAATTTATTAAATCCCTAAGAAAATGAATTAAGAGTGTAACAACATTTATTATATTCATTAATTTATTGTACAAACATTTTTACATAAACTAGCAAAAACGCCATCTGTGCGTTAATTTTTGAAAGATATTGTCTGAGTTAAAATTTCCATATAAGAGGGTTTATATTATCGGTAAAATCATCAAATTTATTAAAGGAGTAAAAAAAAAATGAAACCATTTGAAATGGAAACTTACTTCTGTCCCCCTCAAATCAAAATGTTTCATGCATCTATTGATTATTGATTAAATAATATTTTATCAATGACAGTATTGTGATGTAAGCAGTGACATAGTTTTAGTCACAGACAAATTGATACTGAATCTATTATCAAAAGATTTTATTTATTGAAGAAAATTTTTAAAGGATTTATATTTTTACAGAACTGTACCAAATAAAATTTAGTTGAAAATAAATCTATAAATTAGATATTTTTATTTCCTCCGATTAAAAAAAATAATATTAGGTATTATTTAGCATATAAATATTGTTTTAAGTATCATTACTCTATTTTATTTCATATAATATTTATTTACACTAAAACTAAATGTTTGTTAAATATAAAATAAATAAGGTGAAATTTTATTTTCTTTTATTTCAAAATTTTTAGAAATAATCAAAACAATAAAAAATCATTTTGTATAGTTAATTGTTTTATTCATTGATAACCTGCATTTAATTTTATTATAAAATATTATTTCAGCAAAAATTTTGGTGTAGAAAAGTTAAATTTCCTAATTTCTATTACAAATTGTTTATTTTTTAATCCTTCAATGAATTTGATGATTTTAATTACTAAAATGATTAAATGTTGAACGTCCTTTTAAAGTTTTTGGCATATTTTGGCATTGTTGTTTTTGATTACTTTAATTGATTTATTAATTTTACTTTGATACTACCCCTCTAACATTGAATTTTAAATCCCATCCCCTCAGGCAATATTTTTCAAAAGTTTACTTTTACACCGCCCGTAGGGCGGTTTTGTTTTGCTAGTAATAATAATAAACATACACACACATATACACTTATAACAAATCTTACTACCACTCCCCTTTCTAACATCCACAACCATGAATTTAAATAAATATTCCAAGTCTGAAATATATACAACACACCAAATGCTAATTGTAAATCCAGATTCCCCAATATATTTCCCCATACCTAAGAATCGCTTTCACTTTGGTGAATGGCATAAGGTTCGTTATGAGTGTGTATGTGTATTTTTTTCTTTGCTAAATCTCATCTTGCTGTCTTTATTGTCTATAATAATAATGCCATTCACCAATTGTACATGAATCACTACACTTTAAAACCCAGTATATGAGACCCACCCACTCCCAACACCCAAGACTTGCAGCATCATTATCAAAACATCACTGCTACGCACCCCATCTGAGAGAAAAAGGAAAATCTCCTACTAACAACCTCTGCTAAAACCAACAACTGACCACCCCTCCCCTTATTCACGATCTCCTAATTCACCTGTATGAAAATCTTCTCCGTTGAAGAAAGAACTCAATCTTATGTCCTGAAGAAGGTCTAACAGACCGAAACTTTACAACATCGACATCACTACCTACAATAAACATCCATTTAGTACAACATCCCGTATTTGTCTACCTTTCTCCACATACTGTCGGATTATTTTCCTCTTATTTCTCCCATATATATATATATATATATATATTCATCAAAAATTTACTACCACGTTTTCATTGCAGTAGCAAAACTATTTAATCCAAAAGGTTAGAGTTTTTTTGTAATAATTAGTGCATATCTTTCAGAAAGTAGATCGACACGCAATTAATCTTCATGAGTTATGCAATCTATACTTGCATTTCCCCAGAAATTCATCCTTCTTATTCAATAATATTTTCCTATCCTGGAATCTATACCCACGTAAAACTTAATAATGCCCGGTTTCTGAGTAATTTACCTTGCATCGATAACGTCTACACAGACACCGGGCATTATTAAATTTTACTCGGGTTGTACAAAGTCAGAATTTAAAACTAGGTTAACAACTCATAAACAAAACTAAAAAATGTAACCACCATAGCTAGCTATATTTGGAATTTAAAGCATCAAAATATAACACCTATTATTAAGTGGGAAATATTAAAGAGATCAAATATCTGCTGAAGTTTAACTGAACCATGTTTCTTGTGTTTACAAAAAAAAGTTAGCGATAATTAGATTTTTCTCTATACTTCTCCAGTATGCCTTCACGGACTGCAGTGAAGGAATTTACATTTACACAAGAGCTGACTGCAAGTTATTCAATATTGCTCGTCTTTGTGCCAAGAGTAAAGTCAAGAAGGTCCTCATTCGTGAAATGATATTTGCTGACGACGCAGCCTTGACCTCACACACTGACGAAGGCCTGCAACAGCTTGTCAGTCGCTTCACACATACTTGTAAGGAGTTCGGACTTTCCATAAGTTCAAGTAAGACTAAAGTCATGGCATAAAACGTGCACTCTCCTCTAAACTTCAATATTGATGGGTGCAACCTTGAATCCATGGAGAGCTTCAACACAGACGTGCTGGATTGCGCCAACATAAACAGCATGTTCTCCCTTCTCTGCAAAAGGCGCCTTCGCTGGCTTTGCATCCCAAAATATTTTTTGTATGGCGAATTAACAAAAGGCTCCCGATCGGTAGGTAGACCACGCCTACGATTTAAATATGTCTGCACGAGAGACAAGAGGAGATGCAACATTGACACAAACACGTGGGAGGTAGATGCAAAAAATCGTACGGCCTGGCGCCTTAACCTTAAGCAAGGCACGGAGAGTGGTGAAACGGAGGGGAGAGTAGTCTCAACAGCAAAAAAAAAAAAAAATATATATATATATATATTGGTGCTAGTATCATAGTTGATGTAGTTGTTATTTACTAAACTTTGCACAGATCTCATGTAACTTGCAGCACCTACTGTCTTTTGGTGTTTTTTTTTAAATTACTGAACAGCTTCATCGCTGCTTAACTCTGAAAATCTAATGAGTTTTTGACATGATTTGGTCATGTCAAGTTTTTAATGATATAGTTGCTTATTCATAATAATTGCCTGAGTGAACACTGTTGAACTGTAAGGCATAATAACAATTTCATTTTATACAAGTATTCTATTTAATAAAATAGGTTCAATACATTTTTCCTAATCCCATTTACATTATTATCTCAGTGATGTACTAAGAAAATTTATTTAATAACAAAGAATTTACTTTTAGTCAAATATGAAAGTTAAATAGCATCAAACAGGTAAAAACTGGTCCAGTAAATGATTAATCAGCAAGTTTTGACCAGGTAGTTTAGCAAATCGTTAGGGGTTCGATTTTCACTTGGATCTCAACACGTTTACCATTGTGACAGCCTAAAATATACTTGATATTTATGCACACAAATAAATGATAAATATAACGAACGAGAAAGTAAAGAATGCAATATATCAATCTAAGCCTACTAATCTATGTATATCTACATATCCCTTCTTCTATAACTAAGTGTATTCACATATATCTATGTCATTGTGGTGATGGGTTTCATTCTACACATAATGGTGGGATATTTGTGTCTGCACATGTGTCAAATAATCTTTGAAGAATTCATCAGGTCTGTATTATCGTTTGACATGATACATTGGCTGGCTGAAATCAGCCAAGCTCCATCCGGAAATTTATCATGTTCACAAGAAAAAAATCTCTCATGGCGCCAACGCTTACAGATCAAAGCTTAATGACTTTTCTTCTTCTTCTTCTTCTTCTTCTAACCTTATGGAGGCAAGAAAATATTAAGAAAGGCAGAATTAAAGAAATGAATAAAAATTGACGTAAAATAAAAAAAAACGAGCTAAAATAAGAGAGAGAGAGAGAGAGAGGGAGAGAGAGAGAGAGAGAGAGAGAGAGAGAGAGAGAGAGAGAGAGAGAGAGAGAGAGTACACAAAGGCAAACATAAAATAAAACAAAGAAACATAAAAGATAGCTGTTACCAGTATCTGGAAACGTCTGAATAAAATAAAATGATAAATGTGTTTCCATCTTTCTCTTATGGTTACTTGGATAAGTAATACGAATGTGTAAATGCCATTATCAATCTATCTCTGACTTCTTATTTCTCTCTCTCTATATATATCTATATCTATCTCTATCTATATGTATATTCATATATATATATATATATATATATATATATATATATATATATAATATATTAGGGTAGGTCGATTTTCAACTTTTTTTGGAATATCAAAATGTACAAATAGAGAAAGTTGGGTATTGGTATGGTAAGTACTGACACCAAAAAGTAGGTTTCTAGCTTGAACCAATTTTTGAGCATTTAGTTTTAAAGATCGTCTAATAGGAAGCCCCTCTGAAATCCTTGTTTTTGATACATTTACATAAGACATTGCTTTAAAATCTTATAATTTCAATCCCCAAAAAATTGTAAATTCAGCTCATTCAAATAAAATGAATAGAATATATCGAAAGTAACATTTTACCTCACTAATTGAGATACGTCATTAATAACATTGCAATATATTGTTGCGGCGTTATTTTTTCTGTTATCAATGGAACAAAAGCAAATAAGTATGAACTCTGCAAGAAACAAATGAAGGGATGCTGATTTTAATATAAGCTACCATTGTAATTTGAACATTCCTTTAAATATCTACTGGTTACTAATTGTGAGTCTTTTAAGTTTCTATTTTATATAATTATTGTAATGCATAAAGTTATAAAAGACATGATAAAGATACATGAATGTTCTGGGGATAATAGTAACTTTTATCATGTCATCATATTGAACTGCTCTACATAAGAGACCTTTGAAGCAAAGGAAGGCCTCATTTCATGGCCTAAAACTTTTGTAATGATATGCCTATGCATTGCTTCAATTCTATAAACCGATTGGGAAGCTGAAGTTATTAATTTTACTGCCCTTTCAACACTTTGTGAGTGTGAAGGCAAATCAGGCAACTCTAATTTTATCCCGCTCTTTTATGACTCCAGTTCATTATCTAAAAATTCTTCTGTGAATCCAGGCTCACAAATTCCATTTTGAGACAGTTCGATCAACTGTGACCAATGTGTAGCATCAGAATTTATTTTTAGTATTTTTAGCAGCTTTTTGGTTGGCTTCCCTCTCCTAAAAAAATGAAAAATCAATATATTGAATTAAATTAAAAGTTCAACCTCGTCTTAATTTTGATTTTCATCATAAAATTAGGATATTACATTAAATTGAATCTATAAATCGATGAAATCATTTTAATCAATCTTATCTAAATTACCTACCGAATGGCTAAAATTATTTTATAGCTTCGTCCCTTACTTCCATTCATCTCGATTTCACACACTTGATTAAAAATGATTCATCGATTTATAGATTCAATTTAATGTAATATCTAATTTTATGATGAAAATCAAAATTAAGACGAGGTTGAACTTTTAATTTAATTCAAATATAGATTTTTCATTTGTTTGTTTGAGGAGAGGGAAAGCCAAACCAAAAAGCTGCTAAAAATACTAAAAATAAAAATTCTTGATGCTACACATTGGCACAGTTGATTCGACTGATCTCAAAATGGGAATTTGTGAGCCTGGATTCACAGAAGAATTTTTAGATAATGAAACTGGAGTCATAAAAGAGCGGGATAAATTAGAGTTGCCTGATTTGCCTTCACACTCACAAAAGTGTTGAAAGGGCGTAAAATTAATCAACTTCAGCTTCCCAATCGGTTTATAGAATTGAAGCAATGCATAGGCCATTCATTAACAAAGTTTTAGGCCATGATGAGGCCTTCCTTTGCTTAAGTCTCTTATGTAGAGCAGTTCAATATGAGACATTGATAAGTTACTATTATCCCCAGAACTTCATGTATTTTTATCATGTCTTTTTAAACTTTTGCATTTCAATAATTATATAAAAAACTTAAAAGACTCACAATTAAGTAACCAGTAGATATTAAAGGAATGTCAAATTACCAATGGTAGCTTATATTAAAATCAGCATCCCTTCATTTGTTTTCTGCAGAGTCATACTTTTTGCTTTTGTTCATTGAATAACAGAAAAAAATAAACGCGCAACAATATATTGCAATGTTATTAATGACGTATTCATTAGTGAGGTAAAATGTTACTTCGATATAATTCTATTCATTTTATTTGGAATGAGCTGAATTTACAATTTTTTGGGGATTGAAAATTATAAGATTTAAGCAAATGTCTTTGTAAATGTATCAAAACAAGGATTCAGAGGGCTTCCCTATTAGACGATCTTTAAAACTAAATGCCTCAAAAATTGTCAGCTAAACTAACTTTTTGGTGTCAGTACTTACCATAGCCAATACCCAACTTTCTCTATTTTGTACATTTGAATATTCCAAAAAAGTTGAAAATCGACTACCATAATATATATATATATAATATATATTATATATAATATAATATATATATATGAATATACATATAGAAGAGATAGATAAAGATATATATAAGAGAGAGAGAAATAAGAATCAGAAGATAGATTGAAATGGCATTTACACATTCGTATTACTATCCAAGTAACCATAAGAGAAGATGGAACACATTTATCATTTATTTTATTCAGACTTTTCAAGATACTGGTAACAGCTATCTTTTATGTTTCTTTGTTTTATTTATGTTTGCCTTTGTGTACTCTCTCTCTCTCTAATCTCTCTCTCTTCTCTCTCTCTCTCTCTCTCTCTTCTCCCTCTCTCTCTCTCTCCTTCTCTTATTTTTAGCTCGTTTTTTTTTATTTTACGTCAAATTTTTTAAATTCATATTTTTATTCTGCCCTTTCTTAATATTTTCTTGTCCATAGGTTAGAAGAAGAAGAAGAGGAAAGTCTGTGCTTTGGCGATGCGATTGGCTGCCATGAAAGATTTTTTTCTTTGACATGCTAATTTGGATGGAGTGGTAGATTATCAGCGCAGCCAAATGATTCAACGCTTGCTGTGACTTCTTCGTTTTGACACATTCAGACCAAATATCGACCATTATGTGTAGATGAAACCCATCCCACAAACTGACAATAAGCTCTATGTGAATCCTAGTTATGAGAGGGATATGTATATACATAGATTGTAGGCTTAGATTGATATATTGCATTCTTTACTTTCTGTTCGTTATATTTATCATTTATTTGTGTGTCATAAATATCAAGTATATTTTAGGCTGTCACAATGGTAAACGTGTTGAGATCCAAGTGAAAATCGAACCCCTAACGATTTGCTAAAACTACCTGGTCAAAACTTGCTGATTAATGTTGCATTTACTGGACCATTATATTTAACCTGTTTGATGCTATTTAAACATTCATATTTGACTAAAAGTAAATTCCTGTTGTTATTAATAATTTATCTTAGTACATCACTGAGATATAATGTAAATGGATAGAAATGTATGAACCTATTTTAATTAATAAATACGTAAATGAAATTGTTATTTATGCCTTACAGTTCAACGTGGTTACCTCAGGCAATATTATGAATACAGACTATATCATTAAAACTTGACATGACAATCTGTCAAACTATTTAGTTTTCAAGAGTTAAGCAGCGAGAAGCTGTTCAGTAATTTAAAAAAAAACAACACAAAAGACAGTATGGTGCTGCGTTACATAGATCTGTGCAAATTTAGTAATAACAACTACATCAACTATGATACTAGCACAATATTATATATATATATTTTTTTTTTTGCTGTTGGACTCCTCTCCCTCACGTTTCACCACTCTCCGCGTGCCTTGCTTAGGTTATAAGGCGCCAGGCCGTACGATTGTTTTGCATTCTACTCACGTGTTTGTGTCATGTTGCTCTCTCTTTGTCTGCTCGTGCAGGAGCATATTTAAATCGTAGGACGTGGTCTAACCTACCGATCGGGAAGCCTTTGTTAATTCGCCATACAAAATATTTTGGGATGCAAAGCCGCGAAGGCGCCTTTGCAGGAAGGAGAACTGCTGTTTTGTTGGCGCATCCAGCACGTTGTGTTTGGCTCTCATGAGTTCAAGTGCCCCATCAATATTGAAGTTTAGAGGAGAGTGCAGTTTATGCCCATGACTTTTAGTCTTACCTGAACTTATGGAAGTCCGATCCTTACAAGTATGTGTAAGCGACTGACAGCTGTTGCGGCCTTCGTCAGTGTGTTGAGGCAAGCGCGTCCGCAGCATATATCATTCACGAATGGACCTTCTTTGACTTATACTCTTGCACAAAGACGAGCAATATTGAATAACTTGGCAGTAGCTCTGGTGTAAATTAAATTCTCACGCGTCCGTGAAGGCATCTGGAGAAGTTAGAGAAAGTCTTAATTAGTCGCTAACTTTTTTTTTGTAAACCAAGAACATGGTGTTAAAACTTAGCAGAAGTATTTTGAAGTCTCTTAATATTTCCAACTATAATGTGTTTATATTTTGTGCTTTAAAATTCCAAAATAGCTGCTTGGTGGTCACTTTTCTTAAGTTTTGTTTATGAGTTGTTAACCTAGGTTTAAATTCTGACTTTGTACAACCCGAGTAATTTAATATCGCCCTGTCTGTGAGACGTTATCGATGCAGGTAATTACTCAGAACGGGCATTATTAGTTTTAACGTGGGTATAGATCAGGATAGGAAAATATTATGAATAAGAAGAATTTCTGGGAAATGCAAGTATAGATTGCATAACCATTGAGATTAATTGGCGTGTTCGATCTACTCTGAAAGATATGCATCTAATTTATTAAAAACTCTAACATTTTGGATTAATAGTTTTGCTAAACTTGCAATGAAAACGTGGTAGTAAATTTTTGTGATATAATATAATTATATATGGGGAAATAAGAGGAAAATAATCCGACAGTATGTGGAAGAAAGGTAGAATACGGGATGTTGTACTAAATGATGTTTATTGTAGTAGTGATGTCGATGTTGTAAACGTTTCGGGTCCTGCTTAGACCGTTCTTTCAGGAACATAAGATTGATTCTTCTCAACGGAGAAAGATTCATACGGTGAGGTTAGGAGATCGTGAATAGGAGGGGTCAGTTGTTGGTTTGCAGAAGGTTGTTAGTAGGCGAATTTTCCTTTTTCCTCAGATGGGTGCGTAGAGTGAGTTTTGATAATGATCGCAATCTTGGGTGTTGGGAGTGGTGGGTCTCATATGACTGGGTTTTAAAGTGTATGATCATGTACAGCATTGCTGAATGGCATATTGATTTAGACAATCAAGAAGCAAGATGAGATTTACGCAGAAAAAAATCACATAACACACTCAGTAAGAACTTTATGGCCATTCACTCATAAGTGAATAAGCGATTCTTATGGTATGGGAAATATATTGGATCTGGATTTACAATTAAGCATTGGTGTGTTGTATATATTTCAGACTTGGACATATTTATTAAATTCATGGTTTGGATGTTAGAAAGGGGAGTGGTGTAGATTGTTATAAGTGTATATGTGTGATGCTATGTTTATATTATTACTAAGCAAAACAAAACCAGCCCCACGGGCGCGTGTAAAGTACTTTTGAAAATTATTGCCTGAGGGGAGGATTAAATTCAATGTTAGGGTCGTATCAAGTAAAATTATAATCCAATTAAACGTTAATCAAAACAACAATGCAAATGCCAAAAACTTTAGACGTTCAGCATTTAACATTTTAGTAATTAAAACATCAATCAATTCTTGAAGGGATGTAATAAACAATTTGTAATCGAGAAATTAGGAAATTTACTTTTTTACACCAGAATTTTTTGCCTGAAATAGTATTTTTTATAATTAATTAATGCAGGTTACATGAATAAACTAATTAACTATACAATGATTTTTATTGTTTTGTTATTCAAAAATTTGAAATAAAAGAAATATAAAATTTCACCTTATTTATATTTATATTTACAACATTTAGTTTTAGTGTAAATAATATTATATGATAATAAGAGTAATGATTACTTAAAAAATATTTTATATGCTAAATAATACTAATATTATTTTTAATGGAGGAAATAAAATATGTAATTTATAGATTTATTTCAGACTAATTTTATTTGGTACAGTTTGTAAATATAATCTTTAAATTTCTCAATAAATAACTTTGATAATAGAGTTCAGGTACAATTTGTCGGATAAAACTATGTCCTGCTTACATCACAATACTGTCATGATAAAATATTATTTAATCAATAATCAATAGATGCATGACATTTTGATTTGAGGGGGACAGAAGTAAGTTTCCATTTCAAATGGTTATTTTTTTTTTTTACTCCTTTATTTGATGATTTACCATAAT
>CM042160.1:21057164-21081533 GCA_023376005.1 Doryteuthis pealeii | reverse complement strand
AGAGAGAGGAATGCAAGGAGACTGGCAAACCATGACTAGTGAGTTCGAGTCTCACTGGGTGTCCCTTACATTCGGCCTTGTGCCATATCTAAGCGAAGCTTAGTAATAACTATATTATAAAACATCTTCGTGGTGTAATGGTTAGCAAGCTTGATTAGCAGACCATTGTTAGTGAGTTCGATTTCCACTGGGCGCCCCACACTTCTGGCCTTGTGCTATATCTAAGCAAAGCTTAGTAAATAACTATATATAAAACATCTCGTGGTGTAATGGTTAGCAAGCTTGATTAGCAGACCATTGTTAGTGAGTTCGATTCTCACTGGGCGCCCCACACTTCTGGCCTTGTGCTATATCTAAGCAAAGCTTAGTAAATAACTATATTTAGGGCACTCACGTGGTGTAATGGTTAGCAAGCTCGCTTCGCAAACCATTGTTAGTGAGTTCGATTCTCATTGGGCGCCCCATACTTCTGGCCTTGTGCTATATCTAAGCAAAGCTTAGTTTTTAAAGGGCACCTCAGGTTGTGTAATGGTTAGCAAGGAAGACTGGCAAACCATGACTAGTGAGTTCGAGTCTCACTGGGTGTCCCTTACATTCGGCCTTGTGCCATATCTAAGCGAAGCTTAGTAAATAACTATATATAAAACATCTCGTGGTGTAATGGTTAGCAAGCTGGATTAGCAGACCATTGGTAGTGAGTTCGATTCTCACTGGGCGCCCCACACTTCTGGCCTTGTGCTATATCTAAGCAAAGCTTAGTAAATAACTATATTTAGGGCACCTCACGTGGTGTAATGGTTAGCAAGCTCGCTTCGCAAACCATTGTTAGTGAGTTCGATTCTCATTGGGCGCCCCATACTTCTGGCCTTGTGCTATATCTAAGCAAAGCTTAGTTTTTAAAGGGCACCTCAGGTTGTGTAATGGTTAGCAAGGAAGACTGGCAAACCATGACTAGTGAGTTCGAGTCTCACTGGGTGTCCCTTACATTCGGCCTTGTGCCATATCTAAGCGAAGCTTAGTAAATAACTATATATAAAACATCTCGTGGTGTAATGGTTAGCAAGCTGGATTAGCAGACCATTGGTAGTGAGTTCGATTCTCACTGGTCGCCCCACACTTCTGGCCTTGTGCTATATCTAAGCAAAGCTTAGTAAATAACTATATTTAGGGCACCTCACGTGGTGTAATGGTTAGCAAGCTCGCTTCGCAAACCATTGTTAGTGAGT
Source organism: Doryteuthis pealeii (assembly GCA_023376005.1). Taxonomy (NCBI): domain Eukaryota; kingdom Metazoa; phylum Mollusca; class Cephalopoda; order Myopsida; family Loliginidae; genus Doryteuthis; species Doryteuthis pealeii. Next base: position 21,080,307 of record CM042160.1, on the reverse strand, counting down.
TCGATTCTCATTGGGCGCCCCATACTTCTGGCCTTGTGCTATATCTAAGCAAAGCTTAGTTTTTAAAGGGCACCTCAGGTTGTGTAATGGTTAGCAAGGAAGACTGGCAAACCATGACTAGTGAGTTCGAGTCTCACTGGGTGTCCCTTACATTCGGCCTTGTGCCATATCTAAGCGAAGCTTAGTAAATAACTATATATAAAACATCTCGTGGTGTAATGGTTAGCAAGCTGGATTAGCAGACCATTGGTAGTGAGTTCGATTCTCACTGGGCGCCCCACACTTCTGGCCTTGTGCTATATCTAAGCAAAGCTTAGTAAATAACTATATATAAAACATCTCGTGGTGTAATGGTTAGCAAGCTCGCTTCGCAGACCATTGGTAGTGAGTTCGATTCTCACTGGGCGCCCCACACTTCTGGCCTTGTGCTATATCTAAGCAAAGCTTAGTAAATAACTATATATAAAACATCTCGTGGTGTAATGGTTAGCAAGCTCGCTTCGCAAACCATTGTAGTGAGTTCGATTCTCATTGGGAGCCCCATACTTCTGCCTTGTGCCATATCTAAGCTAAGCTTAGTAAATAACTATATATAAAACATCTCGTGGTGTAATGGTTAGCAAGCTCGCTTCGCAAACCATTGATAGTGAGTTCGATTCTCATGGGAGCCCCATACTTCTGTCCTTGTGCCATATCTAAGCTAAGCTTAGTAAATAACTATATAAAACATCTCGTGGTGTAATGGTTAGCAAGCTCGCTACGCAAACCATTGTTAGTGAGTTCGATTCTCACTGGGTGCCCATATTTCTGGCCTTGTGCCATATCTAAGCGAAGCTTAGTAAATAACTATATATAAAACATCTCGTGGTGTAATGGTTAGCAAGCTCGCTTCGCAAACCATTGTTAGTGAGTTCGATTCTCATTGGGAGCCCCATACTTCTGGCCTTGTGCTATATCTAAGCTAAGCTTAGTAAATCTATTTGGGCACCTCATTTGGTGTAATGGTTAGCAAGCTAGATTAGCAGACCATTGTTAGTGAGTTCGATTCTCACTGGGCGCCCCACACTTCTGGCCTTGTGCCATATCTAAGCTAAGCTTAGTAAATAACTATATATAAAACATCTCGTGGTGTAATGGTTAGCAAGCTCGCTCGCAAACCATTGTTAGTGAGTTCGATTCTCATTGGGAGCCCCATACTTCTGGCCTTGTGCATATCTAAGCTAAGCTTAGTAAATAACTATATATAAAACATCTCGTGGTGTAATGGTTAGCAAGCTCGCTTCGCAAACCATTGTTAGTGAGTTCGATTCTCATTGGGCGCCCCATACTTCTGGCCTTGTGACATATCTAAGCTAAGCTTAGTAAATTTAGGGCACCTCACGTGGTGTAATGGTTAGCAAGCTCGCTTCGCAGACCATTGGTAGTGAGTTCGATTCTCACTGGGCGCCCCACACTTCTGGCCTTGTGCTATATCTAAGCAAAGCTTAGTAAATAACTATATATAAAACATCTCGTGGTGTAATGGTTAGCAAGCTCGCTTCGCAAACCATTGATAGTGAGTTCGATTCTCATTGGGAGCCCCATACTTCTGGCCTTGTGCCATATCTAAGCTAAGCTTAGTAAATAACTATATATAAAACATCTCGTGGTGTAATGGTTAGCAAGCTCGCTTTGCAAACCATTGTTAGTGAGTTCGATTCTCACTGGGTGCCCCATATTTCTGGCCTTGTGCCATATCTAAGCGAAGCTTAGTAAATAACTATATATAAAACATCTCGTGGTGTAATGGTTAGCAAGCTCGCTTCGCAAACCATTGTTAGTGAGTTCGATTCTCATTGGGAGCCCCATACTTCTGGCCTTGTGCCATATCTAAGCTAAGCTTAGTAAATAACTATATAAAAACATCTCATGGTGTAATGGTTAGCAAGCTCGCTTCGCAAACCATTGTTAGTGAGTTCGATTCTCATTGGGAGCCCCATACTTCTGGCCTTGTGCCATATCTAAGCTAAGCTTAGTAAATAACTATATATAAAACATTCGTGGTGTAATGGTTAGCAAGCTCGCTTCGCAAACCATTGTTAGTGAGTTCGATTCTCACTGGGTGCCCCATACTTCTGGCCTTGTGCCATATCTAAGCTAAGCTTAGTAAATAACTATATATAAAACATCTCGTGGTGTAATGGTTAGCAAGCTCGCTTCGCAAACCATTGTTAGTGAGTTCGATTCTCATTGGGAGCCCCATACTTCTGGCCTTGTGCCATATCTAAGCTAAGCTTAGTAAATAACTATATATAAAACATCTCGTGGTGTAATGGTTAGCAAGCTCGCTTCGCAAACCATTGTTAGTGAGTTCGATTCTCATTGGGAGCCCCATACTTCTGGCCTTGTGCCATATCTAAGCTAAGCTTAGTAAATAACTATATATAAAACATCTCGTGGTGTAATGGTTAGCAAGCTCGCTTCGCAAACCATTGATAGTGAGTTCGATTCTCATTGGGAGCCCCATACTTCTGGCCTTGTGCCATATCTAAGCTAAGCTTAGTAAATAACTATATATAAAACATCTCGTGGTGTAATGGTTAGCAAGCTCGCTTCGCAAACCATTGTTAGTGAGTTCGATTCTCACTGGGTGCCCATACTTCTGGCCTTGTGCCATATCTAAGCGAAGCTTAGTAAATAACTATATATAAAACATCTCGTGGTGTAATGGTTAGCAAGCTCGCTTCGCAAACCATTGTTAGTGAGTTCGATTCTCATTGGGAGCCCATACTTCTGGCCTTGTGCATATCTAAGCTAAGCTTAGTAAATCTATTTGGGCACCTCAGTGTAATGGTTAGCAAGCTCGCTTCGCAAACCATTGTTAGTGAGTTCGATTCTCACTGGGAGCCCCATACTTCTGGCCTTGTGCATATCTAAGCTAAGCTTAGTAAATAACTATATATAAAACATCTCGTGGTGTAATGGTTAGCAAGCTCGCTTCGCAAACCATTGTTAGTGAGTTCGATTCTCATTGGGAGCCCCATACTTCTGGCCTTGTGCCATATCTAAGCTAAGCTTAGTAAATAACTATATATAAAACATCTCGTGGTGTAATGGTTAGCAAGCTCGCTTCGCAAACCATTGTTAGTGAGTTCGATTCTCACTGGGTGCCCCATATTTCTGGCCTTGTGCCATATCTAAGCTAAGCTTAGTAAATAACTATATATAAAACATCTCGTGGTGTAATGGTTAGCAAGCTCGCTTCGCAAACCATTGTTAGTGAGTTCGATTCTCATTGGGAGCCCCATACTTCTGGCCTTGTGCATATCTAAGCTAAGCTTAGTAAATCTATTTGGGCACCTCATTTGGTGTAATGGTTAGCAAGCTAGATTAGCAACCATTGTTAGTGAGTTCGATTCTCACTGGGCGCCCCACTTCTGGCCTTGTGCCATATCTAAGCTAAGCTTAGTAAATAACTATATATAAAACATCTCGTGGTGTAATGGTTAGCAAGCTCGCTTCGCAAACCATTGTTAGTGAGTTCGATTCTCATTGGGAGCCCCATACTTCTGGCCTTGTGCCATATCTAAGCTAAGCTTAGTAAATAACTATATATAAAACATCTCGTGGTGTAATGGTTAGCAAGCTCGCTTCGCAAACCATTGTTAGTGAGTTCGATTCTCATTGGGAGCCCCATACTTCTGGCCTTGTGCCATATCTAAGCTAAGCTTAGTAAATAACTAGGCACCTCATGTGGTGTAATGGTTAGCAAGCTTTCGCAAACCATTGTTAGTGAGTTCGATTCTCACTGGGTGCCCCATACTTCTGGCCTTGTGCCATATCTAAGCTAAGCTTAGTAAATAACTATATATAAAACATCTCGTGGTGTAATGGTTAGCAAGCTCGCTTCGCAAACATTGTTAGTGAGTTCAATTCTCATTGGGAGCCCCATACTTCTGGCCTTGTGCTATATCTAAGCAAAGCTTAGTTTTTTAAGGCACCTCACGTGGTGTAATGGTTAGCAAGCTAGATTAGCAGACCATTGTTAGTGAGTTCGATTCTCACTGGGTGTCCCATACTTCTGGCCTTGTGCCATATCTAAGCTAAGCTTAGTAAATAACTATATATAAAACATCTCGTGGTGTAATGGTTAGCAAGCTCGCTTCGCAAACCATTGTTAGTGAGTTCGATTCTCATTGGGAGACCCATACTTCTGGCCTTGTGCTATATCTAAGCTAAGCTTAGTAAATCTATTTGGGCACCTCATTTGGTGTAATGGTTAGCAAGCTAGATTAGCAGACCATTGTTAGTGAGTTCGATTCTCACTGGGAGCCCCATACTTCTGACCTTGTGCCATATCTAAGCTAAGCTTAGTAAATAACTATATATAAAACATCTCGTGGTGTAATGGTTAGCAAGCTCGCTTTGCAAACCATTGATAGTGTGTTCGATTCTCATTGGGAGCCCCATACTTTTGGCCTTGTGCCATATCTAAGCTAAGCTTAGTAAATAACTATATATAAAACATCTCGTGGTGTAATGGTTAGCAAGCTCGCTTCGCAAACCATTGATAGTGAGTTCGATTCTCACTGGGAGCCCCATACTTCTGGCCTTGTGCCATATCTAAGCTAAGCTTAGTAAATAACTATATATAAAACATCTCGTGGTGTAATAGTTAGCAAGCTCGCTTCGCAAACCATTGATAGTGAGTTCGATTCTCATTGGGAGCCCCATACTTCTGGCCTTGTGCTATATCTAAGCTAAGCTTAGTAAATCTATTTGGGCACCTCATTTGATGTAATGGTTAGCAAGCTAGATTAGCAGATCATTGTTAGTGAGTTCGATTCTCACTGGGCGCCCCACACTTCTGGCCTTGTGGCACATCTAAGCTAAGCTTAGTAAATAACTATATATAAAACATCTCGTGGTGTAATGGTTAGCAAGCTCGCTTCGCAAACCATTGTTAGTGAGTTCGATTCTCATTGGGAGCCCCATACTTCTGGCCTTGTGCCATATCTAAGCTTAGCTTAGTAAATAACTATATATAAAACATCTCGTGGTGTAATGGTTAGCAAGCTCGCTTCGCAAACCATTGTTAGTGAGTTTGATTCTCACTGGGTGCTCCATATTTCTGGCCTTGTGCCATATCTAAGCGAAGCTTGGTAAATAACTATATATAAAACATCTCGTGGTGTAATGGTTAGCAAGCTCCCTTCGCAAACCATTGTTAGTGAGTTCGATTCTCATTGGGAGCCCCATACTTCTGGCCTTGTGCTATATCTAAGCTAAGCTTAGTAAATCTATTTGGGCACCTCATTTGGTGTAATGGTTAGCAAGCTAGATTAGCAGACCATTGTTAGTGAGTTCGATTCTCACTGGGCGCCCCACACTTCTGGCCTTGTGCCACATCTAAGCTAAGCTTAGTAAATAACTATATATAAAACATCTCGTGGTGTAATGGTTAGCAAGCTCGCTTCGGAAACCATTGTTAGTGAGTTCGATTCTCATTGGGAGCCCCATACTTCTAGCCTTGTGCCATATCTAAGCTAAGCTTAGTAAATAACTATATATAAAACATCTCGTGGTGTAATGGTTAGCAAGCTCGCTTCGCAAACCATTGATTGTGAGTTCGATTCTCATTGGGAGCCCCATACTTCTGGCCTTGTGCCATATCTAAGCTAAGCTTAGTAAATAACTAGGGCACCTCATGTGGTGTAATGGTTAGCAAGCTCGCTTCGCAAACCATTGTTAGTGAGTTCGATTCTCACTGGGTGCTCCATATTTCTGGCCTTGTGCCATATCTAAGCGAAGCTTGGTAAATAACTATATATAAAACATCTCGTGGTGTAATGGTTAGCAAGCTCGCTTCGCAAACCATTGTTAGTGAGTTCGATTCTCATTGGGAGCCCCATACTTCTGGCCTTGTGCTATATCTAAGCGAAGCTTAGTAAATCTATTTGGGCACCTCATTTGGTGTAATGGTTAGCAAGCTAGATTAGCAGACCATTGTTAGTGAGTTCGATTCTCACTGGGCGCCCCACACTTCTGGCCTTGTGCCACATCTAAGCTAAGCTTAGTAAATAACTATATATAAAACATCTCGTTGTGTAATGGTTAGCAAGCTCGCTTCGCAAACCATTGTTAGTGAGTTCGATTCTCATTGGGAGCCCCATACTTCTGGCTTTTTGCCATATCTAAGCTAAGCTTAGTAAATAACTATATATAAAACATCTCGTGGTGTAATGGTTAGCAAGCTCGCTTCGCAAACCATTGTTAGTGAGTTCGATTCTCATTGGGAGCCCCATACTTTTGGCCTTGTGCTATATCTAAGCTAAGCTTAGTAAATCTATTTGGGCACCTCATTTGGTGTAATGGTTAGCAAGCTAGATTAGCAGACCATTGTTAGTGAGTTCGATTCTCACTGGGCGCCCCACACTTCTGGCCTTGTGCCATATCTAAGCTAAGCTTAGTAAATAACTATATATAAAACATCTCGTGGTGTAATGGTTAGCAAGCTCGCATCGCAAGCCATTGATAGTGAGTTCGATTCTCATTGGGTGCCCCATACTTGTGTCCTTGTGCCATATCTAAGCTAAGCTTAGTAAATAACTATATATAAAACATCCCGTGGTGTAATGGTTAGCAAGCTCGCTTCTCAAACCATTGTTAGTGAGTTCGATTCTCATTGTGTGCCCCATACTTCTGGCCTTGTGCCATATCTAAGCCAAGCTTAGTAAATAACTATATATAAAACATCTCGTGGTGTAATGTTTAGCATGCTCGCATCGCAAACCATTGTTAGTGAGTTCGATTCTCATTGGGTGCCCCATACTTGTGGCCTTGTGCCATATCTAAGCTAAGCTTAGTAAATAACTATATATAAAACATCTCGTGGTGTAATGGTTAGCAAGCTCGCATCGGAAACCATTGATAGTGAGTTCGATTCTCATTGGGTGCCCCATACTTGTGTCCTCGTGCCATATCTAAGCTAAGCTTAGTAAATAACTATATATAAAACATCTCGTGGTGTAATGGTTAGCAATCTCGCATCGCAAACCATTGTTAGTGAGTTCGATTCTCATTGGGTGCCCCATACTTCTGGCCTTGTGCCATATCTAAGCTAAGCTTAGTAAATAACTATATATAAAACATCTCGTGGTGTAATGGTTAGCAAGCTCGCTTCGCAAACCATTGTTAGTGAGTTCGTTTCTCATTGGGAGCCCCATACTTCTGGCCTTGTGTCGTATCTAAGCTACGCTTAGTAAATAACTATATATAAAACATCTCGTGGTGCAATGGTTAGCACGCTAGATTAGCAGACCATTGTTAGTGCGTTCGATTTTCACTGGCGCCCCACACTTCTGGCCTTGTGTCGTATCTAAGCTACGCTTAGTAAATAACTATATATAAAACATCTCGTGGTGCAATGGTTAGCACGCTAGATTAGCAGACCATTGTTAGTGAGTTCGATTCTCACTGGGCGCCCCACACTTCTGGCCTTGTGCCGTATCTAAGCTACGCTTAGTAAATAACTATATATAAAACATCTCGTGGTGCAATAGTTAGCACACTAGATTAGCAGACCATTGTTAGTGAGTTCGATTTTCACTGGGCGCCCCACACTTCTGGCCTTGTGTCGTATCTAAGCTACGCTTAGTAAATAACTATATATAAAAATATTGTGGTGTAATGGTTAGTAAGCTAGATTCGCAGACCATTGTTAGTGAGTTCGATTCTTACTGGGTGCCCCATAATTCTGGCCTTGTGCCGCATCTAAGCTATGCTTAGTAAATAACTATATATCCAACACTCTCCAAATATTGATATATATATTTACCAATCCCTCCACACGAGCAGGATGTGACACATGGTCAATTTCTTAAGCGGAGTTTAACAGGTTTGAATTCAGAGTTTTCCTTTTCCTAGACCGGTTGGCTAACCAAGGTTAAAGAGCCCGGTCTGCCCTACTATTTACCCATAGCTGGAGGGGGAGTAGGATTCATACCTTTCCCAAGGGTATTAGCGCTAAGTGAAAATGCAGTTACCGCGTCCAGGATTTGAACTCGTGGCGACGAGTCCATTTCACATGACTTAAACCATTACGCCACACGCTTCCAAATATTAATATAAGGTGAGATGATCCCGTAAGAAATATTAAAGTCACATTTGTATATTTTTTTGTTTGTTTTATTTTAATTCATATTTTCATTACTAATATATTATCATTATTGTTATTATTTTGTTTTTGTAAATTTAATTATTATTATTCCCCTCTTTTTTCTTTTTTTTGTTTATTTTTAAATTAAAATTTTTTTCTTTTAAGTTATTTTTACCAGAAAAAATTAGAAAAATACAAAACAGAAATACAGTTAGTGGTTTTAGTAATTTAGTATTTTTTGGCTAGTTTAATGTCTTGCCTAATACATCCGTTTTTTGCGGGGTGGAGTTAACCCTCTGCAGGGAAACAGTCGGCGTATTCTGCAGCCAGGACGAAATTACTAGCTTATTTAAGATTGGGTCCCTATGATATTATTTTTAAGAGAATTCAGTTTCATTTTACTCACTGGTTTTGTAAATAGATCCGCAATATTATTTTCTGATTCAGTATACTCCAAGAATATTGACCCCTTTTTAATTTCATCGCTAATGAATTGATATTTGATATCAATATGTTTTGATCGTTAGTGGATTACAGGTTTTTCGCCAGTACGATGCTCGATTGATTGTCACAATAGATAGATACAGGCTTATTCACAACCCCCTGGTTGTGCGACACTTTTAAGTAATAGGTAAATTGCTTCTTGACTTGCCAAAGCCAAACTGACGAATTCGGCTTCACACAGTGAAACAGCTGGTTGTTTTTTTTTAGATACAGGGTTAGATTTTGTATCGAGCTTTCGTCTGATAATTTAAAACAGTATCCCAATATACTTTTTCGGTCACTTGAACCTTCTCAATCGACATCACAAATTCCCCGTAATTTTAAGGATACTGTAGATTTTTTTGAATACTAGCGACTTCAAATATCGCAAAACATGCTTTGCCCTTGTTAAATGAATTGTTGTTGTTTTATCCAAATATTGAGATAATTTTGAAACTGTTAGATACATTCGGTCTCGTAGCCATCATAATATAAATTAAGGAACCAACAATTTCACGGTAGATTTTGTTGTCTATTATTTCATTTTCGTTATCAATCATTTTATTTATATCCATTTCGCATGGAGTCTGTCGTGGTTTACAATTAGTCATGCTATATTTGGCTAACAATTTTTCAATATATCTTGAGTGATTCATTTTAATATTATTATCACTATATTCAGATTGGATCCCTAAAAACCAGGAGAGTCTTCCAAGATAGGTCATTTTGAATTTTGAACTTAAGTTGTTTTTAATGTTTATTAAATCATCTGTTTTTGAAGCAATTAGTATATCATCTACCCATGATTAAATATTTCATTTGTTAATATCTTTAGTATACAAACAAGGGTCTATAATAGAGGCTTTAAAATACTGGTCAAACAAGTAATTATGAAAGGAGGTATTCCAGGAACGACCACTTTGTTTCAAACCATATAATGCTTTTTTAAGTTTCCCTACACAATTCTTATATTCATTTTCAAAACCTTCTGGATGATATATGTACATATCGAAGTCTAATGGAGCATTTAGATACACTATTTGACATCAAGATGTAGGTCGTATTGTACTGCAATCTGTATCAAAATTCTTATCGAAGTTAGATTTGTCGTTGGGGAGAACGTATGTATATAATCTTCCCCATACATTGGTGAGAAGCCTTCTGCGACAAATCTAGCTTTATATTTGCAGGTCCCGTCTTCTTTATATTTTAGATTGTAAACCCAACGGCTCCTTATATTTTTATTACTTGATGCAGGTTTTAGTGCGAACGCATCGTTGTTTCGAATCCTGCGAATTCATAGCTTCAACATAATTGCTGGGTATGGTAAATAATAAATAACAGTAGTCAAAGCCTTTTAATTTAAAATTGTCAATTACAAAGAAATCTGGCCTTTTTCTTTCTCGTATAGGGTACCCTGCTTTTAGCCCTTGTTCATTACTGCTGGGCGTTTTCTTCTCATATTCCGCATCGGAATAGTCTGTTAAGACCAGCAAATCACCGATTCCTTCTGATTTCGGGCTCTTATCATAAGAATCAGTGAATTTAACACATCTGATTTTTTTTAAATATCTTTTGTTTCAGGGAAATAAATGAGATAATTATATCCTATAAAAATACCTTCCTCTGCACGAGGATCCAATTTCTTTTTGTTTTGCTCATAACAAAAACAATTGTCTCAAAAATATGCATACGACTTAAGTTTGGTTTTGAACCAGTGAAAATTTCAAAAGGAGTTTTCCCTAAATAAGTATGTGGTAGTAAGCAAACAAACACAGTCGGACTTGCAGAAGCTTTATTCTACATAGAATACAGTGGTGGATTTTTGACCAGTTTATATAGTAATTAGAAGGGTAGGGGAGGTAACTCAGTTACCTATTACAAAGTATTAAAGCAACGGTTCCTAATATATGCCGATGCAAGAATTGCGTAAAACCAGATACATTTTGGTAGTTTGGATTTAATAAGCCATCTAGCCATTGAAAACACATTTCTGTACGATCTTTCTACAGTACCATTTTGGTGAGCAGAATAGGGGGAAGATCTTTCGTGTTTTATTTGATTTTCAATTAGTAAATTTTGAAATTTTTCTGACAGGAATTCGCTTCCATGGTCACTCCGTAAACATTTTACATTACCAAGGACTGACGTCTGTTAGATATTGTTTCGTTGCTTGCAACGTATCAGAAAAAAAAAAGTATAACATTATAAGTCCTGAATAATCGTCAATAAAATCAAGTACATACCAGTAATTTCATTTTCCGAGGGGTTCAATATGTCCAATCAAGTCGCAATGCACAAGCGACAATATCCCCGTTGCTTTCTTGTTTAAGATTTTATTTTTAGTCTCAATCATTTTGCCCTGAGTACATATATTACAATTAGTCATATATGGGTGGGGGGTAATTTTATTTTCATTCCTTTCACTACTTTAGGTAATTTTCTTATATCCACTTCGTTGCTTTGGCCTAAAATTCTATGCCAAGTTTTGATATCATGGCTTGCAGTCTTTGTGGAACAAATATTTTTCAAATAATATAAGCAACCCATTCGTTATTTGTTAAATATAGTGCCATTTTGGTAAATTAATTTGGAATTTTTACATAAGAAACTGATACAGAATATTTTCCGTCCGGGCAACCACGGGTGTCCCGTGGTTGCCCGGACGGAAAATATTCTGTTTAAAACTGGGAATATATAAAGCACCTTTTAAAATGCATTTGCAGATATACCCCTTATTGTCTTTTAAATATATGCAAGCTTCTCCACGTTTCTGAACTAAACCACTGGATTTGCTTCCATCTGCTAATTTGACAAAATTATTTTTTTGCTCAAAATAGGGATTAAAATTATTGAATTTAGATTTATCATTAATTACATATTGCGTTTTGCCACAGTCAACAGTCAAAGCAAACTATTCTTATCTGAGAGCATGTCATATCCAATAACAAAAAAATAAGTTTGTCCTTTTGGATATGTTTTATATCCTGACAAAAAACTCTATTTTTATTTTTATAGTAATAGTACTTATTGCCCTTTTTATTGCAAATTTAACATATAATATTTGTTTTCCCAAGTGGCGAAGCATTAGTCTTCTTGTTACCATTGTGAAATTTGTTATAATTATTATAATTGCTATAATTTGTTAATTTACAATCATAGCGAGGATTCCAAGTTTTACACCCTTTGAATGTGGTTTTCATTTGTAAGATGCCATGATTAGCCTCTTTCGAATACATATTCTTGGTTTCCTCATAGTTCCTTAGACTCATTTTAAACTTGGTAAATATTAAGCTTTTGTCTTTTTGGGTTATCACCGTGGTAAAAGGTTTAAAATTCGGAGGCAATCCTTTCAAAAGTAAAAGTGAATAAGTAGTAAACTGAGCTACGCATTATGGCTGTTGATTGGCGGAGAAATAGACCACGTGACCTCGCCCAGTCTATAAATTTAGATGGTGTATTGTAGGACACCTTATATATCAAAATATCCCAACAACTATAACAAAAACCTCTGGTTTTCCAGCCCGGTTTCGACTGGGGGTCCGGCGAGCTTCGGCCGCTGGACCGGGTTGTTTATAATAATAGCATCGATCCCAGGGGGCCATCCCCCCAGGCAACACCTGCCCCCTTTATTTAAAGGGGCAGGGCTGGGTTTATTGCCCAGTGCCTGAGGCGCCCCCCTTGAGGGGGAATGCCGACGGGATCGACGCAATTTTTGCACCTGCCATTCCATGAGCTTCGGCTTGTGGGTGGTCCCACGTTAATAGGGACTTTGTGCCTGACCCGTACAAGTGGGGTACGCGGTAAACACAACAAAAACCTCTGGTTTTCCAGCCCGGTTTCGACTGGGGGTCCGGCGAGCTTCGGCCGCTGGACCGGGTTGTTTATAATAATAGCATCGATCCCAGGGGGCCATCCCCCCAGGCAACACCTGCCCCCTTTATTTAAAGGGGCAGGGCTGGGTTTATTGCCCAGTGCCTGAGGCGCCCCCTTGAGGGGAATGCCGACGGGATCGACGCAATTTTTGCACCTGCCATTCCATGAGCTTCGGCTTGTGGGTGGTCCCACGTTAATAGGGACTTTGTGCCTGACCCGTACAAGTGGGGTACGCGGTAAACACAACAAAAACCTCTGGTTTTCCAGCCCGGTTTCGACTGGGGGTCCGGCGAGCTGGACCGGGTTGTTTATAATAATAGCATCGATCCCAGGGGCCATCCCCCCAGGCAACACCTGCCCCCTTTATTTAAAGGGGGCTGGGTTTATTGCCCAGTGCCTGAGGCGCCCCCCTTGAGGGGGAATGCCGACGGGATCGACGCAATTTTTGCACCTGCCATTCCATGAGCTTCGGCTTGTGGGTGGTCCCACGTTAATAGGGACTTTGTGCCTGACCCGTACAAGTGGGGTACGCGGTAAACACAACAAAAACCTCTGGTTTTCCAGCCCGGTTTCGACTGGGGTCCGGCGAGCTTCGGCCGCTGGACCGGGTTGTTTATAATAATAGCATCGATCCCAGGGGGCCATCCCCCAGGCAACACCTGCCCCCTTTATTTAAAGGGGCAGGGCTGGGTTTATTGCCCAGTGCCTGAGGCGCCCCCCTTGAGGGGGAATGCCGACGGGATCGACGCAATTTTTCACCTGCCATTCCATGAGCTTCGGCTTGTGGTGGTCCCACGTTAATAGGGACTTTGTGCCTGACCCGTACAAGTGGGGTACGCGGTAAACACAACAAAAACCTCTGGTTTTCCAGCCCGGTTTCGACTGGGGGTCCGGCGAGCTTCGGCCGCTGGACCGGGTTGTTTATAATAATAGCATCGATCCCAGGGGACCATCCCCCAGGCAACACCTGCCCCCTTGATTTAAAGGGCAGGGCTGGGTTTATTGCCCAGTGCCTGAGGCGCCCCCCTTGAGGGGAATGCCGACGGGATCGACGCAATTTTTGCACCTGCCATTCCATGAGCTTCGGCTTGTGGTGGTCCCACGTTAATAGGGACTTTGTGCCTGACCCGTACAAGTGGGGTACGCGGTAAACACAACAAAAACCTCTGGTTTTCCAGCCCGGTTTCGACTGGGGGTCCGGCGAGCTTCGGCCGCTGGACCGGGTTGTTTATAATAATAGCATCGATCCCAGGGGACCATCCCCCCAGGCAACACCTGCCCCCTTGATTTAAAGGGGCAGGGCTGGGTTTATTGCCCAGTGCCTGAGGCGCCCCCCTTGAGGGGGAATGCCGACGGGATCGACGCAATTTTTGCATCTGCCATTCCATGAGCTTCGGCTTGTGGGTGGTCCCACGTTAATAGGGACTTTGTGCCTGACCCGTACAAGTGGGGTACGCGGTAAATACAACAAAAACCTGAACCGAAACTGTTCTAATATTGCAATAGGCTTATGGGAAGAACGGATTACAACGTATGCAATGTCACGAATGACACTAACATGTTAAATCAGTTTAGACATCGAAGAAAAACGATTCAAAATATCTAAAGAGGCCATGATAACATTGAGAAATTTTGTCGAAATTCTTGCCTTCAATTCACCCTAACACACACACACACACACACATGCGAGCGTACTCTCGCGGACACATACACACACAAAAGCACTCAAACATACAAATAAAAAAAATCCCTATACGTATCGCTCCTCCAATGGATTTCAGACCCTGATTCATCAAAACCAAACTTAACGCCGATATCAGTGTCTTGTAGCCTAAGAAAGTTGAGAGCTTTCTGGAAAAAAAGATCTTATACAATATATTAAGAAAATACACGGACAAAAAATGGATATTTACTAAATGAACTATCTCGACACCTACACGCGAAGCTTACCCCAAAAGGCTCGTAGACAAATTAGAAGACATTGTATGGACATTGAGATGAAAAACCCTTCAAACTGACGGTAATATGGATACGGTAACCGCTAATAACTTTAATATTAAAACTAGTTTGTACCCACCAAAAATTAAAGCATTAGCTTGCATTTGAAGCAGACCTAATAGATATTACAACACCAATTTCCGCAATTTCAATAACCACTTTCAAAGAGGACTCACTAGAGACATAAAAAAATTAAAACATCAAACAATATATTCGCATTTTCGACAAAAAATAGCCCCTATGAATTAGATAAAAAATAAACACAAACAACTAATATTAGACAGTATCACAAATGAATATAAATTATCCAATCCAAACACATATATAATTAATGATAAGTCTAAAAGCTTAGCCACTAATATCAAATTAGATGACAGGGTAGAATGCCTGGCTAAACTTGAAGCATTCATAACTTTAAAAGACCACAAAACAGACTTTAATAATAGACCAACTTGCATATTGATAATCCCAGGAAAATAAGTATTAGGGCTTGTCAGCTAAAATATATTAAGAAAAATAAACCTAGAAATTAAAAATAACACCAATGTTCTCCAGTAGAACAATATCTCATCTGCAATTACCTAGTTCAATAACATCTCTTCTAAAATAAATGTCACAAATTCACCCACTTTGATATCGTAGATTTGTACCCCTCAATCACAAGTTAAAAAAATAATGCCTCAACGACTCGTTCGATGTCGCAATGGGTTCATTCACCTAATGTTTTCAAAAATCTAGTCCCTAATATTAGCCGCAGAATCTCAGGCCTATCCTCAAATAAACGCTTCCTATTAGTACGAAATAGCGGATTTAAAGAAAAAAATAACATACATCGCAGACGCAACAATATCGAACAAATCCAAAAACATAAAAAGAAAAATGATCTGTTTTACACGTCTATATTCACTAATTCTTAGAACGAATATAGGCAGAAAATTATTAGAATTAATAGATAAACACTTCCCACCCCAACATAAATATCATACCATTTTTAATAGAAATACAATAAAAACCATTTACTGCTGCGGACCATCCATGAAATCCATAATATCAGTCAGACCTAAACCTACGAGTACCCAACATGTTCCAGTAGAATAAAAACAAAAATCCGCTAAAACAAAAAATACAACGTTAAATATGTAGTATATGAAGCTAACTGTCTTTGACCACCCCAGAATCAGCGAAAAATGGTCAAAGTGGGATTTCAAGCACATATTCTATTCACATAAGGAATCATTCAGGAACGAGAAAAAGAGAGCAGCTACAACGCTCACAAACCGGGTATGGAAGTACAAAGACCAAGACCTTATAATATAGAGTGAAAGATTTTAAACCAACATAAACCATATATATCAATGGATCCAAGAGATATAGATCCATGGGATGATAAAAAGTCCGGATCCTACAAGGACTAGCTTCACAGCAAATAAAACCCCACCTAAATCCTAAAAATCAATAAGAAATAAAACAATATTCAATACAGAGAGTGTATGGAAATTATAAGAATATCAAAAATCAAAATTGTTTATCTCCACAGCACGACACCAACCATCGCATTCCATGATAAACCTAAATTCTCTAGGCGACTTATCAAAACGACTTTTTTTCCAAGTAACTCTAGAAACACGTTTGGCAGCCCCTGATCAAACGATCTTTTCTACAACGCAGGAGGTTCTGAACCAAATATTCATGTGTGCAATACTTCCTTGACTCTGCAAAGAGTATCCTCGACACCAGCAAGAGCAAGCACCGGGACTAGGCAGAAGACATTCACTAATTAGTGAAATGCAACAAGAAAGCTCTCCAAGCAGTTAACAACCCAATCACTATGACAGGAACAACCTTTGCAGGGGCTAGGTCAAATGTTCAACGCATGCTGAGATCAATGCAAAATGAGTGGGGGATCAAACTAGCAGGGGTAATTCAAGAATTTGCAGATACAGGGAAGTAGAAAGAATTCTATAGCGCCATAAAAAGAGCATATAAGCCACAAAGAAATCCAACTTGCCCTGTTAAAAGTGCAGATGGATCCATACTTATCACCGACAAAAAAGAAACACTGGACCATTAGGTTGAACCCTACCAGCACCCTTTAAAAGCAAACCCTCCGATTTGACAATTTCTCTGAACTTTCATCCTTACCAGAATTTGAAAATATGTTCACACGCTGTGAAGTGCATATGGAAGTAACCAGCCTAAAACAAGACTGTTGATTCCTACGGCATTACTGCAGAATTCTCAAGCACGGTGGGGGGGGTGTATTGTAGACTGTCTGCATGACATCTTCCATAAAATCTGAAACTCCGCTTTTTGTCCTCAACAATGGAAAGACGCAGACATTGTTAGCATATTAAAGAAGAAAGGTGACAGGGCTATGTGTGGTAACAGTTGAGTCATCTCTCTCTTTACATTCTTTCTGTGTTTAGACCTTTCCGTAATGACTCAATGGCTAGGATAAAAACTACAGTCCCAAAATCAGATCCTCTCCTTGTAGGGACCGGAGTAAAGCAGTGATGTTTCGTTGCATTCAATCTGTTTGTGGCAGTAGTAATAAAAATTGCCAAAAAGAACGGAAGGATGAAACAGCCTTTGTTAGCTCTTTCCGAAATAAGCAACAACATACCATCAAAGCTATAGCTGAAGCCTACTCTCAATCAGAGCTTGTCATTAATGTCGGAAAACATATGTTCACAACATGTGTGAACGTCTGAATCCTGAACTTCTCATTAACCACCAACCACTGAAAGATGTAGAGGAGTTCACTTACCTAGGATCCGTCTTAAACATTACAAACTATCTCATTAGTGAAGAGCAACGGCGGATTGGTCTGGCTTCAGCATCTTTTGTTAAGTAGTTAGCTCACATAGCAGATACTTCACCATCAATACTAAGATCTCTGTATGTATATCTGAGCAGCTCACTATTGAATTCAATAGGGCTACAGAACAAGGACGACTTCGTTGTCATGCACCACATAATGTAGAAGGAAATTTCCCTTACAGTGAGTGTGACCGTATCTGCAAGTCCGGAATTGGACTAATTATCCACCAAATGTTCATCGGCCACAACTAGTGCCTTTGATCAACACTACGCTAGTCATCAGCAAAACTATTCCTCAATCATTAACAGCATTTAATCATCTACCAACTCATTAATCAAGACATGAAGTGAGTACATCGCCGTCTGCAGCGGACTTCAATAAGCAGTAAGCAAGAGTGTGTGGGTGTGAACAAATAAGCCTGATTGAAAGAGTCAATTGCTGTTAATGACAGTTTACAGTATTATATTGCTATACCAAATTTACAAAACCTGTAAAAATAGGTTTATATTGGATGTGATTAATCTTTATTTGGCCAATCTTTACAAATTAACAAAATTAAAAGAAAAATGTTATTGGAAGGGTTTACATGACTGTAAAATAGTGAGGTGTTTATTGCACGATAATAAAAAGCTGTCAGTCCATAATGCTAATTTCTTCCATGAAAGACCTAACTTTTCGATAATTGATTCTTTAGAACAAAGCTTTAGGCAATATTTTTTTTAGAATTCAAATTCATACTGCGACATAATAATCTATAATTTCCAAGCAAATTTAAACAACTCGAAGCAGGTGAACGAGGATACACAACAGTTAAAACAGTGGGACTATCCAGTTCTTAAAAATGGTCACTGTTCTGAAGACAATTGTTTCTCTTGGTAGTGCAAAACAAAGTAAACAGAGTAAACAAATCTGCTTAAAAAAGGCTGCTGATTATTAGAATTTTAAAATTTACTATGCCCTTCTAACACATTACAAGAAGTGGTATTAGCTACCGAAGCTACCTCTAATTCTTATAATACTAATAACTTGCGCACAATTATATAGTTTCAGTTTTGTATTTGCCCAACTCCTCTGGAAAACAGACGGATTGAATTTAGTGTCTTTTTCATCTAGACTAGTCACTTAACCAAGGCTAAAGGAACCTACGATCGTTCTATGCCTAAAGAAACCCTATACCTTACCCTAAACTCTGCCTTTCACAAAGGTATTAGCAAAACGCAAACGGTCTCGTCCAGGATATGAACCCAGGTCGTCGATTCTCTTTTCTACAACGATAACCATTACAAAAAGCGAGCCTCTTTCTCTTGACAGGAAGTATGAACTCATTGAGATATTTTTGAGAAAACAGCAGCTATTTCGATATCCCATACACGGACAGTCATCTGGTTTCAATCAACATTCGTTTTTAGTGCAATATAAAAAAAATAGCTTTTTAGCCGCTTTTTGCTTGTTGATTATGTTGTTCTGAAACTGGTTCAAACCAGTTTCAGAACAACATAATCAACAAGCACAAAGCGGCTAAAAAAGCTATTTCTCCTTCTACTAGACTAGTTGCTTTAGCAAGGCGAAAGAACCCAGGTGTCACTTCTTAACTGGGAGAGAACAGATGGATTCATGCGTTTTCCTAGGGTATTTAATGTGAATTGAAATGCAAACAGTTTTGTCTATATTATGAACTTGGGTCACTCATTTCATTTCCTAAAACGACAATCATTACGTTAAAAGTCGTATTCATAAATACATATCCCTCTTCTAAAATACATGGCAGTTTTCATTTGCCAAGTAAAGAAATGCCTTTCTGATACGAAATTACTGTTTTAAAACATCTTTTACTGCTTCTTATATACAAGAACACATTCTTAGAGATAAAGATTTATGTGTTCTGATATTTCTTCTCAGTCAATCGTGATACTCTCAAAGACTGCGGGTCATTTGTGAATACCCTCTAGAAAGTTGTAGAATCTCTGAATATTTCCTCAGGCATTGCTAAGTGTTTCAATATCTGTTATTGCCTCTTGAATAGCAATATTTAGAAGTGCTCATAACAATGAATATATTGCCATATTTGTTAGCGAACCTCTTTTGAACACCACTTATATTTGCTGTTCAATCAATACATTCTCCATCTAAAATGTTTCAACCCAGCTTTCCGAGGTAATTTTTTACTCATTCATAGAGAATAATTCATCCAGTAGAAGGCATTACATGAAATCCTGCTTTATGCCTCGGTGATGAATCTAAGGCACATTGAACCTGCTAACGTCTGATATTCCATTAAATATAATAGAATATCCCTGGCACATTTTTGTACCATTCTACTTTTAACAAACTCATCCTTAATCCATACTTTTTTTACTAACATATGAGGTCCATTTTAAGGTAATATTAAAAAGGTCAAGGATCTGCAATTTAGTTTGGACTTCAGGTTTATAACCGAAATTACCAAACAGCCAATGTAATTTTTTTACAGCTCCCCGGCGAGCATCCAATTTAGCTTAATCGCTAGAGCATTTGCCTAAGAAATACAAGGTTCCGGGTTTGATGCCGGTTCTCTCTAGCCCAGCACATGAGTAACACAGCGTGGGTGATCTGATATGTGCGGTAAATAAGTGGAAATGACGGTATGTGTGGTGCTCCACTTAACCTGGTATTGCGTTAGTGAAAAGGGATAAACTCCTCGCTATTTGGCTGATACCGAATATATATTATATATATATATATATATATATATATATATGAATATGATATATTGAAAAAACAAAAGATGTTTACAACTGCATGGGCTCATCAGGAGAGAAATGTGCAAACCGTTTCGGGGCCTATCTCTCGACGGTTTAAAAAGCAACACCGGCACATCCTCACTGATATGAGGACCCGCGCGATATAATGCATCGACCGCAAGTGGGTCGGTCATCAACAAAAATAAGACGGGAAAAATGACCGTTAGCAAAAACAGAACGCTGCTAGTCAAACGTTGGAATTAATCAAAAAAATGCGCTGTCTATATGAAAAATAATATGAATTTTATTTAAAAATAAAATGAATTTCATTTAAAAAAAAGAATCTTATTTTTAATTTTAAAAATAATCCGAAGCATTATAGTTATAAAATAAGACTCAAAAAGTCTGCTGTAGAGTTATTTAAAAAAGTGTAAATATGTATAAAAGTGTATATAAAATATCAAAAATTATTGTAATACAATCCAACTGTAAAATAAGTAGCCCACTTTTATAGTTAAATCCGTGGTGTTTAAGGATAAATAACGTCAAAGGAGTAAACATTCATATGTAAAGTTTTTTCATGGACAAGTATGTGAAAATAAAATGGAAATTAATCCGACAGTATGAATATGATATAATGAAAAACAAAAGATGTTTACAACTGCATGGGCTCATCAAACCGTCGAGAGATAGGCCCCGAAACGGTTTGCACATTTCTCTCCTGATGAGCCCATGCAGTTGTAAACATCTTTTGTTTTTTTCATTATATCATATTCATACTGTCGGATTAATTTCTATTTTTTTCACACACACACACACACACACACACACATATATATATATATATATATATATATATATATATATATTATATATATATATATATAAGACTAAGTTTTTGGTATGTACGTGTCGACGCATAAGTTCAAAACAGAGGTCACTCTGATTCGAAATCTTGCATACATATTAATATCCTTCCAACTAAGAAACACGCCAAATTTGGTTATTGATTTTTACTGATTAAGGTATATAATTAATTAATTAAACCAAAATCACGCAATTTGCGAAACTGTCCGTATACCAACTCCTGCCGATGATAAGATATTGTCCTCTGCCTGACTTTTTGTTAAAGCGATTATCAGCGAATATCAGCAGTGAATTCAGTTTTAGTGAATAAATTTCGCAGTCTTAAGCCGTTCAGCTCGGAATTTATCGCATATTTGCAGTCTAATCTTAAAAAATATCCATATGGTTGAAAAGAAGAGAAAATAATCTTGCTCAGTATATAATGTATGAGTCTTTATCCATTGAATTATTTTTTATAGCGAGTTAGACAAAAATTATTTTGCTTCGGACAGCAAAAGTATGTTTTAATGAAAAATCAAATCTTATTCATATCGCAATCTTTTTATTCCTGTCTTTAAAATAACAATTTAGTAAGAAATGAAATGAAATAATCTATCTTACAAATATTTATTTGGTAAGAAAGAGCAAAGTAAATAACAATAATAAGTGAAATAAATAATAAGCGAAATAAATAATAAGTTACCTTAACAATAATAAACGAAATAAATGATAAGCAAAAATAAGTTAAAACACTTAATTTTTTCGTATATAATATATACAAAAAAAAAAGTTTTAGAAAAAAAAGCCTTTTACAAAAATAGGTAGTTAAATTATATAACTACTTCTTTCGTAACTAAGTAAACATATAGTTGTATTGTAATAAAAGCAAAAAAAATTATAATGAAAATACGATGTAGTTAACATTTCGTATATAAACAAAACTGTATGAAATGTTCTTAACTTATTTGGCGAATTGCCAGTTCACTTGGGTGAGGATACAAATAAAGACTTCCTGGTCAGGTTTAAACAGGGAAAAAGCTTGCAACAAACCTTGTTGCGACCTTGCAAGTGGTAAAAAGGAATCGTAACCTTAGTCTAGTAGAATTAGTCCAGAAAAAACGTAGTACCTTCGTGAGTGGTGACAAGGTATTTATTTACCAATTCGACCAATCAAAAGGAAGATAGACACCAACCACATGTATAAATTACTACGCAATTTTTATTCCTGATTGCAGGTGAGTAGTTTTCATTTTTTTCCCGACACATTCCCGTGTCGCACACAAAAAAAAAAAAAGAAAAAGAAAGGAAAAAAAAGCTATTGATTTTTTTTGTTGATTTAAAAAAAAAAAAATTATGTTAAGGCATTGCTAATGGTTCAAGCAACCATTGCAAAACCATTCATCTTCAAGTGGAGGTTCCCTGATCCCCACACATCTAAAGTGGTACCAGTAGTTACATAGGTCACAGCAAATCATGGCAGATCCGTCATCTGGATGATTGCATCCAGGACAGATCCAAGTCCGACTTCTATCCTGTTCCACATTACTCTCCTCTATATTATCATCCAACCAAGGATCACCATTCTCTGGATCCCATTCCTCTTGAGATGGTTCCGCGTCAGTTGTTTCCAATTCACGTACCGCGTGCAGTTCCAAAGGGTACAAGTATTTTAGGGAATGAATGCGCACACTCCCATCACCTCGTTTTATTTCAAGCAGAACGCACCAATCCATCATCTCCCGGAAACAACTTCACGACCAGTCCTAATTCCCAAAATGGTCGGGATTTGCTAGGAAGTTTTATTATGACTACATCTCCCGTTTGAATCCTATTAGTCATTGTATGATATAATTTGCCACCCTGTTCTCTGAGCGAAAGAAGGTAATCCTGCTGCCAGGGCTGTTTAAATTCTTCCAGTAGTTCATCCCTATTTTTAATGAATCAATCAGCACCTGTCTAGAAGGGAGGTTATCTT
The DNA here is from genome assembly GCA_023376005.1 of Doryteuthis pealeii. NCBI lineage: Eukaryota > Metazoa > Mollusca > Cephalopoda > Myopsida > Loliginidae > Doryteuthis > Doryteuthis pealeii. The sequence goes on along the minus strand of CM042160.1, from coordinate 21,057,451 downwards.
CACACAGATCAGCGTTTTCAAACCTCAAAGGAGTCTAGGGTTTCGATCAGGATGCAAAAAACGTCGGGGCGAAATTACCTTAGTCCCAAACTGTTGGAACTAGCATATGTCAATGGTCTATCATTCACGCCTGCTGAACATCAGAGATGGCAGTTAAGAGTTCAGACCGACCGCAAGTGGATCTACCAATGATCTTGTATAGGCAGCTCTTCAAGGTTTTGATAACCCGCTCCCAAACACCACCGTACCATGCAGAATGGAGGAATCCTAACATGTTTGATGTTGTA
>CM042160.1:21004395-21057064 GCA_023376005.1 Doryteuthis pealeii | reverse complement strand
ACGGATCGACGCAATTTTTGCACTCTGGCCATTCCCCACGGAAGCTCGGCTTGTGGGGGTTCCCCACGTTAATAGGGACTTTGTGCCTGACCCGTCACAGTGGGTACGCGGTAAAATACAAAACAAAATACCGGTGTGTTGATTGCACCGAAACCTGTTCTAAATATGCAATAAGGCTTATGGAAGAAACAAGGCAGCATTATGATCTATGTAACGTGAGGCCACAGCGACAGTAAATGACCACTTATATGCGATTGGTGTAATAAATTAGTTCAGTTTAAGACATCGAAGAAACGATTCAATATCCGGACTTGCAGATACGTGGTCCACACTCACTGTAAGGGAAAATTTCCTTACTAAACATTATGTGGTGCATGACAACGAAGTCGTCTTGGTTTCTGTAGCCCTATTGAATTTCCAAATAGTGAGCTGCTCAGTATACATACAAGAGATCTTAGTATTGATGGTGAAAGTATCTGCTAAATGTGAGCTACAAACTACTTAACAAAAAGAATGCTGAACGCCAGACGCAATCCGGCCGTTTGCTCTTCACTATAATGAGAATAGTTTGTAATGTTTAAGACGGATCCTAAGGTAAGTGAACTCTCTCTCTTTCAGGGTTGGTGGTTAATGAGAAGTTCAGGATTCAACGTTCAACACATGTTGTGAACATATGTTTTCCCGAATTAATGCAAGCTGCTGAATGAGAGTAAGGCTTCACTATAGCTTTGATGTATGTTTGTTGCTTATTTCGGAAGAGCTAACAAAGGCTGTTTCATCCTTTCCGTTCTTTTTGGCAATTTTATTACTACTGCCACAAACAGATTGAAATGCAACGAAACATCACTGCTTACTAAACTCCGGTCCCTACAAGGAGAGGATTCTGATTTTTGGGACTGTAGTTTTTATCCTAGCCATTGATCATTTTACGGAAAGGTCTAAAACACAGAAAAGAATGTAAAGAGAGAGATGACTCAACTGTTACCACACCATAAGCCCTGTCACCTTTCTTCTTAAATACTAACAATGTCTGCGTCTTTCCATTGTTGAGGACAAAAGCGGAGTTTCAGATTTTATGGAAGATGTCATGCAGAACAGTCTACCAATACACCCCCCCCACCGTGCTTGGAGAATTCTGCAGTAATGCCGTAGGAATACAACAGTCTTGTTTTAGGCTGTTACTTCCATATGCACTTCACAGCGTGTGAACATATTTTTCAAAAAATTCTGGTAAGGATGAAAGTTCCAGAGAAATTGTCAAATCGAGGGTTTGCTTTTAAAGGGTGCTGGTAGGGTTCAACCCTAATGTCCAGTGTTTCTTTTGTCGGTGAAATAAAGTATGGATCCATCTGCACTTTTAACAGGGCAAGTTTGGATTTCTTTGTGGCTTATATGCTCTTTTTATGGCGCTATAGAATTCTTTCTACTTCCCTGTATCTGCAAATTCTGATTACCCCCTGCTAGTTTGATCCCCCCACCTCATTTTGGCATTGATCTCAGCATGCGTTGACATTTGACCTAGCCCCTGCAAGGTTGTTCCTGTCATAGTGATTGGGTTGTTAACTGCTTGGAGAGCTTTCTGTTGCATTTCACTAATTAGTGAATGTCTTCTGCCTAGTCCGGTGCCTTTGCTCTTTTGCTGGTGTCGAGGATACTCTTTGCAGAGTCAAGGAAGTATTGCACACATGAATATTTGGTTCAGAACCTCCTGCGTTGTGTAGAAAAGATCGTTTGATCAGGGGCTGCCAAACGTGTTTCTAAAGAGTTACTTGGAAAAAAAGTCGTTTTGATAAGTTCACTAAGAATTAGGTTTATCATGGAATGCGATGGTTGGTGTCGTGCTGTGGAGATAAACAATTTTGATTTTTTGATATTCTTATAATTTTCCATACACTCTCCTGTATTGATATATGTTTTATTTCTTATTGATTTTTAGGATTTAGGTGGGGTTTTATTTGCTTGTGAAGCCCTAGTCTTGTAGGATCCCCGGACTTTTTTATCATCCCATGGATCTATATCTCTTGGATCCATTGATATTATATGGTTTATGTGGTTTAAAATCTTCACTCTATAAATTATAGGTTTGGTCTTTGTACTTCCATACCCGGTTTGTGAGCGTGTAGCTGCTCTCATTTTTCTCGTTCTGAATGATTCCTATGTGAATAGAATAGTGCTTGAAATCCCACTTTGACCTTTTTCGCTGATTCTGGGGTGGTCAAGACAGTTTTAGCTTCATATACTACATATTTAACTTGTATTTTTTGTTTTTAGCGGATTTTTTTGTTTTATTCTACTGGAACATGTTTGGGTAACTCGTAGGTTTAAGGTCTGAACTGATATTATGGTTTCATGGATGTCCGCAGCAGTAAAATGGTTTTTATTGTATTTCTATTAAATGGTATGATATTTAATGTTGGGGTGGGAAGTGTTTATCTATTAATTCTAATAATTTTCTGCCTATATTCGTTCTAAGAAATTAGTGAATATAGACGTGTAAACAGTCATTTTTTCTTTTTATTTTTTGGATTTGTTCGAATATTGTTGCGTCTGCGATGTAATGTTATTTTTTTATGTTATTTTTTTCTTTAAATCCGCTATTTCGTACTAAATAGGAAGCGTTTTATTTGAGGATAGGCCTGAGATTCTTGCGGCAATATTAGGGACTTAGATTTTTGAAAACATTAGGTGAATGAACCCCATTGCGACACAGAATCGAACGAGTCGTTGAGGCCCATTAATTTTTTTAACTTGTGATTGAGGGGTACAATCTACGATATCAAAGTGGGGTGAATTTGTGACATTTATTTTAGAAGAGATGTTATTGAACTAGGTAATTGCAGATGAATTTGTTCTAACTGGAGAACATTGGTGTTATTTTAATTTCTAGGTTTATTTTTTCTTAAATATATTTTAGCTGACAAGCCTAATACTTATTTTCCTGGGATTATCAATATGCAAGTTGGTCTATTATATTAAAGTCTGTTTTGTGGTCTTTAAAAGTTATGAATGCTTCAAGTTTAGCGCAGGCATTCTATACCCTGTCATCTAATTTGATATTAGTGGCTAAGCTTTTAGACTTATCATTATTATATATGTGTTTGGATTGGATAATTTATATTCATTTTTGTGATACTGTCTAATATTAGTTGTTTGTGTTTATTTTTTAATCTAATTCATAGGGGCTTTTTTCGGAAAATGCGAATATATTGTTTGATGTTTAAAAATTTTTTATGTCTCTTCTAGTGAGTCCTCTTTGAAAGTGTTATTGAAATTGCGGAAATTGTGTTGTAAAATATCTATTAGGTCTGCTGCTTCAAATGCAAGCTAATGCTTTAATTTTTGGTGGGTACAAACTAGTTTTAATATTAAAGTTATTAGCGGTTACCCGTATCCATATTATACGTCAGTTTGAAAAGGGGTTTCATCTCAATGTCCATACAATGTCTTCTAATTTGTCTACGGGCCTTTTGGGAAGCTTCCGGTGTAGGTGTCGAGATAGTTCATTAGTATATCATTTTTGTCCGTGTATTTTCTTAATATATTGATAAAGATCTTTTTTTCCAGAAAGGCTCTCAACTTTCCTTAGGGTACAAGACACTGAATATCGGCGTTAAGTTTGGGGTTTGATGATCAGGGTCTGAAAAATCCATTGGGAGGAGCGCGATAACGTATAAGGGATTTTTTTTTTTTTTTTTTTTTTTTTTTTTTTTTTTTTTTTTTTTTTTTTTTTTTTTTTTTTTTTTTTTTTTTTTTTTTTTTTTTTTTTTTTTTTTTTTTATTAATTTGTATATGTTTGAGTGCTTCGGTTTTGTTTGTTTTTGTGTGGTTTGTGTGTGGGTGTATGTTCAACTTGGTGTGGCTCATACCCTGGATGTCGGACAGGAAGCGGACGTTCGTTGAGCATCGTCGGAGTGCTGCTTTGTCATAAGCAGGTAACGATCGCCTGGGGGATGAATATCTAAAGAGGCCATGATAACATTGAGAAATTTGTCGAAATTCTTGCCTTCAATTCACCCTAACACACACACACACACACACATGCGAGCGTACTCTCGCGACACATACACACACAAAAGCACTCAAACATACAAATAAAAAAAATCCCTATACGTATCGCTCCTCCAATGGATTTCAGACCCTGATTCATCAAAACCAAACTTAACGCCGATATCAGTGTCTTGTAGCCTAAGAAAGTTGAGAGCTTTCTGGAAAAAAAGATCTTATACAATATATTAAGAAAATACACGGACAAAAAATGGATATTTACTAAATGAACTATCTCGACACCTACACGCGAAGCTTACCCCAAAAGGCTCGTAGACAAATTAGAAGACATTGTATGGACATTGAGATGAAAAACCCTTCAAACTGACGGTAATATGGATACGGTAACCGCTAATAACTTTAATATTAAAACTAGTTTGTACCCACCAAAATTAAAGCATTAGCTTGCATTTGAAGCAGACCTAATAGATATTACAACACCAATTTCCGCAATTTCAATAACCACTTTCAAAGAGGACTCACTAGAGACATAAAAAAATTAAAACATCAAACAATATATTCGCATTTTCCGACAAAAAATAGCCCCTATGAATTAGATAAAAAATAAACACAAACAACTAATATTAGACAGTATCACAAATGAATATAAATTATCCAATCCAAACACATATATAATTAATGATAAGTCTAAAAGCTTAGCCACTAATATCAAATTAGATGACAGGGTAGAATGCCTGGCTAAACTTGAAGCATTCATAACTTTAAAAGACCACAAAACAGACTTTAATAATAGACCAACTTGCATATTGATAATCCCAGGAAAATAAGTATTAGGGCTTGTCAGCTAAAATATATTAAGAAAAATAAACCTAGAAATTAAAAATAACACCAATGTTCTCCAGTAGAACAATATCTCATCTGCAATTACCTAGTTCAATAACATCTCTTCTAAAATAAATGTCACAAATTCACCCACTTTGATATCGTAGATTTGTACAAGTTAAAAAAAAATAATGCCTCAACGACTCGTTCGATGTCGCAATGGGTTCATTCACCTAATGTTTTCAAAATCTAGTCCCTAATATTAGCCGCAGAATCTCAGGCCTATCCTCAAATAAACGCTTCCTATTAGTACGAAATAGCGGATTTAAAGAAAAAAATAACATACATCGCAGACGCAACAATATCGAACAAATCCAAAAACATAAAAAGAAAATGATCTGTTTTACACGTCTATATTCACTAATTCTTAGAACGAATATAGGCAGAAAATTATTAGAATTAATAGATAAACACTTCCCACCCCAACATAAATATCATACCATTTTTAATAGAAATACAATAAAAACCATTTACTGCTGCGGACCATCCATGAAATCCATAATATCAGTCAGACCTAAACCTACGAGTACCCAACATGTTCCAGTAGAAAAAAACAAAATCCGCTAAAACAAAAAATACAACGTTAAATATGTAGTATATGAAGCTAACTGTCTTTGACCACCCCAGAATCAGCGAAAAATGGTCAAAAGTGGGATTTCAAGCACATATTCTATTCACATAAGGAATCATTCAGGAACGAGAAAAAGAGAGCAGCTACAACGCTCACAAACCGGGTATGGAAGTACAAAGACCAAGACCTTATAATATAGAGTGAAAGATTTTAAACCAACATAAACCATATATATCAATGGATCCAAGAGATATAGATCCATGGGATGATAAAAAGTCCCGGATCCTACAAGGACTAGCTTCACAGCAAATAAAACCCCACCTAAATCCTAAAAATCAATAAGAAATAAAACAATATTCAATACAGAGAGTGTATGGAAATTATAAGAATATCAAAAATCAAAATTGTTTATCTCCACAGCACGACACCAACCATCGCATTCCATGATAAACCTAAATTCTCTAGGCGACTTATCAAAACGACTTTTTTTCCAAGTAACTCTAGAAACACGTTTGGCAGCCCCTGATCAAACTCTTTTCTACAACGCAGGAGGTTCTGAACCAAATATTCATGTGTGCAATACTTCCTTGACTCTGCAAAGAGTATCCTCGACACCAGCAAGAGCAAGCACCGGGACTAGGCAGAAGACATTCACTAATTAGTGAAATGCAACAAGAAAGCTCTCCAAGCAGTTAACAACCCAATCACTATGACAGGAACAACCTTTGCAGGGGCTAGGTCAAATGTTCAACGCATGCTGAGATCAATGCAAAATGAGTGGGGGATCAAACTAGCAGGGGTAATTCAAGAATTTGCAGATACAGGGAAGTAGAAAGAATTCTATAGCGCCATAAAAAGAGCATATAAGCCACAAAGAAATCCAACTTGCCCTGTTAAAAGTGCAGATGGATCCATACTTATCACCGACAAAAAAGAAACACTGGACCATTAGGTTGAACCCTACCAGCACCCTTTAAAAGCAAACCCTCCGATTTGACAATTTCTCTGAACTTTCATCCTTACCAGAATTTGAAAATATGTTCACACGCTGTGAAGTGCATATGGAAGTAACCAGCCTAAAACAAGACTGTTGATTCCTACGGCATTACTGCAGAATTCTCAAGCACGGTGGGGGGGTGTATTGTAGACTGTCTGCATGACATCTTCCATAAAATCTGAAACTCCGCTTTTTGTCCTCAACAATGGAAAGACGCAGACATTGTTAGCATATTAAAGAAGAAAGGTGACAGGGCTATGTGTGGTAACAGTTGAGTCATCTCTCTCTTTACATTCTTTCTGTGTTTAGACCTTTCCGTAATGACTCAATGGCTAGGATAAAAACTACAGTCCCAAAATCAGATCCTCTCCTTGTAGGGACCGGAGTAAAGCAGTGATGTTTCGTTGCATTCAATCTGTTTGTGGCAGTAGTAATAAAAATTGCCAAAAAGAACGGAAGGATGAAACAGCCTTTGTTAGCTCTTTCCGAAATAAGCAACAACATACCATCAAAGCTATAGCTGAAGCCTACTCTCAATCAGAGCTTGTCATTAATGTCGGAAAACATATGTTCACAACATGTGTGAACGTCTGAATCCTGAACTTCTCATTAACCACCAACCACTGAAAGATGTAGAGGAGTTCACTTACCTAGGATCCGTCTTAAACATTACAAACTATCTCATTAGTGAAGAGCAACGGCGGATTGGTCTGGCTTCAGCATCTTTTGTTAAGTAGTTAGCTCACATAGCAGATACTTCACCATCAATACTAAGATCTCTGTATGTATATCTGAGCAGCTCACTATTGAATTCAATAGGGCTACAGAACAAGGACGACTTCGTTGTCATGCATGCACCACATAATGTAGAAGGAAATTTCCCTTACAGTGAGTGTGACCGTATCTGCAAGTCCGGAATTGGACTAATTATCCACCAAATGTTCATCGGCCACAACTAGTGCCTTTGATCAACACTACGCTAGTCATCAGCAAAACTATTCCTCAATCATTAACAGCATTTAATCATCTACCAACTCATTAATCAAGACATGAAGTGAGTACATCGCCGTCTGCAGCGGACTTCAATAAGCAGTAAGCAAGAGTGTGTGGGGTGTGAACAAATAAGCCTGATTGAAAGAGTCAATTGCTGTTAATGACAGTTTACAGTATTATATTGCTATACCAAATTTACAAACCTGTAAAAATAGGTTTATATTGGATGTGATTAATCTTTATTTGGCCAATCTTTACAAATTAAAAAATTAAAAGAAAATGTTATTGGAAGGGTTTACATGACTGTAAAATAGTGAGGTGTTATTGCACGATAATAAAAAGCTGTCAGTCCATAATGCTAATTTCTTCCATGAAGACCTAACTTTTCGATAATTGATTCTTTAGAACAAAGCTTTAGGCAATATTTTTTTTAGAATTCATACTGCGACATAATAATCTATAATTTCCAAGCAAATTTAAACAACTCGAAGCAGGTGAACGAGGATACACAACAGTTAAAACAGTGGGACTATCCAGTTCTTAAAAATGGTCACTGTTCTGAAGACAATTGTTTCTCTGGTAGTGCAAAACAAAGTAAACAGAGTAAACAAATCTGCTTAAAAAAGGCTGCTGATTATTAGAATTTTAAAATTTACTATGCCCTTCTAACACATTACAAGAAGTGGTATTAGCTACCGAAGCTACCTCTAATTCTTATAATACTAATAACTTGCGCACAATTATATAGTTTCAGTTTTGTATTTGCCCAACTCCTCTGGAAAACAGACGGATTGAATTTAGTGTCTTTTTCATCTAGACTAGTCACTTAACCAAGGCTAAAGGAACCTACGATCGTTCTATGCCTAAAGAAACCCTATACCTTACCCTAAACTCTGCCTTTCACAAAGGTATTAGCAAAACGCAAACGGTCTCGTCCAGGATATGAACCCAGGTCGTCGATTCTCTTTTCTACAACGATAACCATTACAAAAAGCGAGCCTCTTTCTCTTGACAGGAAGTATGAACTCATTGAGATATTTTTGAGAAAACAGCAGCTATTTCGATATCCCATACACGGACAGTCATCTGGTTTCAATCAACATTCGTTTTTAGTGCAATATAAAAAATAGCTTTTTAGCCGCTTTTTGCTTGTTGATTATGTTGTTCTGAAACTGGTTCAAACCAGTTTCAGAACAACATAATCAACAAGCACAAAGCGGCTAAAAAGCTATTTCTCCTTCTACTAGACTAGTTGCTTTAGCAAGGCGAAAGAACCCAGGTGTCACTTCTTAACTGGGAGAGAACAGATGGATTCATGCGTTTTCCTAGGGTATTTAATGTGAATTGAAATGCAAACAGTTTTGTCTATATTATGAACTTGGGTCACTCATTTCATTTCCTAAAACGACAATCATTACGTTAAAAGTCGTATTCATAAATACATATCCCCTCTCTAAAATACATGGCAGTTTTCATTTGCCAAGTAAAGAAATGCCTTTCTGATACGAAATTACTGTTTTAAAACATCTTTTACTGCTTCTTATATACAAGAACACATTCTTAGAGATAAAGATTTATGTGTTCGTGATATTTCTTCTCAGTCAATCGTGATACTCTCAAAGACTGCGGGTCATTTGTGAATACCCTCTAGAAAGTTGTAGAATCTCTGAATATTTCCTCAGGCATTGCTAAGTGTTTCAATATCTGTTATTGCCTCTTGAATAGCAATATTTAGGAAGTGCTCATAACAATGAATATATTGCCATATTTGTTAGCGAACCTCTTTTGAACACCACTTATATTTGCTGTTCAATCAATACATTCTCCATCTAAAATGTTTCAACCCAGCTTTCCGAGGTAATTTTTTACTCATTCATAGAGAATAATTCATCCAGTAGAAGGCATTACATGAAATCCTGCTTTATGCCTCGGTGATGAATCTAAGGCACATTGAACCTGCTAACGTCTGATATTCCATTAAATATTAATAGAATATCCCTGGCACATTTTTGTACCATTCTACTTTTAACAAACTCATCCTTAATCCATACTTTTTTTACTAACATATGAGGTCCATTTTAAGGTAATATTAAAAAGGTCAAGGATCTGCAATTTAGTTTGGACTTCAGGTTTATAACCGAAATTACCAAACAGCCAATGTAATTTTTTTACAGCTCCCCGGGCGAGCATCCAATTTAGCTTAATCGCTAGAGCATTTGCCTAAGAAATACAAGGTTCCGGGTTTGATGCCGGTTCTCTCTAGCCCAGCACATGAGTAACACAGCGTGGGTGATCTGATATGTGCGGTAAATAAGTGGAAATGACGGTATGTGTGGTGCTCCACTTAACCTGGTATTGCGTTAGTGAAAAGGGGATAAACTCCTCGCTATTTGGCTGATACCGACAATATATATATATATAATATATATATATATATATATATATATATATATGAATATGATATATTGAAAAAAAAATGTTTACAACTGCATGGGCTCATCAGGAGAGAAATGTGCAAACCGTTTCGGGGCCTATCTCTCGACGGTTTAAAAAGCAACACCGGCACATCCTCACTGATATGAGGACCCGCGCGATATAATGCATCGACCGCAAGTGGGTCGGTCATCAACAAAAATAAGACGGGAAAAATGACCGTTAGCAAAAACAGAACGCTGCTAGTCAAACGTTGGAATTAATCAAAAAAATGCGCTGTCTATATGAAAAATAATATGAATTTTATTTAAAAATAAAATGAATTTCATTTAAAAAAAAAGAATCTTATTTTTAATTTTAAAAATAATCCGAAGCATTATAGTTATAAAATAAGACTCAAAAAAGTCTGCTGTAGAGTTATTTAAAAAAGTGTAAATATGTATAAAAAGTGTATATAAAATATCAAAATTATTGTAATACAATCCAACTGTAAAATAAGTAGCCCACTTTTATAGTTAAATCCGTGGTGTTTAAGGATAAATAACGTCAAAGGAGTAAACATTCATATGTAAAGTTTTTTCATGGACAAGTATGTGAAAATAAAATGGAAATTAATCCGACAGTATGAATATGATATAATGAAAAAACAAAAGATGTTTACAACTGCATGGGCTCATCAAACCGTCGAGAGATAGGCCCCGAAACGGTTTGCACATTTCTCTCCTGATGAGCCCATGCAGTTGTAAACATCTTTTGTTTTTTTCATTATATCATATTCATACTGTCGGATTAATTTCTATTTTATTTTCACACACACACACACACACACACACACACACATATATATATATATATTATATATATATATATATATATATATATATATATATATATAAGACTAAGTTTTTGGTATGTACGTGTCGACGCATAAGTTCAAAACAGGAGGTCACTCTGATTCGAAATCTTGCATACATATTAATATCCTTCCAACTAAGAAACACGCCAAATTTGGTTATTGATTTTTACTGATTAAGGTATATAATTAATTAATTAAACCAAAATCACGCAATTTGCGAAACTGTCCGTATACCAACTCCTGCCGATGATAAGATATTGTCCTCTGCCTGACTTTTTGTTAAAGCGATTATCAGCGAATATCAGCAGTGAATTCAGTTTTAGTGAATAAATTTCGCAGTCTTAAGCCGTTCAGCTCGGAATTTATCGCATATTTGCAGTCTAATCTTAAAAATATCCATATGGTTGAAAAGAAGAGAAAATAATCTTGCTCAGTATATAATTTGTATGAGTCTTTATCCATTGAATTATTTTTTATAGCGAGTTAGACAAAAATTATTTTGCTTCGGACAGCAAAAGTATGTTTTAATGAAAAATCAAATCTTATTCATATCGCAATCTTTTTATTCCTGTCTTTAAAATAACAATTTAGTAAGAAATGAAATGAAATAATCTATCTTACAAATATTTATTTGGTAAGAAAGAGCAAAGTAAATAACAATAATAAGTGAAATAAATAATAAGCGAAATAAATAATAAGTTACCTTAACAATAATAAACGAAATAAATGATAAGCAAAAATAAGTTAAAACACTTAATTTTTTCGTATATAATATATACAAAAAAAAAAGTTTTAGAAAAAAAAGCCTTTTACAAAAATAGGTAGTTAAATTATATAACTACTTCTTTCGTAACTAAGTAAACATATAGTTGTATTGTAATAAAAGCAAAAAAAATTATAATGAAAATACGATGTAGTTAACATTTCGTATATAAACAAAACTGTATGAAATGTTCTTAACTTATTTGGCGAATTGCCAGTTCACTTGGGTGAGGATACAAATAAAGACTTCCTGGTCAGGTTTAAACAGGGAAAAAGCTTGCAACAAACCTTGTTGCGACCTTGCAAGTGGGTAAAAAGGAATCGTAACCTTAGGTCTAGTAGAATTAGTCCAGAAAAAACGTAGTACCTTCGTGAGTGGTGACAAGGTATTTATTTACCAATTCGACCAATCAAAAGGAAGATAGACACCAACCACATGTATAAATTACTACGCAATTTTTATTCCTGATTGCAGGTGAGTAGTTTTCATTTTTTTCCCGACACATTCCCGTGTCGCACACAAAAAAAAAAAAAAAAAAGAAAGGAAAAAAAAGCTATTGATTTTTTTTGTTGATTTAAAAAAAAAAAAAAATTATGTTAAGGCATTGCTAATGGTTCAAGCAACCATTGCAAAACCATTCATCTTCAAGTGGAGGTTCCCTGATCCCCACACATCTAAAGTGGTACCAGTAGTTACATAGGTCACAGCAAATCATGGCAGATCCGTCATCTGGATGATTGCATCCAGGACAGATCCAAGTCCGACTTCTATCCTGTTCCACATTACTCTCCTCTATATTATCATCCAACCAAGGATCACCATTCTCTGGATCCCATTCCTCTTGAGATGGTTCCGCGTCAGTTGTTTCCAATTCACGTACCGCGTGCAGTTCCAAAGGGTACAAGTATTTTAGGGAATGAATGCGCACACTCCCATCACCTCGTTTTATTTCAGCAGAACGCACCAATCCATCATCTCCCGGAAACAACTTCACGACCAGTCCTAATTCCCAAAATGGTCGGGATTTGCTAGGAAGTTTTATTATGACTACATCTCCCGTTTGAATCCTATTAGTCATTGTATGATATAATTTGCCACCCTGTTCTCTGAGCGAAAGAAGGTAATCCTGCTGCCAGGGCTGTTTAAATTCTTCCAGTAGTTCATCCCTATTTTTCAATGAATCAATCAGCACCTGTCTAGAAGGGAGGTTATCTTCACACAGATCAGCGTTTTCAAACCTCAAAAGGAGTCTAGGGTTTCGATCAGGATGCAAAAAACGTCGGGGCGAAATTACCTCTAGTCCCAAACTGTTGGAACTAGCATATGTCAATGGTCTATCATTCACAGCCTGCTGAACATCAGAGATGGCAGTTAAGAGTTCAGACCGACCGCAAGTGGATCTACCAATGATCTTGTATAGGCAGCTCTTCAAGGTTTTGATAACCCGCTCCCAAACACCACCGTACCATGCAGAATGGAGAGGAATCCTAACATGTTTGATGTTGTATGCACCAAAGCCTCCCTCATACTCAGAGGAAGTGAGAGCCTGCTGAAGCAAGTCACCACCAGCAATAAAGGACTTAGCATTGTCACTATATAAATGCGAAGGCAACCCCCCACATATTTGTGAACCTAACACTGTCATATCTTCAACGAGTTCCAAATGTACAGCTCTAACTTCCATACAAGTGAAAACTAGTATGTACATCTTGACCTGCTGTTCTTGGTCACAAACCTACAAATGTCCAGTGTAATCCACTTCAGTGTGTAGGAAGGGTCTTACCAGATTAACTCTATGTTTAGGTAGGTTTGACATTCTAGGATATGTGAAGGGTAAAGAATTGAACCTACGACATAAATGGCAGTTCTTTAGGACTCTCTTCACAGCCTGTCTTCCTTGAGGGATCCAAAACCCAGACATTCTAATTCTGGTCAAGGTAGTTGGTACGCCCAGATGTTTAACTCCATCGTGACTATCCCTCACGATCAGATCAGTTAAAGGATGATTCTTCCCAATCATAACGGGTTTCAACACCTCATCTCCATGAATCCCACTCTTCTGTATCCTACCGCCGGAACGGATAACTCCAAATTCGTCCAAAAATAGGGCCAGTTGATTCACTCGTTTAGGTACTGGTTTACCAGCAGGATTCTGTAAAAACGCTTGTTCCACGGGAAATGCCTGTGTTTGCATTGTCTTGAACAAATAGTTACAGGCAGTCTATCTACAGTCCACTTGTTTTTTTTCTCAATTTGTGTATGAATTCCATCACTCGGGAAAACACGCGCAACAGTTTACCGAATCTCGAGAATCTGTTAAAGGGGACAATAGGCTCCACGTCCACCTGAGCAGAAGTACAAAAGAGATCAGCACGAACCATACGTTGGTTGTCAGAATTAAGACAACTAAGATTGCTATCTGGCCAACAAATGGTATCGTCTGACAACCAGCTAGGTCTAGAACACCAAAAAGTGATGTTCTCTTTCAATTTAGCTGTCGTTAGTCCCCTAGTGATTAAGTCAGCAGGATTTTGACTGGAAGCTACATATATATACTTGATGGCCAGATCGTACGTAGAAAGTATCTCTTCTTCCATTTGCGCAATATCCTTCAGGCGATGTTTGACAAAAATGTTCTTATTATTTGTCTGTTTAGAAAGTAACCAGGAAAGAACAACTGCCAGATATAAATTTCTAAATGTCATCTTCTGGTAGGTCTTTAGGATGTTAGAAAGACATTTTATAGCCAGAAAGACGGCTAAAAGTTCCAAAGTCGGCAAGGTCTTGGTCTTTAACGGAGCCACCTTAGCCTTAGCAAAAATCAAAGAGGAACTCCCCTTTCTGACGGCATATATAGAGAACCCATATGCCTTTTTAGAAGCATCAGAGAATATGACCAGGTCGACACCATCATCTTCACTTAAGCCTTGTCTATCAAATGATATGGAATGAAGTTCAGATAACTCTCCAGCCAGTAATCTCCATCTATGTTGTAATTCTTCAGGAATGGGGTCATCCCAAATCCATACCTCTTATCCACATCTCTCTGATTAATATCCGACACTGGACAGTGACTGGGAGACACAATGACAAAGGATCAAATACACTGGAGGCAGCAGATAGTATGAGACGTGTTGTATTCAGTTCAGGGTTACATATCCGTTGATTGAGACTGATGGAATTTGATCTGGGTTCATACCGGTACCCCAATACTTTCTCCCAAGAGCAATTGTGGGTAGTTAACGATCCATCTTGTTTCATCTGCCTTTGTAACTCGGGATAATTACTGTTGCAGGATTGCAAATCAAATCCACCCACGTGCAGTCTGTCCCTAGCCTGATGGTATAGGTTTCTCAGATCATCCGCAGAATTGCTCGTCTTTATGAGATTGTCAACGTAAAAATTCTAACTTAGCATTCTGCTACACTCATCTGCAGGAAACTTAGAAGCATGGAACTTCAAAATACAGTTCAGTATAAATGGGATCGCGTTGAAACCGAAGATGATCGTAGTGTATCTAAAACAAACCAGATGTTTTCCTCGCTTCAAAAAGAAGCAACATTTGTTTTTGTCAGACTCTCTGGACAATCTAATCATCAAAAAAGGCCTTTTTGATGTCTCCAAGTAAGGTAAATTTGTTAGTTCTGAACAGAAGCGTCAAGTTCAGCATGTCTCCAGTTAAGTTGACACCAGGGTATGCTGCTTCATTTAGGGACACTCCTCCTCCAACCTTGAGTGAACAATTAAATACTGGTCGTATTTTTGTGGTGGTGGTGGTTTCATCCTTGAAAATTGGACGATGAGGAATCCAAACATGTCTCCCGTACTGGCTTGGTGGACAAAAGAATGGTTCTATGATGCCCTCCCTTTCTTGCTCCGCAAACACTTCCAAGTAATTTCCATACACCCCTTCTTTTCTAAATTGTTTACAACACGATCTAAGACTTTGAGGGCTACGTGATGGTTAGAATTAACCCGAGCCAGTTTATCCTCATGCCAAGGTAATTTGACCCAATATTGGCCATTCTCATAATCTATATTGGTCATAAACTCCTCCATCATCCGAGTATCGTAGTCAGAAAAGGCCTCTCCATCTGAAAGACTCAAAGATTCAAGGCTGAATATCCATTCGAGACCCCTATCCACAGCACTATTCTCAAAAACTTCTGTATAGGGATCCGTATAAGAAGGGCTAGCCTGAAGAACGCTATTGACCAATGAAGCAGGACATTCAATAGTTTTCATGACCTCTGCATAATTTGATTCCTTAAGTTGGATGGCTGACTTGATTTGATGTGGATACATAAAGCTCCTTGGATTCCCAAAGGGTATCACACCCCGCCGAGTGAGCCAAGCTGTTCCATTCATACATTTAATCGTATCAATAGGTTTTACGAATTGAAAAAGATCAATTCCTATCAATCCTCCCAACTTCAGGTCAGTGTTTCTCCCCAGATCTGTATCCAAAGTATAATTCTGCGCCTCGAGATTATCCACAATCACTGGCAGATGTTTTATCTTATGGTGCAATTCCAGGTTTTCCTTAACCAAGATGGGTAGCTGCCGCTCCAAACCTGACGGAAATTGCACCACCGTCGTAATTTGTTGTAACCGACAGCATTTTTTACCCAGGAAAGTGACAATTTCCATCTGGACACTACGAACCGACCTTGGGTCACAATGAAGGTTGCGTACAATCTCCCCGCAGAAATATGAGTTTTGGCTTCCCGTGTCTACCAGGCATCTTACTTGGACAGATTTGCGCCCGTGCCGTAGAGTGACGGTCGTTATCGGAAGGATACATTGATGGTCACTGAATCCTGCATTGATACAACCACTTATTGGATGATCTGTTATAGGGCACATGGTTGTAGAATGGTCAGAGGAGGAACATCGCTCACAAGGGCGCCTGAGACTTTTCCTCCTTGGACAATTTCTGTAAAAATGACTGGAGTAGGTGCATCTGTAACAGCGTCTCCTTCTCTGATGAAAGGTGATGTAATCCTCACATTCCTTTGAAGCATGCCCTTCTCGTAGACAGAAGTTGCAGGACTCCTGTTCATGTTGGATGTGGAAGTTCTCTATTGTCGGAGTCACCACCTCCTCCTTCCTTGTTAGTTGTGAGGTTCTGCTGGAATCGGCGAACATTGAAATCTTCGGTCTCCCTTCCGGTTGTATAGCTTTCCAGGATTTGCGGATTGTGATGCTTGTGTCAAAACAAAGCTTAACGGGGGATAGGGCGTCTCCACAGACCTCACCAATTCTTCCTTAAGCCTGTGAGGTAATCTACGAAAAATAATATGAGCCACCAGTGCTCCACCTCCAGAACCTTCTTTGAGAAACTGATACCCCAATGTTTTGTCCAGCTCTGCCAATTCATATTTGATTTGGGATAAATAATCCTTAATCATTTCAAAATCACTATTTTGGGATGAAAGTTTGAATAGCTTAGAGAATATCTCTTCTCTAATAGCTTCTCTGTCCCAGTAGTTATCCCTTAAAATTTGCAAGGCCGCCTCATAATTGTCAGAGGTTTCCTCCAGATGGCGTATCAATCTAAAGGGGCTTCCAGTGACGCAAGTCTTCAAATATGTCAGTTTCACCATTTTAGATCATAACCCAGATGTGCAATAGTCGAATCTGGTTAGGAAATCTCTTAGAGCAAATTTATTGTCAGGATCCAACCCATCAAAAGTGGGGCATTTGACTGTCGGTCTGGACGAAGAAAAGGCATTCTGGGGGGTTGGGATGTATCCTGTAGAGGAGAAGGAGGTGGAAACGTATCTTCGTAAACCTCCGTGGCCAACGCATCGAAGCTCCTTTTTACTCTTTCATAGGTATGTGCGGCCAGACTATCTCTGGGAAGCAGTCGGATCAACTCTTCCTGAGCTTGATCCACTTTTCCTAGCCAACCGTCCACATTAACTCGGGTGTTCTCTAACGCACATGCGTCCAGTACCTCCCTATTTTCCAACTTCTCCAAGGTAAACTTGATGATATCCTTATATCGCTCTTGGACGTCTAACAAGTCCTCCAAAGTTGTCCCCTGGTCAGTTGCCATCATAAACAATAGGGGGTATCAGAACGGAAAAATAAATAGAAGACACAAGGGTCAGTTGCAATGTTTGGCGAATTGCCAGTTCACTTGGGTGAGGATACAAATAAAGACTTCCTGGTCAGGTTTAAACAGGGAAAAAGCTTGCAACAAACCTTGTTGCGACCTTGCAAGTGGATAAAAAGGAATTTTAACCTTAGGTCTAGTAGAATTAGTCCAGAAAAAAGTTCCCTCTTCATGAGTGGTGACAAGGTATTTATTTACCAATTCGACCAATCAAAAGGAAAGTAGACACCAACCACATGTATAAATTACTACGCAATTTTTATTCCTGACTTCTTCCCTCAGAAGATTGCAGGTGAGTAGTTTTCATTTTTTTCCCGACACTTAAAAATAAAAATAAAAATGATTCTAATGATTCTATTGTACGTAACTTGAATGAAAAATATTGTTATTTAATTTATCATAATTCTAATGATAAATAAATATGCAGATTTAAAAAAAATTAAGTCACCACTTTTTTCTATCTCTTTCTTTTTTTTCTTTCTAAAAACCGTCAATAATGGTCTTTCGAATGTATCTCGGCTGAAATTGAAAAACGGTCGGAAAATTAGGGTGACCCAGAAAAAACAGAACCCACAAAATTTGTAATAAAACTGTTAATTCTAACTAGGGGGGTCTAGGTTAGGATTGGGGTTTAGGGTTAGTTTAATGGGAAAATAAATAAATAATTTGGGTTCTGTTTTTTCTGGGTCACCTATATACAGGGTGGTCCAGAAAAAAACAGAACTCACAAATTTTGTAATAAAACTTAATTTTAACAAGGGGGTTTAGGGGTTAGGGTTAGGGTTGGGGTTTAGAGTTAGTTTAATGGGAAAATAAATAATTTGGGTTATGTTTTTTTCTTGTCACCCTAATTTTCCGACCGTTTTTCAAGTTCAGCCCTTATCTCGAGATTTCTTTTAATCATTTATTAATATTTTTTAAAAACTTTAGAAATCACTTTAATTCATTCATATTAGTGTCGTCTTGAATATAACATTTATTTCAACCGTTTATTCATTAGATAATTCTCGGCGATTTAAAAAAAATGATAAATAATTATCTCTTATTAGTTACCACCAATTTTTCCTGTGAAATTTACCCCACCCCTATATTTAACACTATGAAACTAGCATAAAAATTAATATTATCTTGAAAAAATTTTTTCAATTCGAAAGAACAAACTACTGATGATTTTTTAAAAACTTTTCAGCTAACGGAAATAATGAAAATTATGATTGAAAATAAATGTTTTCATTTTTGCACCGTTAAATCAACTGAAATTTTACGTAGCCAAAAACAACTTACGACAAGAGGATTTTTAAAATATACTATGAAAAATCAATTAATGGTCCGATATAATTCTAATTATTTTGGATACATATTTTGCTTATTTACCCACAAGATCTTAATTTAATAAAAACTACTGACAGACTAGATAAAATTTAACTTACCATAAAGTTTACGCATGAATTAGCATCCGACAACTTTTAATAAAAAAATAATAATAAATTAGAGTTAGTGTGGTGGTGACGATAAACTTCATTTTTACTGGCAGATTTATGGTGGACTTTGAGTCATACACTTCTATTCCTACCACAACACCAACACTAAAAGAAAAATTATTTTAGGGGTTTATCTCAGGGTCCTCTATATATATACCCCTAAATACCTAGTTTAATTACATAGAAAAATCTGCAAAACAAATCAGTTTCAAACTTCCATTATAATATGATAAAACTTCTCCATAGACACATAATTGTAGTTAATATCTCTCCCACTACCTTTATAGAAATGATTTAAATAAGCTTAGTATTAAGACGGTCACTATATCTTTATATTTATATACCATCCAAAAATTATTTAACACAAACTCTCACCAACGCATAAAAACGTCGGCGTTTAGATAATTTCTTGAAATGACTGCAATAAAAATTACATCGGTGAAACTTCCAGAAGTCTTAAAAACGTTTATATCAGCAAAAAAGGGATATTATACTTGTCCAACATATATCAGAAACTAATCATAATTTTATTTCTAATGATACAACAAGATTAGCTCATATCTATTACAAAAGATTAAAACAAGTGCAATTTCGCTTTTACGGGAGGGAGGCTTAATATTCGATCTGGCTTTAATTAGGTAAATTAGTTCTAAATAGCTACAGCATACCAAACCTTAATTAATCATCTTTCCATTCTAATATAAACTTTTATGCTTAAGAATTAAGTTTATTTCAATTATATCTTCTCACTTATCCTCATAACGGATACGTTTAAAAAAGAACTACTCAATCATAAACTACTTAAAAATATGAATATACACACGTTCGATATTAATATAATTTTACCCGATCTAGTAAGGTATGGTCTGTTTGTTTTCTTTCTTTTCTTCTATCTCTATTTCTTATCTTCCCTTTTCTGTCTACTTTTCTAAAAAAATCTGGCAGTTAATACTTTTCTCGTCTGGTGTCTCAATGTCACGATGCTGTTGCCTTCAGTTGAAGATGCCATCGCCCTAAGACGAAAAACACTCGAAACGTAAAACCTAATTATCAAAGTTGAATATATTTGGCGGTGGCGGGCTGCGCTAACAGTATATGAGGTACCTAGTTATCTCATTGAGAAGAACCTAGCCGCATACATTATGCAATACAGCGAAATCGTAGACGCTACACTTGACAGTATGCGGGGAAATGGAAGTTCGATCTCATGATCGATTTAAAAACCTTCCACTCCTTCCCAACTAGTTGGATCTGGACGGGCGGCGCCTCTCCATCATTGTAGCAGGAAGAAAGCCAACAAAATCAGTTATGTCTGCAGCAAAGAAGACACCGCCACCATCTCCTACTACAACATCACCCACTCCCAAGGAACGGTAGCAAAGCCCGTCAGTGGGAAATTCGAATGATGAGATGTCCAAATATAAAAAGAAAGATAGGGACGATTTATGTGGGTGACAAAAATGTCTGCCGGCTGAAAAAGAACATCATGGGAAGGTATAGGAAGTCACAACCAAAAACAGTGAAGGATTTAAGAAAGTCAATAGCAAGGATGTGGACGACACCAAAAACTTTTCTGGGTGTTGTCCTTAATCAGAACGGACCGAAGGTAGGAAGCGATTAACAACATAGTGGCCGAAGCCAATGAGACCTTCGGCCCTATCCTCCACATGTCACCAAAGGAGAAGTCTTCAGATTTGAGCCAGGGAGGGTCTCAATCTATATTTACCCATCCCTTATAGGACTTTCAAGTTAACCTACCGACGGGACATTGAGGGTCTCACTCACGACGGTATCATCACCAAAGACTTCGGCTTTGTGTCGATGAGCCAGATCATCGGTATCTTAACCCGTGACATGTTTAGTTGAAGGCCCCAAGACAAGTAAATTTCATAATGGATTTATAGTTAGACAGTAAGAATTCTCGCGGACTTAGTTTTGTTTCAAAAAGGAAACACCTCTTTCCCTGGCGTCAAGATGACTCCATGGATATTTGTTGTTGTGGATGTAATGAAAATGACATACCTCGAGGCTCAAAGCGTGCGCGAACGAGTCTGGCTTGCAGGGTAATCGTGGGAAGGAAATATGGCTGCTGTAAGCACTATATTTAACGAAGGGCGATCTCGAACCAGCGAGAGTGGGATTGCACGTATGCAAATTCTCCCGAGATCGGGCGTGCATATAAGCATACGGCAACGGCTAGAGGCGTGTGACAATATTACGTCCGATCTCGAGAAAATTGTAACAGCTAGCAGTAGTATTGTTGGCTCTTGCGACGGGTGGACGACTCAGTTGGGAGAACGTTATTACAAAGAGTTGTACATAAGAAAGCCACTTTAATTCCCACCTCTATGAAGATATACTGTCAAAGGATTAAAAACCTTTTTCAGCAGGTTTTGATGGTCGTGTCAGAGATGTCTCTTGCTTTATAAATTGAAAACTGCTTGGATTTGTTCTTTTGTTTGTTTGTTTTTTTAAATCCAGCGGGTAAACTTTGCGTGGAAGAAAAAAATCCAGTGGGTAAACTTTGTGTGGAAACCAATTTTGCTTCATTGGCATTTATGGGCCCAATGCCGTGGATGAGTTTCCTGACTTCTTTTGTTGCATCAAGCCTTACGTGACGTCGGCAAGACGAGTAGTTTTACCGGGAGATTCGAACACCGTCCTTGATACCAAGATAGACCAAGGGAAAGTTAAAAGGAAGAATAAAAATTTCGATGCAAAATACCCCGTGCATTTGTCAAGAGATTTGGTCTCATCGAAAGGCTCCGTGAAAAGCATCCAAATAGGGAAAAATGGACTTGGATTAATATAGGCACCACTGATCAACCTGAAATTAGATAGGACTAAGCTTAGGATGTCTTGCTACTGGAAACTCAATGCTTCACCTTTGGAAGACAAGAATTTCCAAAGTCAGATAGAACTAACAATAAAGCGGAAATGATCGGGTGCGGTTATTGGGAATGATTGGAGGTTAAAACAAGGATAGCATTAGATCCTTTGCTGCCGACTATAGTGGGAGACTCAAGCTAGATAGTCTAGCGAAGCAAAGATTTTAGAAACTATGATAGATATGGCGGGTTTGGAGGGTGATATCATAGCTACTAACATAGCTATGGCTTTATTTGATAAAATGTATCATGCTCAAGTAGTTATAGCTACTTGCGAGGAGACAAATATGGCTTAAGAATGAGTTGAGGGGCTAAGAGCTGCTGCTCAAAGGCATATGACGAGTGTTACGTAGTCGGACAGATAACGTCGGACTATAAACAAAGATATTTGATGGGAATTTTGTGACTGCTACGAGAAACTCTTCACTAGGGTGGCCGGACTGGGTTCTGCTCAGTTCGTTACCTATCTTGCAGATTCCCCTTGCCTTGAAGAGATGGAAGCGGCTGTGTGTGAAGGGTATATTACAGAGGTTAAAATTCGACAGGTGCTGAAATTGTTTGGGTTAGACAAGACCCTCGGAATTGATGGTCTTCCGTATGAAGTGTACTTGAGGTTATCGGACAAGCTTGTGCCCTTCTACAATCTACCATAATTGGATGAGAGAGGAATATATTCCACAACGCTTTACCAGGCGTGTGGTGATGTTGTTACGCAAGAACAAATATGGAGGTGACGGGGTTAGTAACTTTCACCCTTTACCGATTTTGGCAAAGATCTTGGTAGATCGTTTGCAGACTGCCCTGCCAAGTCCAATAGCCTCTGAACAGTATTGCGCTATGAAGCTCAGGACATTCCAGGACAGTCTTGGTATGATTCGCGCGATGACTATAAAAGTCAAAGATAAAACCACGCTGGTCAATTTAGATCATTCCAATCGATAGGATTGACCATGGTTTTCTGGGGGCTAATCTGCCTGCGGTGGGTTTCGGCGTCTATTTTGCCAGCATGATTCCCCATGAGTCCCTTGCTAAATGTTTTCTCCCGATTACAGTTAGACCTCACTGATACCCGAACGCTTTCGAGTAGAGCATTATACCGAATGTTCGCGATGATTTGACCAAAAGGCTCGGCGTGATGAAGGCGGAAGGTCACTTACTGTGGTATTTGGCTCAAAGGTTGTGGTGCCTCAACTACGACAAGGCTGGCGAGTAACTTCCAGACTGCACCCATTGACAGTGATGTTCGGAGAAATGTCTGCACTTTGCGCTATGACTTTAGTCTTATTTAGACTCATGGCAAGTCCTAACTCCTTGCAAGTCAGCTATGGTTTGTATGCATCATTACTCGCTGCAGTCCCTGAAGGCGTACTGGAGAAGCATGGAGAAAAATATCCCGAACAATGTAGGTGCAAGATCACAGCCCTGCTTTACTCGGTTGCTGACTGGAAATGCTTCAGATGTTGTACCATTAAAACACTGTGCTATGCATGGAAAGAGGTGATGATCTCAAGTAGTCTGCTTAGTCAGCCAAATCTTCTATAGCAGTTTAAAGATTCCACTGCAGCTGACCAGGTCAAACGTCGTAGAGGGAAAATCATGTCCACTGTTGAACGGTCAGATCGGAAATCACACTTCAGATAGATGCGTGAGAAAAGGGTCTCCTTTATTCTTGTTTAAAGTGAGAATGATATCATCCCACATTTGTCCTTGTTCCCAGCAGCTGCAAAGTAGATTATTTACTGGTTGGAGCCGCGCTGTCTTCCCGCTCTTCAAGACTTCTGATGGTATGCCATCACCCCCGGTTACCTTCTTATCCGCAAGGCCGTCAACGGCTTTACCAAGCTCTTCAATGTTTGTTGGCGTCTCCAGCTCATCCATGACTGGTAAGTCAGGCATAGCGTTAAGGCCATATCCGTCAATGTTTTAGGTTACATACAGCTCTAGGTAGTACTTAACCCTACGTTGCAGCTGCTTCTCTTGGTCAATGATGACTCCTTCCATCTTAGACTTGAGTAGCGCAGTTTTTGTGATGGATAGACCTGTCGCCTATCTAATGCCCTCGTACATGCCCCTTAGATCTCACATGTTGCGGCACAGGTTCAGTCATTAGGTGTTGGCGCAGTATTGAGCAGTCAGCTCGGCTTTGATACTTCGCAGGGGTTCGAGTGTATTATGACTAGGCGTTGCCTTGTATGCAAGAACTCTCTGCTTCGCCTCAATCGCCCGTCGTTCCAGCTTGCGAATCGACGTGCTGGAGATTTCTTGTTATGTGTTGCTTGGTGTAGGATTAATTCGATATAATGAAATATAAAGGCGTCACTTTTAAAAGGGCAACAAACCCGCAATATCCCGCAAAAACTATCACAGATGCGAACTGCGCAGATAACCTAGCGATACATGCAAATTTACTTCTGCGTAGCCCACAGAAGCATTTAGCCCCCATAGAGATAAAACGGAGTTCATGTGTTTTAAACAAGATGGAAATATCTCCACACTGAATGGTCAACCTTTGAAATTAATAGACCACGTTATATACCTAGATTGTAATATCTCATCTATGGTGCTATTTTATTTTATTGTTGCACTCCAGCAACAACGTCATAGCAATCTTTATCACTATCACATGTATAGTACTATGCATCTGTGCATGCGGGTGTAGGTGTGTATATATAATTCTAGGTAGATATTGAATACATAAGTAGACGTCAAACCACATATATGTGTCTGTATGTGTGTAGATTGAATATGTAGTAAGCAAGACCAGTAGTAAATAGTAACTAGTGTGGATAATGTGTGTGCATACATATATTGTATGTGTAGGTAGGGTCACGGCTAAGTCAAGTAAATCTTAGAAATAAGAAAAAGAATTTAGGCTAGATAAAAAGGAGTGATAGTGAACAATTAATGTTAGAAGCAGACAATATGTCTGGTCCTTTGGCAATTAATAGTTGACCAGTTGGTCAGATGGGTCATAAAACACCATGAGGGTGGTCTTTTAGACAAAGAACTCTTTCAAATCACGTGGGATTAATAAAATCTGGGAGGATGAGATTTCGTACGAGAATTGATAGGAGATTTGGGGATTCTGAGAAATTTGAAAAGTTTAGTCAGTTAGTTTGCCGGACCCGGGGAAAGAGTTAGTTTGCTGGACCTTGGGAAAGCAGTCAAGTTTTGGACACCAGAGAGGACAGTTGGGTTTGCCCACTAGAAACCAGCTTTAGCAGAGGTCCCCAAAAGGAACGGGGGGGGGGTGTCCCCCATCTCAACAAGCAATGGGATCAGATAGGACTGTAGCCGTGCGAACTATATACCTCATTTCTCTGCCATCTGAAGTTCACTTGACTGATGTTGTCCTTGTTTGTTATTCTCTCTTTCTCTTTGTGATACTTGTTTGTTTGTGCACCCCTTGGCGTGGGGTCCCTGTGAGGTGTTTGAGCATATATTTGCAACGTGGACAGGTCCTAGAGAACTGGCGGACGACACGGAATCATGGCCAGCGAGATGAGTTAGGAGTGCAGCGGAATGCAGATGTCAGAGAGATGCGGAGGTGTGCAAAGAGGCCTCGCAGCCCGCCGGTGGTGTTACACATGGACGAATCATTGTTTACGTGTCTTTAAAGAGCATCGTTATTGCGGTAAGAAGATGATTACAATTAGAATGGTAGAGAGTAAATGAAGTTAGTGGTAAGAAAAATTTCACGAGGTCAAAGATTAAAGCTACCAAGCAAGAAGACAGACTACGGAAGTCGAAAGATACTTCAAGAGACTCCTTGGAAACCCTAAAAAATCACAGATAATAGTACTAAAATGTAATATCATTTCTGTCTATCTAACAGGGTTAGGAGTGAAGGAACTATAACTGATTCGGCTATTAAGCCTGATCAGGAGGACAAAAGGCCTTGTAGCCAATACAGTTGTAGTTTCACTCGTTTTTATTACCCTGTTATCAATAAATCACTTTCTTTATTCTCTCGTACACCTCTCATCTCTTTAGCAGCATCTCTCTAAATGCTCAAGTCATATCCATCTTAAGTATGAACCAATGGAATACAAAAACTTGTACTCAACATGGGAAAATAGAACCTTTTCAAAAATTCATGCAAACCTTTTTTAAATTTACATGTAGCAAAATTCTTAGAAAATGGTTAGTCAGTCTATTATTAAGTAAAGTGGTGGTCATCAGTTATAATATTTATATTCAAGATAGACCTGTGAATACAGGGAGATGCTGGTGAAGGGATGAAAATTATTTCTATTGCATTGTTACTGTTATTTTGCTTCATATAGACCATACGCTGATATAAGTGATATTTTTTTCTTTTTCCTTGATGATTTGATATGGAATTACCCATTACTAACATTCTCATTGTCTTTAGATAAAAAAGATGTGATCAATACTGCATTTTAAACTTTTAAACCTCTGTAAATACTTTTAGTAGATAAACATGTTTTATTTGTATATAGTTATCATTTTCAATTTTCAATTCCATTAAAAATGTGTTGCCGATATTGAGCTTTATATTTTGTCAGAATTTTGCAGGTGTTATGATTGATACAAGAGAAATGTATTGTTTCTATATCATTTCAAATATATCCAACCGACAAAATAATCCTGGTCATTTCTATTGCACTCTGACAGTTATTTTGCTCCATATAGAACTTATTCAATGTCTGAACAGAAAAAACTTAAAACATAAATGTGCAAAACATTAACTGATGTTGTAGCTTCGGTTCTGAGCAAAAACCAAACTATATTACTAGTACAAATAATGTTTAATATATGTAAAATAATGATAATAAAAAAGGGTATATATGCAGTGCCACATTGGGATTTTCCCGCCTATCTATCTTGCTATGATAAAATAAGAAATCATTAATAACTTAAAATTGGTTAAATTTAAGACTCTCTTGATATATATATATATATATATATATATATATATATATATATATATATATATAAAGAAAAATGGAAGTGAATCCGACGGTATGTATATTTAGTGAAAAATTTGAAAAAACACAGATTAAAAAATGATATTTATTCAGCCAACAGTGTTTCAATCTGTTTAGTAGATCTTCTTCAGGGCTTTTGTTGATTTAAGGAAAATATAATTTATCACAGTTAATAAGGAGACTGTGAGAGTCTTTTGTTAATCAGTCTGTTTAAAAATGTTTGAATGAAGAATTAGCGCTCTTAGAATTGTTTTGAAAATTATGGACGGTTTTGAAGATGACATAGAACATTCTCTTACGTTGTGTATGTGAGTGATATATATATATATATATATATATATATATATATATATATATATATATATATATATATGGAAGTAGAATAGTGAATTAGATCCGACACTAGGTAGAAAAATAGAAAAACACAAAGTTTTCCAAAAAATGAGTTTCTTCTTGATGTGGATTCGAAATTATGTCGTTTCGGTTTATGTAACCTTCATCAGGACCCGTGGTGAAATATCGTGTGGACATTGTGGGTAACTTACGAAATATGAGAAATGCTGGGTGTATATTACAGGACGCATGAACAGATTCAATATGTGATTCAGGACGTGGAAGGACCGAAGTTAATGGGGTTGGTAAAACTGAACAGCAGTGGGAGAATGTCAGCCCAGTGTTGACTCCAGGATGCATGAAGACATTTAAGCAGTGGTGCAATGACGTGAGACGGGGGGTAATTAAGTTTATAGAATTGGTTAGAACTAAACTATAGTAGGAGAAACCTTTTTATGGTGGAGGTTTTATATAGGGTTAGGAATGGCATCTTAGTTTGGATTTGGCGTATTAAAGCTATTAACGTTTAGTTTACCCCAAAAGAAGGAATACTGAAAAAAATTGGGTCCCGTATTTATAATTGGTAATGTGGTTATGGCAACTGCTCAAATATTTGTCTTTTGTTGGGAATGTGATGCCTCGATATTAGCCCACAACCTGCAGGAGGAAGAAACATACATATCAACCTGAAACAATAGAAAATGACATGGGGATATATAGAGACGACTGTTTGATAGTATTTAGAAACTGCAACGGAAAAAGGACAAAATCAGAAAACAAATAATAAAAATATTAAAAGATATAGGATGGCTTTTACATACAGAGATTGATTTTTCTCGATTTGTTTAGCCATACATTTAATAGGTATTCCCGCCTAATTCATTATTAATTGATTAATTTTCAAAATTAGGTACGACTCCAATTAAGCACTTATTATCCAAAAAAATTATCGGCAAAAAGCCATTCTAAACAAACCTTGTTTACAACTTATCACACCGTCGTGTAATAAAAAGTCACTAGAAGAGGAATGTTAACCTACTCTAAACAAATCATAAAATCTAAGAAGTTCGTTTGGTGTTGGGGTTATGGGATCGGCCTGTCAGCTTGACGTTCCGGTTTCAAATCACGCACAGGGCGGTCTTCCGATCTATAGCTCTGCTGATGAGGCCTAATAGGCCGAAATGTACATACAGAGATTGATTTTTCTCGATTTGTTTAGCCATACATTTAATAGGTATTCCCGCCTAATTCATTATTAATTGATTAATTTTCAAAATTAGGTACGACTCCAATTAAGCACTTATTCTCCAAAAAATTATCGGCAAAAAGCCATTCTAAACAAACCTTGTATATATATATATATATATATATATATATATATAATATATATATATATATTCAAACAAATTTGATTAAACAAAACAGAATCCTTATTATTTTCAAGATTTTTATTTCTTCTTTCAAGCTTCCTTACAATTATTCTGATGTTATAATCTTGAACGGTATTTGTCCAAAAGAACCATTATTGGCAGACCATGTACTCTAGGTTCTTACCCGAACCATTATCAATGTGTTTATCTGTCTATCATTATTAAAACTATTTAAAGTTTAACTGACTTGTTGTTTTGTTTTTGTCACCAAGGTGGTGACTCAGCAACAGTTTAAAAGAGAATTAATGTAATTTGTTTGATGTCAGAAGTTGGACAGGATTCACGTATATTTTGGCAATTATTTTAAAATTAAATAGTCTAAACAAAAAATTGAAAGTCTGCTGTTTATCTTGATTGGGCTCACAGATATTAAAATGTTAATATATACGAATACAACAAACTAGCACAAAATGAGTACAAGAAAAGACATGACTGGGTGGAAAGATGATCCACAGGGAATTGTGCATGAAATTAAATCTTGACCATGCTACCAAATAATATATGCACAAACTAGAGAATGAAACGCATAAAATTATGTGGAACTTAGACAAACCTTTTATCGAATGGACCAAGAAAAAGAGTTCTTGTGTTCTAGTGAATGTTGCGGGAACGGCGGTCCACAGAAAAAAGAAAAATATTGACAAATGATGCGTAATGGGAGTGACGTGGGACCGTGAGGGTGGCCTGATGTGTGAGAGAACGGAAAAGTTTAAATGATAATGTCAGCTTTAACGCGTGGCATAGATTGATTGGACGATCGAATGAAACGTGGCAAAGTGGCAGAGAGGAGGAGTGAGAGGTGAGAATGAAGATTGAGTCTGGGAGGATGCGTTAACGGAGCAAGATATTGAATTTCTTGCTCTCGGCTGTTGTAATCTGGGGGAAATAAAATACTCATGAGTGAAAAGAAGCGGTCTTGTGTTATTACTAAAAACTCCAAATGGCACAAGGCAAGATAACCCTCAGCCTCAAGTTGGCGTCCAGACTCCATGACACCATAGAACTGCCAACAACAGAACAGCTGCTCAACAACCAGGATTCCAGCCTGCTATGTAGTATGAAAAGATAAGAATGACTCAAAGTTCAGTTTGACGTGTAAAAATGAGTACAAAGTGTTCACGAAACAACTTGCAAAATTTATTTTGAAATACAATTCTTTTATTGAAAAGGATTTTGTTACAAGTCAACACCAAAGATTGTTTTTGATTTTTACTTCCTTTGAAAGAAAGGATATTGTTAAAAATCAACTCGCCAAAATTGTTTCGATTTTCAAATCCTCAGTATAAAATTAATTTGTAATAAATTTCTTTTGCAAATTATTTCACGGCCAAAGAAATATATTTTTCTGTGCAGTGCTGAAAGGGTTATCTATCAAAATTCCAGCAAAAAAAAACAAAACAAAAAAAACAAACTAAAAAACAAAAAGCTAAAAAAAACATGGCCGAGGAGCCTTAATTAGCCAAGCCCCTATATTATGATTGAGTGTTAAGCAAAGGAGATCTCATGCATACGAAGGCGCCCGCCTCGCAGGTGGATTGAACTTGTGATTGGTGAGTCAATCAATAGTTGTTGTTTCTGGAAGAACTTTCTATAAATATTCAGTGTGAGAGAGGAAAGTCAGACAAGATACCAGACCACATCTGATTTAAGAAGGAAGAATTCTCTCCAAAACGCCTATTCAGGAAAACCAAAAATTTCTATGTTCCTGAATGTAACCAAGACCACTGATAACTACGAAAAATTGTACCAGTCGAATCAACACTGTTTTTTCTCTCCCCAAAAAGGTGACTTTTTCTCGTTATACTTTATTGCACAATTGTGGGTCAATAAATATTTGTTTTTATCAACACAGAGTTGCCAACGACTGCAGCAACTCTTTTCCACTTATCTCACGATTCGTCACAAAGACGCTCTGACCAAGTGGCGTGGATCCCATTTCTGCGGATCAAAGACACAGAAAGCATCGACCGAAAAGAACTAGCCGGAGACTTTTGTGGAAGAGGGAACTAAGTCATCTTATCAAGCTCCCTGACTAGCCTAGGACCACAGTTGGAAGTAAGAGAAGGTCAAGATCATCCAAACAACATCATTGTTAAGATCGGTTAGAATAACCAGAAGAATCCTGGAGCCATAATGAACTTTTCTATCACTCAGATTTAGTGAAAAACCACCAGCTAACGCAGGTGTGAAAGCTCACAAGGAGTGATATAATAATAATAATAATAATAATAATAATAATAATAATAATAATAATAATAATAATAATAATCTCCAGATATTTTCAGTGAGGTGTTTGTGGCAGTTGACTTCTGCAAGCTGTATGCTAATACTATCTATAAAAAGATAGTTTTAGCTTACAGCTCGCCACAAATATCTGAATGCATTTTACTTTCAAAATGATAGTTCTACTAAAATAGTACAGCCTCTCTCCCATTGTTAACTGGAACAATACGTAAAGGGAAAAAGCCAACCCACAAAACCTGATTAATCAAAAAGGAGCATGTGGACTTTAACTAAGTTATAACTTTCAAATTTTAAGGCGTATTAATGTTTTCATGTGTGCGACATTCTGTTGTGTCAATTCCCGAGAAGAATACCAGGTAACATATATGACAGGCGTACAGATAATAATCATTAGCCGGGTTTGGTATTGCTATAATATAATACCTATGACAAATATGACGAATCTATATTCAAATTAACATGGGAATAAGATGACATATCTTAGTGTCATAGTCGACTGATTTTCCCTTAAGAATCGACATGGTGGAAAGAAGACAACAAAAATGTAATCCACTTTTATCTTAAAAGTAACCCAACTCAAAAAGGGAAAGGATGATAGAAAACTAGAATGAAACTGGTCAATTCCACTACAACAAACAATAGATTTGCAGACCAAGCAAGGATGGTCTTAAACAAAGTCTGGTTCTGGTTTCAATATAAAAGTAATATGAGGACAACGAGAAAATCACTAAGGATTTTTTTTTACTACGATGTCACAGTCACATGGGCTCTAGCAAATTAATGAAAAATACATAAAGACACAATGGAAGGAAAAACCGAAATACACACCAGCAAACAAGACTGACAATACAACTGGAAAAACTTAACCAAAGGATATTCGTAAAAGAAAGGATAGTACATTCCAAAATAACGAAAAAAAAGTTTACAACTTAGTTGGTGGAAAAAAAGTAAAACAACAAAAATACCTGAATGCAAAGGAGCCAAAACTTTTTTGGAGCAAGATATGGTGTTGGATCATCGTTGGTATAAGATGTAGGCAAAATTCACATGGAATTTCCCCAATAGCAACAGCCAGAATTTTCAGTAAAAATGGGCCAAATAGAAACGAGTTCATAAAAGCATTTGAGCATTAAAGACCTTTTGCAACTTCTCTTGAATCAGTTGCTAACTGGATTCTCTGCCGGAAGGAACGCTATAGACAAGAAGATCTACAACAAACTACACTCTCGTTCTACCAAGGATTTCTGGGAATACAAAAACTTTCCGCTATTGAGACTACGTCCAATTCGCCCATTAGATTTACCAACAAGAGAAGTAAACGTCTAAAATGGCGACCAGAATTGTAACATATGGGACGGAAAGAACAGAAAGGCTGAATGGATTAACATCATTATTTTAACCTCTTTACTGATCTATATAAAATAGGTCACCTGTTTCTCTTGTTTCCTTGCGGCATCCTTTCTGTTCTTTAGGAAATAGCCGACGGTAATATAAGCGCGTAATATATTTTTTCTCTTACCTGTGATGTTAGAGTTTTCTTTACATCATTAGTAGACATGCTGTTACATTGTTATTTTGCATGTTCTTCTCTACTTACCTGTCTAGATAATTTACATTATCTCGGGATCAGGAACCCAGAATTTTTTTACAATCGTCTACAGTTGGTCTGCAATCTTTGGTTTGTTATATTGAAATTTGCAGCTTCTTTTCAAATGTCTATCATCCTTTTCCAATAACTTCTTTTTGATGTGTTACTTTTTATATATCAGTTAGAATTTCTCACATCATTGGATGCGTTATTAGTCAATAGTTACAGGCAATGCTTCCTTTTGGAGAGTCTTTCTGGATCACCGTAGTTTTCCCTTTGTCATCCATCCGGGTATGCTTCTTTCTTGTAAGCATTTTAGTGAGTTGCTTTCCGTGAGTCCAGGAGAATATCGTCCTCGCAATTCTTTAAAAGGCGGCGATTGGGTCTTTGGGTTCATACGCGTAATGGCATTCTCTGTTGAATTAATCCTAGCTTATTTAGTTAAAGTCACGGGAAATGAATACAGATGTATACATTAAAAATGAAATGTTTCCTTTTTTAAGAAGATCAAAGATGGAAACGGAGAAGGATCCTACACCAGGTACACCTGGGACAATGAAGAACAATACAGAGAACTCGGTCCAACAAAATATTAGAAGGCTACAAAACCAGAGCAAACATTAATAAGAGATATTTAACAATAGTAGCAGTGACATGATGTACTTGTGTCACTGCTTGGAATAATTCTCGCTTTGTGTTATTAGAGCGATCAGATTTCCAAATGGTTGATAATCTGTCTATAGTATTCCATGCCTATCCTATGCGTATATTAGCATCACTTCCTATAGATGTGATATTACTACCTATGTATGAGACTCTAAAGAACTACGGGTAGAGATAATCTTATTCTAGTCCCCACATAGACGATTGATTCCCTTGGCGTCTAAAAGTCATTAAGTTAATTTTTTAAAATCTCTTTTAATTTGCATGTAACTGTCAACTACAAAGATCCACCTAGTTTCTCAACTGGGTATTTGAATTGCTATCTTATACTCTTACACGAATAAACATTACGTCCGTGGTTAGTGGGGAATGTTATTACATAATACCATGGATTTGTGCCTGGATCTCAACACAGCTCTTAAGTTTCCAGTACTGTACTCATTCACAACACCGATGTTGTTACAAGAATGAGGTTGAACACAACCTGTCTTAGAAAGCCCAGTTACTGATTTTACTGTTCAACTTCGGCAAATGAACATGTTGGAAAGAGATAGAATTCAAAAGTTTCTTTCACCAAGATCTATTACCAATAAATTTCAGTATACCCAACTATTTACTTATAGCTAGAAGGGGAGAAAAGACGGATTCATTCCCGAGGGCATTAGCGCGAAGTAAAACGCAAACTATTTCATCCAGAAACCTAAATTGATTGATTTATTAATTAGTTGATTAATTTTAACGACGTCACCAACTCTGGTTTTATTTCATGACAAAATATTTAGGAGGCTTCAATTCCTGAAAGAGGCTGTTTGCATTTTACATAGTGCTAATACCTCCAGGAAATGTATGGAACCATCTATTCCTCCTCCAGTTATGAGTAAATAGCATGACAGAGTAGAATCTTTACACTTCGCATGGCAAACTTTCCAGAAAGAAACACTAAATTCAAACCAGGTAAGGAATGGACGATTCTTGCCCAATACGCGTTACCTAAGGGGAGCGCCTCATGATCAAATCTGTTTACGGGTTCAGCGAGAAACAATGAAAGAGAGGTTTGCGAATTAAGTACCTTTAAATTTTAACGTTATGGCTCTTCACCGTGTCTTCACAATGCACCGTTCACAGTGTGCTCAATACACAGTGTCTCATAGTGCCTCCAAATGCACGGCACTATCAGGACTTATACAAGTTGTATATACGAGTCGACGCGTTGGCTTGTTTCTTCGTCCTAGGGCATATAAAAATTTTGGGCTTGTTTATAACACACAGGATTCTTTCAATTAGTAGTCGCTGGTATCAACCTTCACCCAAAAAGAATTCTTCCACCCTTTTTCCTGTGGTCAGTGAATAACTGTCAGTCAAGGGAATATCACCTTACAGGCCGCGCGGTTTTAGTTACGGTCAATTTACTTTATCTCCACGGGTATCTGCGGGCGTCTTAATCAGGGGCCAGGGAAATCTCGTTGTTTGTTCACGCTAGTGGCTTTCATTCATGAACATCTTTCGCGTAGTATTTTCTTTGGCGTAGTAAAATAAAAATGAGAACAAGGCTTCTTTTATCTTTCAAATGTGTAGCATAATGGACCTAGGAACACCATATTTGTGGCCTTGTGCCAGACACGGAGAAACCTTAATAGATTGTAGCATGATTCTCAGACATTACGGGAGTGGGAAAGCAATGTGAAAGTCGTTAGCACCTTTGAGTCTATTCGGAGCCATTAAGTCTGGGATTATGCTAGTAAAATTTAGTTTAATCGGTTTGTCAGAAGAAAGGATGGTTGACCCGTTGACCTCTTAAGTGACACGTGTAATTTGGTAAAACAGAACGTTCGAAAGGTTTCAGAAGATTCTAGAAAGCTCGACTTCGATTTCTATATAATGAGGGAACCTTAGATTTTGAATCAGTAGAGCCCTGGAGACCGAGAGAGGAAGACCAGTTGAGTCTGTAGTCGTGGAGTTGGCTTGACAGGGTCCTGGTGTCGCTGATGTGTGAAACTTGAGATTTAATATTTTACACTGGACGAAGTTGAAAACATATCTTAAGTGTAAAGCCTGATAATTGGAACGAAGTTAAGAGCATCATTAAAAACATATTTAAGGAAGCCGACTATCTCTCTCTCTCAATAACTTGCATTGGGAGAATAAATTCATGAAAAGCAAGAAATACTGTCCACATCTTTATTTACTACACACCAAAGAAATCGTAATGGAATTGATGAATGAAAGCCATTAAACAAACAAACGGGAACAGATACTTGACTGGAGATATATACTTGTCAACAAGTCAAATTGGCCATAACGAAAAGCACGTGGCCTGTGTAAGTTGATACTCGGTTGATACTCCCTTGACCCACCCGCTGACTGACCAAAGAACTACTAGATTCTGCGAGTGTGTGGAGTTGTAAACAACCCCAAGAAGTTCCACACCTTATGAGAAAGACGACGGCCACATAACAGATACGAATTAGTGTCGTGAAAGAAAAAGGCGCAACGTAACATATATGCGATTTGGTAACGTAACAAACCCCGTAACGTTACAATGGCTCATTTATTTAATTTCTTTAGAATTGTTCTTGAGAGAGAAGAGGTCGTAATAACTGTTCTTTTAGAATTTGACTTCGAGTTTTAGCTTCATTAAACTTTGGTAGTGTTTAAACTTCGTTCCGACGGTAAGAATAAATTATCAGGCTTCACATATCCGCGACACCAATTCCGATTTACGACCCGAGTTAACACGTGCGTCGCTCGCAACGACTGACACAGGCACATTCCTCAGCCCCAACTGGCCTCTTAGCCAGGTTAATATATGTCTTTTTCAAAGAGCAATTCTCTAGAAAAATTCTTTTCTAGATTCGTCTCATACCGTTGTGGAATGTTCTAGAACAATATCAAGCCTTCGATTCGTTCTAATTGTTCGATTACTTCCACCGTTCGGGCGAGATGATCAAAGAAACACGACAGTCGAGAAGTCTGAAAAAGTTAGAAAATCAGACTTTTTGACTCTACAAACCTTTTGAATGTTTTAATTTCTTCTCGGCCCGATGTTTCTGAGAGACCACACGAATAAGACCGACAATCTGTTACAATATTTAAATTTTTGTCTAGTTTCTGAAAAGTGTTTTGTACACAGTTATATGATATCAGCTATTCCTATCTAATAGTTTTATTTTCTATATGATCAATAGATAAGGTACTACCACTTCTGGCCCGACTGGACCTCGGTGTAAGTATAATGAAGGGTACTCCACACTCCCCACAGCTCCAGAATTGATACTTAACCACCAGATGCTGTTTGGTATATTACATAGGATACTACATATTTGGAGGGGTCCTACTCTTCTACAAAGGATACATTCAGCGTATTCTGAGCCTCACCGATAGTGCGTAAACTAAACTTGGTCCGTCGTCTATTTTCTATGATAATTATTACGTCATGTGAAACAGCATACACACTCACACACACGCATGCACGCAAAAACACTCCCACACACACACACTCCCACTCATATATATATACAGGGTGTTCGGGATAAATTTGAAATATGTATATCTGATTATTTTCTCTGTAGGTTGGAGGTATTAACACACACTACCCATCATTTAAAAGCTTGGACCTCTCTTCATTTATATACGCGATCACAGGTAGAATGAATGACTGGACCCCACCTGAATCATGGAAGAGAATAATCTGTATCATGATGATCTGCGCCAGCCATCAAAATAAGGAGATTATGGTTGCAACCCAATGCTCCCTGAACACCGTAAAAACAACCAGGCATAAACTGGAGAATTGCAATGGAGACTACGAGGCTGTTGCTAGATGAAAGCAACATAACAAACGATCTGATTGCGTTCGTACAGCAGAATTCATCGAAAAGGTATCAGGTTGAATTCCGATGCCTACGTGGAGTTGCTAAACACTGTAGTCAAGCCCTAGATAACAAGGGTAGCCAATGGTAGGCCATATGTATGGCAGCAGGAATTGGTCAATAACCACAACTCTGGGAAAAGTCAAAAATGGTTGTCGGCGAATTTTGACCACTACACCAGTCGCAATGTTTCGCCTCCGAACTCCCCAGATATTAACTCCGTGGATTATTATGGATGTGGAGCTGTTGAGAAAGACACCAATCGCCGTGCTAGTACTACAAAAGCCCAGTTAATTGACAGAGTTAAGGTAATTTTTTAAACCCTTACCAGGAAAACTGTAACATCAGCTTGCTCCACGTCCCGGAGCAGGATTGAGGCTATGATTTTGAGTGAAACTTTTTGGCAGTAGTGTAATTTCCGTCCCTGTCGAATTGCTTTGCAATCCATTAAACTCTGTAGTTACCAAGCACGTTTTCTCTTTCCTTATGAAAATGTCAAATTTATTCCGAACACCCAGTATATGAGTGTGTGAGTGTGCTTGTGCGTGTGTGTGTGTATGTGTAGTAATAGAAAAATAGATAGATATATAGAGATAGATACACACACACACACACAGAGAGAGAGAGAGAGAGAGAGAGAGAGAGAGAGAGAGAGAGAGAGAGAGAGAGAGAAAAGGATAGAGTTTGTACGTACATGTATGAATATGTATTTTTTCTATAATCTATAAAATAATAAAAATGGTAACGCTTGTCATTATCCAAATGAATACATCTATTCCACCCTAAACTTGTTTCCTTGTGAAGGCGTTTAGGTAGGTATATATATATACACATTGCTTGTTGATTAAGGGTATAGTGACATCCCCAGGAGGCGACATACATAGCATTGGCGGAAATCTATGACGTCAACCGATTTCCAGATCACGTCAACTTGGCATGATTCTCAAAATCCAAAAATGACCTCAATTTTCTATTCATTCATTTTTCTCGGATTATTTTATTTATATATTATTTACATGTTTTTTATTCCTTTGTTTCTTAGAATTCATGTTGAATCTGATTATTCGTCTATAGTTTTTCGCTTTTATTCGGCTGTCAAGTGTGCGCTTGCTTGAAGGATATTTCAGCAATCCAAAATCAGCAGCTGGCATAAGTTTGGAAAAATTGAAAAGGTGACTAACTAGGGGAAAGCAATGACAGGCTGGAGGATAAAATTGCAAATCAACTGAGACATTCTTTCATAAATATGGTTCTGAGTGGATGTTATTGGGAGGATTGTCGTAGCCGAGTAGATAACATGTACAAAAGAACGTGAATAAGAAATGATTAACTGTATATTCTACAATATTTAGAAAATAATAAAAACGTATGAATATATAAGAAAGAAACAGAAAAGTAACCCTCTCAATACACACACGCACACACACACACACACACACACACACACATATATATATATATATATATACATATAATATATATATATATATACATATAATATATATATACATATATATACATATATATATACATATAATATATATATACATATATGTATGTATATATATATATATAATATGACAAAACAATCGTAATAAGAAATAAATAAAAGAGGAATAATTTACTTGAAAACAGAAAGAAGAAAATATGTATTTTTAGAAGCAGATAATTTCCACAAAATGTTTAATGGTAGTTTGGGCAAGAAACTATATTTAAGCCATGAACGCAAAATCGATCACCTAAAGTTTACAAATGATCATTATATACATTGTCATTCATAAATAAATACATAAATATCAATTTTCCTTTTTTTTAAAAGTTTAATGTTCTTCTAAAACAAAGATTTCATAATTTCTAGTGGAACATTATACAATCAAAAGAATATGATTAGGTAGTATTTATTACTAAACTCAACATCATAATTTAAAAAAAATATTCTTATTGTATAGAATTTAAAATTGTTGATAACTCGAAAAAGTAACACATTGATAGAGCTATTACGATTCAGTAATTTATCAATTTGAAGGATTTTCCTAAGTTGTAAAGGTTGGCCAACCCATCTATGTATAGTATTGTCCATGAATAAGCACATGCTTACCAATATTTTTATAAACAGTCCATTTTCGTCTAAACCAAATATACTACTATCTTATTTCTATTGAAACATTTCACAATGTCATTCATTACTTAATTCTATATAATCTGCAACCAAACATCAACATTGCATAAATGTATACAATGGCAGTTCTTGTGTAGCACTGCTACATATTAAAATTCAAGATTATAGAGTTTCAATGAAGTTGCGTTTGATAATAAATGAATAAACTAATAATATATGTTTTTATTATATAGTGTCAGGGGTGTAATGCGAACGTTCATTCTTAAATAAAATCATATGGTGCGATGGAACACGAATTCAACCTTGAGGTATATTACAATGTTTTCTTTGTAGAGAGGAAACTAAGCATATCAAGAGAAGTTCATCATCTTAAAGCAAAGAGGTCGACTATCATTTTATACAATGTCACTCATTGTTCCAAAATGGGTAATGCTCAAACTAAAGTGTATCACATAGAACAACAAAGGAGAAATCCAAAATAAGACACAAGACACTTATAACTGGTCCAAGTCTGTAGCTTAGAGGAAAGAAATTATGAGTTAGTTTGATCCCCAATTCAGATGTTTTAAAAAAGGAATTCATGGCGATGAAACAGATGTGAAGGAACAAATGCTTTTCATTTGAAACAAAGTTCATATTAAAACTCTCGAAGATGTGAAGGAAACTAATTTTGATAGTTTCCAAGAAACAAATGGCAATACATGAGAGACAAACTAATTACATTCTGTGAATGGGGGCAGTAGATGAAGTGAAACGTTCCTCTCATACTTGGCTATACAATCTTTCTCAAGTAGATAACAAGCTGTGAGAAGCTTTTCCAGATATTGGAACTGTATAATATCCTTGTGTGAATCTGGATTTGACAAAAACTTATAACAGATAAGACGTTGGACATATTTATTTGATAGCTGAATGTTCTTATTTTGAAGGTCCTTAATCAAGAACAGGAAAAAAGAAGTGATGCGTTTACTTTTTATTGTATGGGTACAAGCTTGGGGATAACTCCTCTCAAACAGCTGCTAAATGATATTGGAAAGAATTCAGATGTTTCTGAGTGGTTATATGAATATTTGAGATCAAGTGGATAGGGAACGTCCATCTGCAACTGACAACCAAAATCTCCACTGTCAAAGTACCGCTGACTAATATAACAGATGTGTGCACACGTACACGTAAACAACCTCCTCCTCTCTGGGTTTTTTTCTCAGAAAACAATGTAACACACTTTTATATACAAAGTGAATTTCATGATTGAACGAGACAAACGTGAATAGGTGAGAATTTGCATATTCTACCATCCATGCTATCGTTTTCTGCTTACATTTAGCGTTGAATAACAGATATAACTGATGTTTAACTTATTATAAGGAATAGCCAGTATTGAAATTGAAGAACATTTGAAGTATCACTTAAAACTGATTTGCAAAGCTCCCGAGAATTATATATATATATATATATATATATATATATATATATATATATATACGTCGACCTATATCTCCGAAAAGAGACATCACTGAGATTCGAAATCTTGCATATACCTTAATATTCATCAAACTAAAAAACACACCAAATATGGGTGTTGATTTTCACTGAATTAGGGTTATAATTAATTAATTAAACAAAAATCAAACGATTTTCGAAAAGTATCGTATAGCTGCTCCTGCTGCTTCATGTATCAGCAGGGCTTGCTTGCTGCCTATATCCAGCTACCTGTTGGCTAGCAGTCATTCAAAATGTCTGCTACAACTATGACTAAATTTTAACGTAAAATCAAATTCTTTTTTTTTGTCCAATCTTTAAAATATTTATTTGGTTAAAAATAAAATAAAATAATCTTTCTAAATATGTAATTTGTATATGTTTTTATACATTTAATTATTTTTTACAGCGTCTTAAAAATATTTGCTCTGTACAGCCGATAATACGACGTATGA
This sequence comes from Doryteuthis pealeii, assembly GCA_023376005.1. Lineage (NCBI taxonomy): Eukaryota > Metazoa > Mollusca > Cephalopoda > Myopsida > Loliginidae > Doryteuthis > Doryteuthis pealeii. The sequence goes on along the minus strand of CM042160.1, from coordinate 21,015,939 downwards.
TTTTTACAATCTTACAAGTTAAGACCTTACTATCTTTAGATCTCGACAGCGCGCGCTCGTTAGTCGTATCCTTTTGTCTTTGCGATTAATAATTGCCATTGTCAAGGGGATGTGATGTTCACTGTTTAATCTACAAGTTCCAACTTATATTCAAAACAATGCTTGGCCACATGTTGCCTGGATGAAATTGCAGAAGCTGACTGACTTGGGTATGAAACGTTGCCTCATCCACTATATTCCCGGCATATTTTTGTGTGCGGGTTTCTTTTATGCTAAAAGACATTAGTGACTGCATTTAAAGATTTCTTGGTACCAAAACATTTATCGTACACGCAGGAATAATCTTGTTGATCAGTGCATAAATATTCAGGAATAATTTTATTTTAAATTCGAGCATAATTTTACGAACAACGTAATAGTTTAAACAAACTGGATTAAATTATTTGAATTAAGGGTATATTTTTCCAAACCACCCAGAAAAATATCTATGAGTGTATAAGAATAAATAAATATTTGTACTCAATATGAATATCAGTCGACCGACGCAATTGCGTTCTCAGCTCGTTAAAATGACTGATGTCGTCATCTCAAGAACCCGTATCAAGATTATGCTGGTTTATTCAGGAATACACCATTGTGCCAACTTAGATGATGATAAGGTGTAAGCTTATAGAGAAGAGAGAAGAAGTGAAACAAAGCGATATGGAATACATTTGAACCTCCGTTCTTTAAGATCACGACGCCGAGAGAATGTATTACAAAAGACGACTCAATGTTTTGAATACAATGTTTTGCAGAGTCCAAAGTGCACCATATTTTTTGTGTGCAGGTTTATTTTCTATTCTCACTTTATCATTTTTTTATTGGCCTTTATCTCACCTTAAATATGTTATTCATCTGCTGGTCTATCTCTCTAGTGATTTTAGTCGGTTTGTGTTGATGGCATTTTCATCCTGTTCTTTCTTTGTTCGTCAACATCTCCCCAATTTTATTTTTGTCACTGATTCTTTTTCTATGTCCTACAATAGCTTTACAACCCAACACAAAAGATGTATATCTTGCGAAACACTTTATCTTCATTTCTTTTTTCCCTTTATTCTTGTGTTTTAAAAAAAATATTTTAATTATTATTGAAAGTATTTATTTACATAACTGGTATAGTCAATATACTTTAAGCTAATAGTTACACCTGATTAAATGATTAAGATTAATATGCCTCAGCGTTATTATTTTTTCCTTTATTACTCATCATTTTCAAACGGGTAAGGATCAATATGAAAATGTCACATTAGGAGATATTGAAGTCTCTTGACAAATCTCTTGAGGTTTCTTGAGACAGCCAAGACCAAATTGTGTTAGTAGACAGTTGATTTTGTTTGATATATTCTCCATTGTGGGACCGATCTAACAAGGAAACAATGACCCTTTTGTAATCTAGTGTAAGTTAAAACCAAAAAATGCTTGTAGCATTTTTAATTCTTTTTGGTCATTTGTATTGTTTATATCTTCGTCCTACCTCTCCAATTACAACCATAACGTTGATGGTCCACGAAAAGCTATTATGCCCTGTCAGCGAGACTTAGAATACGCCGAATGTATTATTTGCATAGGGGTAAGATCCCTCTAAAAGGTAACAAAAAACTGAATATGATAGTAATATTCTAGTTCTGGAGATCTGGGGATTGTGGATTATTCTTTCATTGCTAATACGCATAGGTTCACTCAAACCCGGTGTGTTAGTACCTGTTTGGGTCTCATCTATGAATCACATAGATTTTTAAGAATTAAGAAATATTCGTATCTGATATGAATATCAATCACCGATGCTACTGCGTTTTCAGCTCGCTAAAATGACTGATGCCATCATCTCATACTCAGAGAAGGGCTCATTAACAGTCATATTATCCTATCATTTATGATATTAATTATAGAAGCTGAAATAAGAAATAGCAAATGAATAAACACAAATGAAAAAAGCATAATCAAGCAGTATTATAACTGAAATAACATAGAATAATTTGAAATTATATGTTAGAGCGTTTTAGTTAAAAAATATTATAATATTAGTTGTTCCCGTGTATTCGGTCTCCCACTTTCAAGTCAATAAAATACATTATTGGAAAAGTATTTCTCATCCCTATTGAAGTCAGTAGGCCTACTGTTGGTTTGAATAACAGCAGCTAACTAAGTACCACTTAAGCAGTGTCCAAGACAGTTGGTATATATAGAAATCAAGAATGATCCATTCATGAATTTGGGTGATTTGGGTGATTCCATTCCTTGAGTTCTGATTGGCTACTTGACTGCTTGATTTGAATGACATTGTGGAGTGTTATAAATACCCTGTCATTCTGCAGTAGACTTGTGACTATTCGGGTTTGTATTAAGTTAAAACAATTTGATGCTTTGTCTTCCCATTTCGACGGTAATTGGAACTTTAATCATTCTTCAATCCCCAGTATATATAGATAGAAAGACGACAATAATGGGGAAATGAGAGGAAATCAAAGAAAGAAGGTATTTATAGCAATAAATAAATTAGAGAATTTAGACACCATTAACTCATTTCTTAAATATAGAATGACCCATCAGACGGTTGAAGGCTTTGGGAAAGCTTGACATAAGGGACAGAAAAAGGATCTAAAAAAGACAGGAAAGTGTTCCATCGAATTTTGTGTCCTGATTTCTACGTACTGATAGAAACTAAATATTAATGCCATATAAATTTCTCTTCAGTTTGACCTCTTTCTTCCCAAACGCAACACCATGCGGTTTTATATCATTTCTCAACAATATATGTGGGGCTTTGAATATGCTGACTCTCTCCCTGAACAGCTATAAGACACGCAATAAAAAAAATGGGAGCCCAGAGTATGATACTTAACAGCAACATGTGGTGTTGTATACCCTTTCTTTACTTCTATTATTTTCTGCTCATCTTTGGTATCTTACGTTCATCTTCTAGCGTCTGGGCTTGGTCTTGCCAAGACATTCATCAACCACAAAACCATATTATTTATTTAAACCTTTATTTACTTAACTAAACATATTTCTATAACTAACATGGCGCGCGTGTGCAGTGAGCTCCAGCTAAGGCAGAAACATCTTATCTGCCTGACGTCCAAGCTGAAACTGAGAGCCAACCAGGTCCCACGTGACTTCACGTATTTCGCGGGTTTTCTGTAATATTCCATGGAAAGTCCCGCCCGTGATATGAAAAGGGGCCATCCCTTCAAAAATACAGGGGTTGACAATAATCTATGCATAGATTATGTAACATTCCATCCTTCCTAATTTTTCAAATTTCTTTTTACTTGCTTCCTTAATGTGAAGCACTAATTTTTGCTACTATCTATTGCTCCGTGTGGTGTGTTATTCATACATGCATAAATACATTACAATACAATACATTTAAAAAAAATTACAATGGGGCCATCCGCAATCTTCTATCCAAAACAAAAACCTATATATTGACAATAATCTATGTATAGATTATGTAACAGTGGCACCAGATCAGGAGTTCTGGGAAGTGTAGAGTACCCATTCATTGCCATTACTCCCAGATCCACCCTGGTACAGAATTATATCCTGTTTGGGGCCCATTTATGTCACTGCTTAAAATTCATTCGCTTTAGATAGGGGTACTTGATCCATCTAACTGTATGGGAATTATTTGTTTCTTGAAGCGATAATTGTTTGCAACTACGATTGGTCAACCTCAAATTCCATAATTTTTCAAGTTGTTTGGCAAGGTTTGAAACCATATAATTGCTTACAAATTATTCTTTTTAGATAGGAATAAATGAAACCATATGACTGTGAGCAAATAAATGATTATTAAATGAGAATAGTTACATGCCATATAATTATGTATAAACTATTTAAAGTTGATAGAAATACTTGATATCCATACAATTACGCATAGACTATAAGTATTTTATTTGATTACTTAATATAATATGAATGTGTGTTAATGAAGGGTTTTTAAAGTAAAATCTGTGTTTATCAGATATCTATACTTACCTGTATAACTAATGCAATCTTACTCGTTTTTAGTTTACCGGCCGAGCAATATTTTTTATCAATTATATCCCTCTTCATCAAATTCCAGAAATAAGTCACTTTTTATACGAGGTATCCATAAGTACCTTCAACAACCCGGAACCTAAAGAGGAGAGAAGGGAGGGAAGTATACAAGTAAGCATATATCATAAACAAAGGTTTAACTTTAAAAACCCTCAGTTTATATCAACATCTCTGAGAGGTAGGAAAAGAGTAAAAGAAACATATTCACTTACTTTTTAGCAATTTCAACTGTTTATAAGATGGATATTTCTCCATAATTTACCCCATCTCAAAATAATATCTTAGGTAAAAGATGCAATGAGTCGCTTAGAGAATGTCAATGAGAAACCCATTTAAACAAAGCCCAAAATGAAGCGAATCTCCTCGGCCCTAAAATCCTACGAAGTTAACTGATCAGAAGGCTCCTAACCATATTATAGCAGACACAATGAATCTTTAAATTGAACAAATCGCTACCGGTGTATATCGGCTTTTTGAATAGGGAATGAACAGCGCTTCATCATCTTGCCTTAACTGCTCCGTTCTTTTCCTGCATGCTCTCAGACAACCACAAGGACAAAGCTGAAGCTTATTCATCTGGAAATAGCCTTTAGTTCACCTGCTCTAACAACGGAAGCCAAGGCCATTAGTAGGACTCTCTTCCAAGATAAAACTTAAATCTCGTAGAATCTAAGGATTATGCAAATGAATCAGAAAATGTGCACGTCCTTTGTAGAAGCAGACTACGGGTCAATATATCGTTCAATACGCCAACATTTTAATATATGTTGCCTTGCTTCGTACACTCTTGGAAGAGATTCATCAAGTGGGCCATGTTGGATATTTTCACTGCCACAATCTTTAGACTTGCTAGGCTTGAATAAGCTTTTGGACTCAGTTTCAGAGTGAGAATCATTCGATGTTATTGGTAATTCCTTTGAAAAGTCTATTAACAAGACTGGGAGTATAGGACGCCATGCAGGTTGAGGAGCATGTCTGGCTACCAGACGAAGAATAAACCTTTCTAGCGTCACTTACAGAAGGACTCGGTGATAATAGGAGGGATGGCATATATCCCTGTCCAATTTATGTCAAGTGGATCTAAAGCATATGCTACATCCATTGGATAAGGAGATCAAAACACCTCCAACTTTCTGTTTTCGGGAGTAATGAAGATCGAACATTTTTTTAAAGTCCACTATTCTCAGGTCCAAGCTCTATTCTGTCAACCTAGCTTTCGCTTGACTCCTGATAAACTGTCTGGCAAAACAATCCTCGTTTCTGTAATGTGAGATGTGCAAAGGGAAATGATGTAATCTGTTACCCATTCGAATGAAAAATAGTAAGGGGCTTTGTGCCGCCTTTGTTGATGTATGCCACCACTGTGTAATTGTCGCATCTGAGACGAACTCTTCCTCTCCCGACATGAGGCATTAGCTGAACAAATGCTTGATGGGCTGCTTTTAGCTCAAGGCAATTGATATAGTTCTTTACCTGGTGTCTGTCTCAAATTCCCGACAGCTGATGAATGTTTAAGTGAGCTCCCCAGACGTTTTTTGGTGCATCTGCCCATAGAACTACAGGCTCTACATGGTGTATCAGTATCTTCTTGAAGACGTTTTCCCCTTCTTATCCACCATTCTAGGTTTTTTGTTAATAAACCGCTAATAGGGATCATATTGATATTGTCTTATCAAGGGATCTACCATGACGGCAAATAAGATTTGATCGAACTCATATGCAAACGAGCCCAAGAAAACAGATCAATACATTCATTTGTTAGGTTCAGAAGTCTGAAAAAATGTGAACCCTGCAGAACCTTGTCTCCAAAATGTGATTGTTGTATCAGATTCGGGAGACTCACCTCTGCTGGATGAATTATTCCCAGCTCCAAATTGAAAAGAGCTCTCAGTAAAATTGTCTCATGCAAATCAAACATGATTTCCGGGAAATTATGAACAATCTCAAAACATGGTAGAGGTCCTGTATCAAAATTAATTGTTCACTGTGAATATGTTGATCCTGATTCCTGTCTATCCAGGCATCTACGTACATGAAAGAATGTACTTGACGGGACATTAGAACCCCCCCCCCGCCATAAGACAAAATTATCTTTCTGAACACCCTATGGGCTATTGCCAGCACAAAAGACATAGCGTTGAATTGGTAAAGTCTCCCTTGAAAATGAAACCATAGAAAACTGCCAGTGACTCGCTACTTCTCTTTATACTGTGAATATTTAATTTCGAAGCCACCTTCGTAATAAAAGTAATCCATTCTACAGTATATATACAAACTGTGAAATACTCAGAATTCTTGTCAGTTTCTGTCTCAGAGAAAAGACTGCAATCTCAAAATTCCGTCCGAATCAGGGTTCACCTTGGTATGTTCGTTAAGAGAGAGAGAGAGAGAGAGAGAGAGAGAGAGAGAGAGAGAGAGAGAGAGAGAGAGAGAGAGAGAGAGAGAGAGACTAATATCATCATGTCATTTGTTGCTGATAATTCTTCAGCATGTTCTTTTTTTCCAAACATAATCTCAAATGTATTATCTGTATGTTCATTCAAATATTTAAGCCCCTCTACATCAGCTAGGAAACTGTAGAGATCAGGTTTTTACTGTTACTCCTTTACCTGACATGCGACGAAACCAGGTCAAGAAAGATTTATTTTAAACTCTATTGGTCACAGTAATGACCTAGTTTGTTTTTTCTCTTGAAATATATATCTGGTTTTTGCTGCTTCTTTCCCACATTTGAGTTGAGTCGGAACCCTGTCCAGAAAGACTTATTCAAATTGTAATTGGTCATAATAATAACCCAGTTTATTTTCTCTCGAAGGAAAATTTCTACATTTGGCTCGAGACGGAGCCCGGTTCGAAACAACTTATTCTAAACTGTATTGCTCATAATAATGAACCAATTTATTTATTTTATTTATTTATGTAATCTTTTGGAAAATTTTTATTTTTATTATTTTTTTTATTAAGTGCTGAAACATTCCTGGCCTCCTTGGACTATGGGAATTGATTCTATTGGTGGCATTTTTTTTATTTCGTCTGAAATAACACTCTTCTGTTTCCAAGAACGTGTTGAAACACCACTGCCCTTCATAAGGTTTGGAAATTAATTCTGTTGGTTGCAATCCTAAAAAGACTTTTATTTTTTCAGAAATAACGCAGTTCTGGAAGGACGAACTGAATGTAACGTTGTGTGGTCTTTCTACGCAATGGGGTTGTCACACTGGGCTTTACACCGTCTTACACCGTGCACTCCGAGGGTGCACTATTAAACGTATACACTCGTCGCTGGTCTCTAGACTGGGGACGTTTTCAAAGGTACGCTGTATAACACCCCGGGCGGGCTGCGAAGCTCTTTTGCACATTTCTGCAACTCTCTTGCATTCACTGCATCTTTCTGCACTGCTTCTTCTGGCCGTTCATCTTATTTCGTCTAGCAATGATTCCGTGTCGTCCACCAGTTCTCTAGGACCTGTCCACGTTGCGCATATGTGCTCAAAACATCTCGCAGGGGCCCTCCGTCAAGGGGTGCACAAACAAACAAGTATTACAAGGAGAAAGAGAGAATAAACAATGAAGACAAAATCAGTCAGGTGAACTTCAGAAAAGGCAGGGAGTTATATAACTTGCATCTATCTGCTGCTATCTCCCATGGTTGTCGAGATGGGGGACACCCCCCGTTCCTTTTGGCGACCTCTTCTAATGCTAGCTTCTAGTGGGCAGCTCCTGTCCTCTGCGGTGTCCAAAAACTAACTGCTCTCTCCGCTGTCCCAAGACTAACTCTGTCCTCCTCGGCTCCCAGAGGCTAACTCTAAAACTTTTTGAATTTCCCAGAATCCCAATTCTCGCTATCAAATCTCGTTGAAATCTCATCCTCCGAGATCTTATCAACCCTGCGGGATTTGAAAAGACCACCCTCATGATGTTTTATGACCAACTGGTCAACTATTAAGTGCCAAAGGACCAGACATGTTGTCTGCTTCTGGCCTTTATCACTTTTCATATCTATTCTAAACCCTAATCTCACCTTTTATGGCCTCTTTGATGACCATTCACATACTTTACGCCTACTTACACATACACATATATGCATACACACACATGTATGTATACATGCACACATATGTATCTATCTCTATATATACATACACACACATATATACTTATCTTATATATGGGTTTTGCTGCTACTTATTCGGTCTACCACATACATACACATATATGTGGTTTGACTTACTACCTATGTATCATAACTACCTAGAATTATATATATATATATCCACCTACTGTGCAGCCACATATGCATGCCCAATGCATAGTATTATAGCTGCCACACGCGTAAGCTTTTTTGGGCTTCTTTACAATGCACACAGGATTCCAGCAATTCTTTCGTTGGTCAGTGTCAGGTCGAGGGAGTATCAACTTACAGGCTGCGTGCTCTTCGTTGCGGTCAATTGACTTTTATCTCCCCGGGTATCTCTGGACAGGGGAATCTCGTTTCATTCATAACATCTCTCGTAGTATTTTTTGTAGTAAAATAAAGTTGATAACAAACTTTTCGTTTCTTTTTAAATTACTTATTTATTCAATTCAATTCAGTTTTCTTAACTTTGAGAGAGAGAGAGAGAGAGAGAGAGAGAGAGAGAGAGAGAGAGAGAGAGAGAGAGAGAGAGAGAGAGAGAGAGAGAGAGAGAGAGAGAGAGAGAGAGAGAGAGAGAGAGAGAGAGAGAGAGAGAGAGAGAGAGAGAGAGAGAGAGAGAGAGAGAGAGAGAGAGAGAGAGAGAGAGAGTCAGCTTAATTAATGAGTAATTCTTTATATGGTCCTTAGAGTTTCAGTACTTCAAGTAAACTTTCGGCGACAAACTTTTTCTAGTCGGCAAATATCAGGACAGCCACTTTGTTTTAAAGCGACCAAAGCCAACAGAACAAATTAGAAGGGTCTTTTTTCGAAGAATCCATTTCTTCCTAAAAGGAAAAGAATATTTCGAACATTGTCGAGTTCAATTCGTTCTAATCATTCGATTCCTTCTACGGTTACTGTGAGTTACGGGTTTGGATCAAAGAACAATTAAGTCAAGAAGTCGGGATTATCGTAAAAGCTCTCGTTTATGTTTTTATTTCTTTTCGGGCCGTTTCTTCAAAGGGACCATCCGATAAGGTCTGAGAATCATGCTACATCTATTAAGCTTTCTTTCTGTTTGACACAAGGCCGCAAATATGGTGTTCCCAAGTAAGGCCCAACCATTATGCTACATGAATACATTACTTTCCACACCGCTTTGTTTTAGTGTTGAGGCAAACTGAAGCTTCAGCTCCACCTTCTCAATATCCAACTGTTTGAAGTGATCTTCGACACTCCGAGTACCCTGCTAGTCGTTCCCGACAGCTCGAATTGAAGAATCAATATCGCTATTGTTGTTGGGTCTGAAACCCAAACGACTTCTGAAACTTCAAACCTGACTGCTCACAAGACCAAGTCAAAACCCTCCCTCTCCAGCTTAAAGCTGGGACCTTATGCTTCTTGCTCTTTAAAACCAAAACTGAAGAATTAACATATATGGCCACTTAGTGACTACTAATTTTCTGTTCCCACCAAGGGAGTTACTTCTGACCTGATGAGTCAGGATCGCAACTCACAGGTTTTCAGCACTGCTGTGCATAACATCAAAGAATTTTCCCGGAAACAAATTCATACCTAAAGCTGATATACTTAATAGCTTGATATATATTGTTTTATTCATAAAAGCAATGTCCTTCACATAAATACACGCTCCATTTATACATAGATTAGAATAAACCCAGTCATCATATTTCAGCAAGAAAAATATATTTTCGTCTACCTATTACTGAACACGAAGTAAAACCGAAATAGATTTACCTAGGCCAAAAGTTTAGCTCTTAAGGCACAATATAGCTAGAGAAATATATTATCCATAATAAGAATGAAAATAAAATTCAACATATTAAAAAATTCAAAATTCAAAAAGAATCCCAGCACAATAACTGAACAAAAAATGAGTTAGAATAACAGTGACTCACCAATTTCGTTCTTTTCCCTTTTTTAACGCAACACACAACAAATCTGTTTTCCTTTTTCTGTCATCTTTTTTCGGTGCGGTAAATTCCAAAAATAAGACAGACAATTTGTCTCTCCATTTTTTAGGCCGAGATAAAAAGTGACTTATGTCTGGAATATGATAAAGAGGGGTCCTGGGCAAGGGAGATAATTGAAAAAAAATATTGCTCGAACGGTAAACTAAAATTGAGTATGATTGCATTAGTTATACAGGTATGAATATATACTGATATAAACTGATTGTTATTGAATTGGAACAGCTACTTTAAACCATGTAATTGTGTATAAATCAGTATAAGTGTAACATAATGAGTCTATTTTCAGACAAAATAGTTCCTTGGGTTGTGTTTAATAGTCATTGGTGTGTCGTTTAAGCGAGTGCATGTTTTGACCATGAAATATTATATAGTTGTTTTAATGCCCTGACTACGAAGCCATTTTAAAACCTTCACTAAGATACATAAGATAAGAATGCTTGATATCATATAACTGTGTACGAAGAAATTATTTCTTATTTACTGTGCCGAGTGTATGGGGCACATAGTGAGACTCGAAAGTAATGGTTTGCTAGTCTAGCTTGCTAACCATTACACCTTTCGGTATTAAATAACCCATAAGAATTTGATATATCGTTGAATAAATAAACGAAACCGAACAGTAGATACATCTCGCAGAAAAATTCAAACAAAAGCAATAATTCTTTAAAAGACTGTAGAGTGAGTTAATTCTCTAATTTTCTTAAATCTAATGATTCATTTCTGCTCTACTTGGAGGGAAGCCTGAGAAAGACGAATTTTCAGTCGCTTTCAAGCGAGCCAAAGACGGAAAGAAATGAGAAACTTAATCTTCAAATCTGGCATAGCTTTCTTTTATCTTGAGCAAGTCTTCTCGTTTAATCCCCTCGTCTCTCTCTCTCTCTCTCTCTCTCTCTCGCACACACACACACACACACACACACACACACACACACACACACACACACACACACTATCCCCCTTTCTTGATCGGGCAACATTTTGATTTTAGCAGATTCATGATGTCTGCTTCATGAAAAACATTTTCTAATCACTCATTAATTTTCACATGATTATATCTCCTTACAATCAACATCCGAGAAAACTTGGACATGATGAGATTTTTTTTCTCTCCTTAAATCCCTTTTCTTCATTTTTGTTTTTTACTTTTTCGATTTTCTTTCAAATTTTAAGGTTTTTTTCTTTTCTTGTTTATTATTTTGTTGTAGTAATTTTTACTTTATTTTTGCTGTTGAGGATGTTAATGTTTCTCTTCAGATTATTTGATTATTTCTCTTTTGTGGAAATGATGTCACGACTTGTTCGCGGAATATGCGTCGATTTAATTACTATCCTTAACCATAATCATTGACT
>CM042160.1:20979395-20999395 GCA_023376005.1 Doryteuthis pealeii | reverse complement strand
TATTCTGTGATCGGAGGATACTCCCTCAAAAGAAGAGTATGCTTCGCAGTTCATAGCGTTGTTCATCCCCTTTGTTCATTAGTCTAGCTGTGTTTTTTTGCTATTTAGGTAGGTGTTGGTCCATAGTGTGCCCGTCCGCTTTTGGAATTTGATGTTTCAGCATACAATACTGTTCCTAAGAGCAAACTCGATTAGGAGCTCACTGTTTGAAATGTTATGTAAGCAGAACCTATGGTTCTCATTTTTACGCCTCTCCGCATTCATGTTTCTTCCAATGATCAGTACATTGTGTTTGAGGGTGAGTCTGCATAGGGAAGATAGCCCATTGTAAGACTTTACGATGTCCGTTTCATTGCTGACAATTGTGGGGTTGATTTTCCATGGACATAGGTTGGGTCGGTCATTACAACATTGTTAGAACTAAATTGTTAAATTTAACTAATTAAATTATAATTTTTTTCTTTAATAGTAATTCATTTTAAATAGGATAAATAGAAAAAAGAACGTTTCATTGTGTTAAATATAGAGGGTGGTAAATGTTACAAATCGAATAACAATTGACAGATATATATTTATAAAGACTAAATAGAAGTCTATATAAAATTTATATTTTTTGATTGATATTTGTGGTTGTTATTGTTCCTGTTGCTGTTGATGTCCTCAATATTTTAATGGGTAATTTAATTTAATAATAATCTAATAATTTAAAAGTAATTTTGTGAGTTTTAAAGAGATTCTTATAATAGGAAAATTAATTGTGATAACAGTAGTAAGTTGGTATTTGCCTCATACCCCACTTGTACGGGCTGGACACAAAGGTCTCATTTTTATGTAGGCTAACAAAAATTGCGTCGATCCCGTCGGCATTCACCCACAAGGGGGCGCCTCAGGCGCTGGGCATTAAACCGAGCCCTGTCCCTTTAAGTCAAGGGGGCGGGTGTTGCCGGGGGAAAGCCCCCTGGGATCGACGCTGTTAATTGTACTTTACCGGTTCAGTGGCCGAAGCACACTGGACCCCCCGAGTGAAAAGGAATTATAACAGTAGTAAGTTTCTTTTTAATAGTAGTAATAAAAGTTAAAAAAAAAAATAAATGGGGAGAAACGCAACTACATGAGTACTTTACGCGTCAAACTCAAGGGATATCACTTCAGAAGACATAGACATGGCTAATAAAAGGAAATCTCAAGAGAGAAACCGAATCTCTTATAATCGCAGCACAAGACAATGGCATTAGAAAAGACGATATAAAGGCAAAAATAGGTAGGACGCAGCAGAATACCAAGTGCAGAATGTGTGGAGATAGAGACGAAATGGTCAATCATATGATAAACGAATGAAGCAAACTAGTACAAAGAGAGTACAAGACTAGGCATAACTTTGTGGGAATGATAATCCATTATGAATTGTGCAAGAAATTGAATTTTCACCATACAACCAAATGATATATGCAAAAACCTGAACCTGTCCTAGTGAATGTGACGCATAAAATTCTCTGGGACTTCGAGGTACAAACGGATCACCTAATCCCGGCCAGGAAACCGGACCTAGTATTGAATGACAGGGAGAAGATAATCTGGCATCACGTGGATTTCGCCGTCCCGGAAAGCGAAAACATATACAAATACTTAGACCTTGACAGAGAACTGAGGAAACAATGGAGGATAAAGCCGAAGGTCGTACCAATTGTAATTAGTGCCCTTGAAACGATCCCCAAATCTCAGGAAAAGAATTTGGGTGAATTGGAAATCAGAGGAAGAATCGAGACCATCCAAACTACCGCACAGTTGGGATTGGCTAGAATACTCAGAAGAGTCCTGGAGACCCGAGGAGATTTGCTGTTATTCAGCCTACAGTAAACCACCAGCTACAGTAGGTGAGATGTATCAAGAAATGGTGGAAGAGGTCTTGCGAACATAGAGGACTGCGTAGAGGCCACAATCCAACAACTCGAAGAATACACAAAAAAAAAGAGCATAGAAAGATTACTTATGGCAGCCAACAATAGCAGATGTAATATATGGACAAACAGAAAAACAACGAAAACTAGAAAACAAAAATGGGAATAAAACAATTATATGGACACTTCAAACGAAAAATCGGAGATGTTGCACATGAAAAGACCTGGACATGTTTAAGAAGAGGAAACCTCAAGAGAGAAACTAAATCACTAATAATGGCTGCACAAAATACTATCCTAAGGGCAACTTATATCAAAGCAAAAATCAATAAGACCCAATGTAGACTATGCGGTGACAGAAATGAGACTGTAAACCATGTATTAAGCGAATGTAGCAAACTAGCACAACGGGAATACAAAACTAGGCACGACTGGGTTGGGAAGGTGATCCACTGGGAATTATACAAAAAATTAAATTTTGACCATACAACAAAATAATATATGTATAAACTAGAATCTGTTCTTGAGAATGAAACGCATAAAATTATCTGGGACTTCGAAATAAAGACCGATCACTTTATCCCAGCAAGAAGACCAGACCAAGTGTCAATTAACAAAAAAGAAAGGACTTGTCAACTGGCGGATTTTGCTGTTCCAGCAGATCACAAGGGTAAGGATGAAGGAAAACGAAAAGATGGACAAATACCTGGACCTTGCAAGAGAACTGAAAAAGCTATGGAATATGAAGGTCAAAGAGATACCATTTGTAGTTGGTGCACTTGAAACCATCCCAAACGCTTGGAAAATAGACAGAAACATCTGGAAATCGGAGGGAGAATTGAGACCACCTAGAATATTGCCTTGCTACAATCTGCTAGAATCCATAGAAGAGTCGTGGAGACCTGAGGAGACTTGTTACTCAGACTCCAGGAAAATACCATCAGCTAACGCTGGTGTGAAAAACTCTTTATAACAACAACAACAACAACAACAATAATAAGATGTAATAAATATAGATAATAAGTTTGGATATCAAAGGAAGGATTGAAACCATTCAGAACACTGCACTGCTGCAATCTGCCAGAATACTCAGAAGAGTCCTGGAGACCTGAGGAGACTTGCTGTCACTCAGACTCCAGTGAAATACCATCAGCTAACACTGGTGTGAAAACTCAAAAGGAGTGAATAATAATAATAATAATAAATAATAATAATAATAATAATAATAATAATAATGGATCACCTAAGGAGAACAGACCTAGTCTTGATTGAAAAATAAAACAAAACGAAAAGATAGACAAATGCTTGGACCTTGCCAGAAAACTGTGGAACATGAAGGTGAAGGTCGTACCAATTGTAATTTGTACCCTTGGAACGATACCTAGGGGTCTGGAAAATAGTCTGGATAAACTGGAAATCAGAGGAAGAATCGAGATCATCCAGACTACAGTATTGTTGAAATCGGCTAGAATACTCAGAAGAGTCATAAAGATCTGATGCTATCACCCAGCCTCCAATAAAATAATACATTATTATTATTATTATTATTATTATTATTATTAATGCGGTGGAGGTGATAAGGATGGTGGTGATAATAATAAAGATGTTGGTGAATGATAATATTCTAAAAAAATATGGGATAGCTAAATTGTAATAATGAGTAATTTAATCTTAATTTTGAGATTATATCATTTATAATAATAATAATAATAATAATAATAATAATAATAATAATAATAATAACAAGGATAATTGTAATGGTGACGATAACGATGATAATGATAATGATATTAATGATAACGAATAATATTATTGATAAATGTTTATGGTGATGACTATATTGTAATAATGATTAATTCAATTTTTAATTTTTCAATTTGAATATTGATAAGTAATAACTTTTGAATTTTGATAGAAAAAAATCCATAAATATAAGTATAAATATATATATATATATATATAAATAACAATTACATAAATATAAATATAAATATTCAAATTAAATAGAAATAGAATTTCAAAGTTTTAATAAAATCTAAATCAGATATCTTAAAGTTATCAGGATGGATTTAAACAGTATATGTAATGGTATTCCATAATCATGGGGTCATTGATGAATTGATAAATGGAAGAATGGTTGATTTCTTCTTAAATTAATATAGATTAAGTTATTCAAGACTTCGACTACATGTGAGAGTTAATTTTGGAATTGCAGGGAGTATTTAGATACATGATCTCAAGACATTACATATTTCCTGTGTGTGACAGTGAATTTAAACAGTTCTTTTTTCTTATTCGTCTAATGTATTTGATTGATTTATTTTTATTATCATTATCATCATATATAAGGTTTTATGTGGGTGTGTTTGAAGATTAGGGAATGTACTGGTTTCGCAAAAAGAGAAAAAAGAAAGAAAAAGTTTTTTCTCCATTCTAGTATATTTTGTTGGTTATTATGTAATGGATGTCTGACGAAACTGAACTCATTTACTGGGTTAAGGGTCGAAATAAATTAATAATAGCCAAATGACGGTTTCTTATGTGTTTTGTTCTTATTGAAAGTTATATATATATATATATATATATATATATATATATTATATATATATCATCATCATCATCATCATGTCGCGCTTTCAGCGCGGATATCCATGACAATCTCTCTCCATCCGTCCCTAT
The DNA here is from genome assembly GCA_023376005.1 of Doryteuthis pealeii. NCBI lineage: Eukaryota > Metazoa > Mollusca > Cephalopoda > Myopsida > Loliginidae > Doryteuthis > Doryteuthis pealeii. Next base: position 20,994,818 of record CM042160.1, on the reverse strand, counting down.
CGCTCATCATTCTCGGGAGGTCCTCTATGCAGCATCCTGCATCCGTACAGAGCTGATCAATGTACGTTTTTGCTGGTCGGCCCACACTGGCTTGTCCATGTGCTGGTTTCCACAGGAGAACGTCGCTTATGAGTTCGTCCTTGCTTCTCCAGCAGTGTCCCGCGTGTCTTGTCCGTCTTACTCTAATGGTTTGTGTGATATGTGGCAGGTGGCCGTATAGCTGTTTTCTCGTAGGGTGTTTCCATCTCTTGTTCAGGATCACCCGCAGAATTCTTGTGCAGCTCCCATCTAGTTTATTCTCTAGTCGCTTAGTTAGGGTCCAGGTGGTGCAGCCATACAGCAGTACTGATATGACAACGGCCTGGAAGAATCGTCTCTTTAACTTGTCTGTGAGGTTGGATTTCCATATGATCGATAGTTTATTTATAGCGGCCCATGCTTTTCTTATACGTGCACTAACGTCATTTTCTGTGGAGGAGTTGTTACTACCTAAGTATCTAAATTGTTCTACAGTTTGCCGTCGATGGTTGAGATGTCGCTTTCGTTTTTGAAAGACATGAACTCGGTTTTATCAGAGTTCACGTACAGGCCGACATTTCGTGCTGCCTTTTCTAGGCTATGTAGTAAGGATTCGGCTTGTGCAGGTGTATTTGCGAGTAGTGCCAGGTCATCAACATAGCCCGCATCCGTAATAGTATGTGCAGGATATCGCTTGCTTCTTGCTTTTTTTAGTGTGAGGCCTTTTACTTTTATGGGATTTAGTGATGTTCTGAGTACGTAATCTAGACATATGATGAATATGTATAGCGCCAGTGTATCCCCTTGTAGGACTCCGGCGACAATGTCAAAGAAGTATCTGTCGCCATCTAGTGATTGTACCATTGCTTTTGTATTTTGGTAGAGCATCATTATGGCGTTAACTGTTTCCTTGGGTAGGCCATATGCTAGCAGTATTTGCTCCATTTCCCTCTGGAGTCAAATGCTTCGGAGAAGTCTATAGGGTTGCCTCGAGATTCTTTGCTCGAACCCCCTCTATGATTCGGTGAATGGTCAGAATTTGTGTGGTTGTAGATCGGTTTCTGCGGAATCCGTTTTGATTTTTTCTAAGGATTTTCTCTATTTCTGGTCGGATGCGGTTAGGGAAAAGGGCATTATATATCTTGGCAGCTATGGCAGTAAGGGTAATGTCTCTGTAATTCTTGGCGAGTCCTAGATCGCCTTTTTTAGGGAATGGGAGAATGCATCCCTTCGTCCATTTTTCTATCGAATTTTGTCTGTATACTGCATTGCATAGTCTAAGTAGTATATCATCAAATTTCCTTATTTTCCAGACCTCAGGTGGTACTTTGTCGAGGCCCGCGGCCTTTCTATTTTTAAGCTTACTTAGTACTTCATTGAGTTCTATCGTGAAATCCCCTAGCTTAATGTCTAGTTCGTCATTTATTTTTTGTATGCCATTTTCTATGGGTTTAGGGGGGGGGGTTCCCAGCAATTTCTGGAAGTGGTCTTTCCATTTTTGAAGTCTATCTTTTTGGCTGTTTGCCTTTAGCTTTGATCTAGTGCTACTTTTCTTGCCATTAACTTCGTTTACAGTTTGCCATGCTAAACGCGACTGTCTGTCTTCTACTGCCTGACTGATTTTATTTATTTTTTCTTGTATGTATTCTATCTGTTCCTTTTTGTATATTTCTGTTAGTTCTACCTGCGCTTTCTTAAGATTTTCTTTGTTGGTGTTAGTTGGGTTATTTTTCATGTGTTGGGATGCTTTTTTAATATCTCTCCTTTTTAGTGTAATTGTTTCTGTCTCCCAGGGGACAGTATGTTAGTTTTTTGGTTTGGTTGGTATGCATTCTGCTGCAGCTTCTAGGTGGGCATTGACAAAATTTTCGTATTCCTCATTTGGAGTGTATGTTGCTGAGGTCTCCTGGAGGATGTCAAATTTATTCCTAACTGTTACTGAGTATGTCGCTGTTGGCAAGTGAGGACCAGTCGTATCGTTTCGATTTACTGGTTTGCCTTTTGTTTTTTTGCGTAGGCTTAGGCGTATTTTGGCTGTGACTATTCTGTGGTCGGAGGATACTCCTTCAAAAGAGGAGTATGCCTCGCAGTTCATAGCACTGTTTGACCATTTTCTATTTATTAGGATGTAGTTTAGTTGCGCTTTTGAATTATTTGGGTACGTGTATGTCCATAATTTGCCTTTTCGCTTTTGGAATTTAGTGTTTTTGGAATTTAGTGTTTAGACATACAAGCCGGTTCTCAAGCGAGAACTCGGCTAGGAGTTCTCCCTTCCTGTTTGGGGAGTCGTGTAAACAGAATTTATTGTTTTCGTTTCTGCCTATCTGCGCGTTCATGTCTCCTCCAATGATAAGTACGTTATGCTTGGGAGTGTGTCTACATAGGGAGGATAGCTCGTTGTAAAACGTTTCTATGTCATTTTCTGTGCTTATGTTTGTGGGGCTGTAACACGAGACTACTGTCAGACTAGGATTGCCATTAAACGTAGTACTCATAATTCTCGGTTGGATTTTTTCTATCCTGTTCACTAATTTTAGTGCTCGAGGGCTGAGAACTATTCCTACGCCCCCTATGGTGGCATTAACAGAGTTTTTCCATGCTGATGCCGAGGCAAATGTCCAGCAATTACTAAATTCATGGTATTTTACTTCTAGATCACTATGCTCAAACCTGTGTTCTTGTACGCATATGATGTCTATATTTTTTTCGGCTGCGGATGCAATTAGCTCGGGTAGTTGGCTTATCGTTCTTATCGTTCAAACGTTAAACGTTGCTAGGTTAAGTGTTTTTTTTGCATCTAAGTAAGTTTGTATTGTTTTTCGTTTCTGTGTGTGTATTTTCAGATGTAGTGACCAAAGCGCTGGTCTTCGTAGTGTGTGCTAGTTGTGTTTTTGTGCTGAGAAATATGTGTTTTGCGGGTGTGTTGTTATTGGGGCTCTGTAGCTTATTTTTCGAACATTGGGCCAGAGCTCGAGCCTCAACAGAACGCGCACATTTTGTCGTATCAACAGGGATGGCAATCCCGTGTGTTTTTTCATTATTGCGTTCTCTCATAGGGATTTTGGGTTTTGGATTGTTTCGATGTCATAGATATCTATCGGTGGCTGTTGACTCATCAATAGGCGCTAGTCTTAGAGATGAGGAGCAGTAGTTTCCTAACCGAACTATTTGATCCTGGCCGTTGACCCATTTAGGGTTCCTCCGCTCAGCATCCTATGAGCTCTGCCATTGTCCCACTTCGGGATCATCTGCCGTTTCTCACATCCACCACGCTGCTGCCCATGGCTTCCTATCATTTTTTGTGGCATGTGCACTTTTGTAAAAATCTCAAAAAAGGGGGGGCATGTTAAGTGATCAAAAGTTTAACTTAGTTAAAGTCCAGGGATACTATCCCATGTTAACAGGTGGATATTCTGTGTATTTTTCCTTTAAATTCAGATTTTCTACCTAGTTTTTGTAGTGCATTTCTTAAATATCAATTAAATTAGACAAATTTCTTAATACATTTATAATAAATCATGAACAATTGCCATTTAAATCCACATACCTTTTCGAGACTTTGTTTTTCTTTTTCTATTTCATTTTTGGCTATTTCGGTCCAATATATGCTATCGGCTATTTGAAAATAATCGTTAGGCTGTATAGTGAGACAATAAATTTCTATTCGCTCGACCGTCTTGGAAATTCTTGTTCGACTATGGTTATTTTCAAGCATATACAATATATAGCGTGTTTATCTATCATTTTCCGTTAGAGGTGGGAGAGTTTAAAATTTACATGGGATATATATATATATATATATATATAATATATATATATATTTAATTTAAAAAAAAATTAAAAGACGCTACCATATATATAAAAATGTTTTTTTGAAAACATATACATCCTTTAACAGACGGAATTAATTTAAAAATGAAAAAAAATTTTTCAAAATAAATTTTTTTCTATTTTTAACGAATAAAGGGAGATAACTTCGTTGACATTTTTACAAAAAAAAATGCAATTTTTGAAAAAATTAGATTTTTAATAAATCCGAAGCGCACTAGCGTCCGCGAAAGCAACCGACGTTATTTGCGGTCCAGAATGTGACATTAAGAAAAGATCTTCAATAAACACCATTGGATCTAATTTAACAATCTGAGGATTGCGCCCTAGCAAGAAACCTGGGTAGCTGTTTATAATAAACATTGATCTTTAAAAACTCAACAAATTAGATAAATATTAGCTCTCAAAATTTGTGATTGAGCACTGTATTTTCTTTGTTTCATCACAAAAAAATTTGTTTATATATATATATATATATATATATATATATATATATATATATATATATATATATATATATATATATATATCTTACGAAATATAATGAGACCTTTTGGGTTATCTGCTTATGCTACTACGATGAAAAGGTGGTAGTAAGTTTTTGATATATATATATATATATATATATATATATATATATATTATATATATATATATATATATATAAAGTAATCCTAATGAATCAAAGAATATCTACCATGGTTTCTCTTAACGGATCATCTGGAAAATTCTAAGCACTTTAGTATATTTAATTTAGGCAACTCTTGTATTATTTTTTTTTCTTTTGGCCATTTTAATAATACCATCTGATTATTTTTAGGGGGTGCATATGATTTTTTATATTTTTTTCTCCAGGCGAGAGTTTGTATTCTGTAATTACAGACTATAGACCCGGGAGTTCTTTTTAATTATATATATATATATTAGAAAAGTATTAAAAATGAATTACTATTTTGCTTTTTTTACCGAGGTTTCGACTTAGACAAAAATTTGACCTTCAATGATTGATTTAATTAATTTTAATTTGTTTTTAAAATGAAAAGCAGACGAAAAAAATGGCTATCCCTAATTAATAGAATTTCAAGAATCACGTCCATCTAAATTTGAATTTGGTCAAACTTACCCTTTCTTAGAAATCTAACAAAATGATTTTAATGATTTAAAAAAGAAATCTCTGGTCCTATTTCTTTCTTTAAATTAATTCGCTTTGAAAACTCACTTCTTTTCTGATAACAATGGGTGCTCAGTGGGTCACATTTTTCTAGCACACACACACACACACACACACACACACACATACATATATATATATATATATATATATATATATATATATATATAATAAGACCTTTTGAAAGTTATATATATATATGTATTGCTGTGTCAGATATAAATCCCGCATTTTAAAGTGATACCTTTGTGTTGCGAATGAACTTTGGCAAGTGTTGAATGTACCTTCACTAACAAATGTCTGACCATTTTTTTTTTAGAGAGGATCGGTTAATATTATGGCATGGATTGTTGCATACCGAAGATTTGTTGTTGAGACTGTTCCATCTGTAATTGATAGATATTGAGGCTTTCGTGCTTATTTAATGTTACCTTCGAAGGATGTTGTTCCGGATGGAAATTTCAAACCATAGCAATATAAATTTTCTATCCGGAACAGTATACTTTATTTTAACGGTTAACACACTGTTTGCACCGGTCCAAGTCATAATCCTAACTGATCGTATTTGAAATACGACAGTGGTACGACATTATCAAAGTTAATCTGCACCACGTATGTGAGAATTTGAATGTAGGAAGTGTTTCTGCCGCAGCGTACACACACACACACACACACACACACACACACACACACACACACACATATATATATATATATATGTATATATAGAGAGAGATGTAAAGAGCAGCCATTTATAAGGTCCCTTAATGTACTAATCTCTGTCACGCCTTACCAGAAAATATCAAGATCACAATTCTGTCACTTCTCTCTCCTCTCAATTTTGGATTGCTACGTATTAATATTTATGTTTACAACGTTTTGATATTGTAGATTTTTGTAATAAATAATGCATAATGATATCCTTTTTTATTGTATAATGTTTTACAAGAAATAGTTATTTCTTGGTATTTTTGGGTCAAGAAAAAATGTCCGATTGCTCATTACGTACTTAAGAGTGATTACACATGAATATGCACATATACGCATAAACACACATACACGCATATATACACGTATATATATATATATATATATATATATATATATATATATATATATATATAGTCCCAAAATAAGATTTTGGGCTTCTGAAGAAAGTGATTTCAAGTCAATATTTGATCTGATCACTTTCATTTTTTAAACATTTTTTACTGCTATATATTCGTATTTTTGGTTACAATGTATCAATATTGTACATTTTGGTAATGAATAATGCTAAATAATATCTGTTTTGACTTAATAATGTTTCACTAGAGATAATGTTATTTTTTTATTTAAAAATAAAAACATTTTATAAAAAATAGAAGAGTACGTCTGTGAAGGAAGTTATTTGACATTACAGTATTTTTTCATTTTTAATTGTATTTTCAGCACTGTTTGTCGTCTTGACAACATTCACCATTAGATTTGTATAAACAGTCAGTGGACATCTTTCCACACCTTACAGTATGCAGTATGATAATTATGCTCTTTTGGTGGATATCTTTGTTTCTTGAAGAAGATTAGTCTCAAGAAAAAGATTGTGTAGACATTAAATTCGCACTTTTCAGATTTTCATTTTGAAGTGAAAGCGACTGAAATAGTGTACTTTCTATCATTCTCTAGAGATAAATATGGTAAAAACCTGACTGATTCTAAGATTTATAGATTGTTTGCATTATGTTTGCAGGTAAAGATTAATATTACAGCTGCTGCAAGTATACGCCAGGGAGAGGGACAAATTGCCAGGATTTAGGAAAATATTAGTCTCGAAAATAATTCTGCCGCATCATAGAAAAATAGTGTGGAAGTAGCATGTTTGAGACTCACTGATTTTGGGTGTACTTCTTAATGGACGCCGCTCTTCCTGTATATTTAGCAGCAACCTTTCTTTGATAGAAGTTTGTTAAATACCCTATATTTGATTTACCTTAACATTATTTTGATGATTTTCACCTCTTCAAACATTAGGTTTTAGAAATTAATGATATTAACAAATCTTCATCGAAAAATAAAAATTTAAAAAGATTACGAGTTATAGGAAAATTGTGATATCACAAACAGGACTTATTAAAAATATGCCAACATATCCTGGACTTCACATTTCCAAAGATTAAAACAAAAGATACAATGCTCTGATTATCACTAAATCTTTAATCATACTAGCAAATATATGCACCCTCCGGGTGCAAGTATTTAAGTTTTAATATAATAAAATATCATATTTAATTAGAAAGGCTAATGAAACTGAATAAGAATGTAAATAAAAAGATTTGGAACAGAGGGGGTATGATTGAAAAATAGAAAAACTTTGAAACGAACTCTTCCATCATTTTCCATTACTCCCCTCTTTCATTGGTAAATTTTCCTAATTTAACTGTTTAGTTAAAATAGGAAGTAAAGAATAATATTAGTTATTTCTTCTTGTTAAGGGATTTCTTTTAAGATTTATTGAAGAGATTTTTGCTCATATTCATTAAGATAAAACCAAACAATTAGAAATCAATAATACTAAGCATTTATTTATTAAAATCAAATTTTTAAGATCAATATGCAAATAAGCCTTCCCATTCATACTGTAAACCTCTATTTTGTTGTATATATAAATACAATTGCATGTTATTAGTATGTAGATATGGTCAACAGTGTAAGTAATGTAAAACAATTTTATCAATAATTAAGGTATAAACAAAAATAAAATCATGATAAATGTGATGTAAATAACTAAGGGAATTGTGACTTGTATAGTAATATAGTTTCGGTTACAGACAGACAAACCCACAATCTCCATTATAATAAGATTAATAACCCGTGTCGTTATTTAAGTTTATTTTTAAACCTTCAATAGCAATAGTTTTCTCTGTAAATTTCATTAAATTATTAATTTCTTCTGAAAGCAGATAACATTCGAATCGAAGGGTAACTGTCTTTTACGGGTGGTGTCCCGGATTTCTTGGAGCAAAACCAATCAGAATATGTTTTATTTGAACACAACGATTAATCATGAAATGGCTTAATAAAAAATAGTGCTATTGCTTTTTACAACATTGACAATTATTTTTAGAGTCTCAAAATAAGTATGGAGATAAACATTTTGTTTAAATCTACCCATGCAGTATTGTGTTCTTATTGTACCGTAAGATTTTTGGAGAAATGGCGACCGAGCCCGAAACTGAAATTCGATTGCAACTTGATAAATCAAACAAATTGTGTAAAATATTGAAAATAAATATTTTAAGCAAAGCTTTCAGGTGAAACATTTGGTGTCCATTTCATCATAAGCTTATTTACTGGAAACTCATTTCACCGAAACTCGTTACACCGTAACAAATGAATCAAATTCAAAACATAGATAATTAAATAAAGATATATTTACTATCTGAATGATACTTTTTAAAAGTCGGTACCATTCAAGAACTCATGGTGTAATGGCTATTGCTGGAAGTGGACTCGGTTATTTGCATTCAAATCCTGGACAAGACTGTTTGCATTCAACATAGCGCTAATATAACTGGAAAAAGTATGAATCCAACTATTTACCCTCCAGCTATGCGTAAATAGGTTACAGGGTTAGAGTAAAAAAGTAAGAAAAATACCCCTTAAAACATTCAGAGGTACACTGGTTAACTCACCTGAGTTGTAAATCAAAGGAAAGAAGAAAAAAAAACACTTAAAATTAAGGGACGATAATTTTGATATATGAATTATGATTTTTTACTTCATTTGTTTTAATATCTATATTAGTAATGTTAATTTTATTTATCTCTATTTCATTTATGTTGGCTTTTGAAACAAAATGTCAATATTTCGGCTTCGAGTGATTTCAACGTTAAATAAATCAGACTTTAACTTCTTTTCAGTTAATTATTTCATTGTGTTTTTGTTTGGTTTGTTTACTATCTTTTTAATTATTATTAAATATTCATGGAATGAAAGAAAAAACATTAAACAAGATTTCTATGCAAATTAAAATTTCAATGATGAATTTATGAAAAAAGGTATTTCATATTTATCTTTATCGATTTAATTGTAAATTTAACCGGCATCTATTCATTGCCTCATAATCTCTCCCTCCCTCTCTCCCTTTACACCCCCACATGCACCCCCACACTCGATGAGTATATAATATGACAGTGGAATTGGTGTCTATCATCATTGGTATGCTTCGTATGAAAGAGCGATGCAGCGAGCCAGAAAAGATACACACACTCAAAATGATCTATACACATATGCAGGCGTAGATGCATACGTAATGATGCCTAAGTTTAGTTGTGTACAATACAAAAGTAAAAATGGAGGTATGTTCACAAAGCCCGTTTGCATTGGAAATTAATAATCAAAATTTTGGCTTTCACTTTAGTTTGGAAACAGTAAGAAATAATTTACTAGATCAATTAGAGTACTACCCCAGATCAAAATTATGAAACATCTAGAGGATATTCACCTTTCCGAGTAAATACACAAATAACAGATAAGACACAAAACAGTTTTCTTTAATAGATGAGGATGTAATTGATAAAAAGAAAATAACTATAGTAGATTTGGTTGTCCCAGCACACCAGAAAGTAAAGGTAATGAAACGTTAAATAGATATATGGATCTTCAAGTGAGCTTTAAAAGTTGTCGAAGCATGAGTTGTAGTTCTGGAGCAATATCTGATAAACCTAAAAATAATGAAAATTTGCGGAAGGATTGATACTGTCCAGACTAGATCAGTATTGAGAGCTGGCCAAGCAAGTTATTTTGATAAGCAAAGGACTCAAAGGCTTACAATATCTGCTATTGCTTAAGTGGTCAACTTATTCAGTATCATCATCATCATCATCATCAACAACAACAACAACAACAACAACAACAACAAATTATGACCATTACTTCAAAGCCAACATTACTTAAGCAAAAGGGGACGGCACAGATTGCGAGGAGAGGAAGGTATTAATCATATTATTGTATTCTAGCACAGACAAAGACTTGAGTTCAATTCCAATTCTCAGACAATTCTAACCCTAAACTCCAACCCAAACCCTAACCCTAACCCTAAACCACCCTAGTTGAAATTAACAGTTTTATTACAAAATTTGTGTGTTCTGTTTTTTCTGGGTCACCGTAATTTTCAGACCGTTTTGCACGTTCAACCTTTAGAGATACTTATTTCTTTTTTCTAATAATTAAGTTTGTTAAAAAAGGAAAAGATTTTATTATTTTTCTGTTTTAAATCAGCTCAAATGAAATTCAAATTAAAAAAAAAGATGGTTAGGAAACGAACTCGTAGTGCTTCTTCTACAAATTTTGGAGGTCCACCTTCTCGATTAAAAAAGACAGAGCCACCAATATAGTTATTTTCTAAAAAATACTTGTTCAAATTTAACAAACTTCGATATTTCAAAATTAATGGCAAAAAATATAAATTGATATTTGGAATGTGGTTAATCCCCGTTTGCCTCTATTGAGCAAAAGGTCTATTATAATTAAACTGAAAAGGACATGTTTCGAAAAAGTGCATCAAATAAATAGAAAATCTGTTTCTTCAGCGCAAAAGAAAATCATGGTAAAAAAACTGGATATATTTTTTGACATTTCTTCTTGTTCCTATCAATTGCCAATTTTAAGTTGTGAAGACAAAAATGTGAAATGCAAAAAAAAAAAAAAAAAAATTATCAGACTAGGCACATAACCTGTATTTGTCCTCTCAAAGATAAGGTAAAGTTATTTTCTCTTTTTCTTTTCCTTCTTTTTTAATGAATTCAAATATCATCCCAATATCATAAACATTTTAATTCAACTGATTTTCTATGATGATAGTTTATGTAAATAAGTTTGAGAAGTAACTTGTACCATTTTCTTTCTATGTGATATAATATTTTGAGATTTTGAGATTTCAGTTGGTTAGATGTAGTTATTCAACATAAATTACATCTAATATTTCAGGTACCAATAGAAGACAAGTGAGTATCTAAAAGACCAGAGGGCCAAAATAGGACCCAAGTATAGTTTCCAACTTGGACCTGTGGATCAAGCTGCCATTCAGAAACCTAAGTGTACTCGAAGGAAAAGACAAAAACAAATTGATTCCTCTCCTATTGCCTCTACATCTTATGATCGATATTATTCTTTCCCATTCATTAAACAGTGAAGAAATAGATGAAGATTATGAGCCTGTCAGATATCACACGAGTGTTTACAGCCTTGTAAAAATTCCTTGGTATGCTACTGAGTTGATCAGGGGTGATGTTTCATCGAACTTAGGAGCAAGTCTTGCAAATGCCTTTCTTTTAGATTTACAGGCTATGGGCCTTCTTACCCTGAGTGTTGATATCAAAAACATAATTTTAGATAAATCTAAAATAGACCGTGCAAAAGAAAGAACAAAAACAAATGCCCATCAAAAACACATTGATAAAACAGAAAAAAAAAATTGTATTGGTGTTGATGGAAGACAGCATAAAAATACTCTCTTATACAAAGAAATTGTGGAGGTAGATGGAAAGAAACAATTTAAGCAAACAAAGGGAACAGAACACCATTTGACATTTACAAAAGAGATGGGTTGTGGTAAAAGTGGAAAGTATCTCACACCGAGTTATCCTAACTACAGGAACAACTGGTGCTGTTCTAGCAGAGGAGGTTTTTAGTGTTTTCGAGGAGTATGACAGTATTGATACCCTAAAAGCTGTTTTGCTGGATAACACCCATACAAATACTGGCTGTGAAGCTGGGCTAGTTTCAGTTCTAGAGAAACAACTAAAAAGGAAAGTTCACATCATTGGTTGTTCTCTACATCAAAATGTGTTTCCATTCAGAGCGCTTTTTAAGCACAAGAAGTCCAACATCATTTATTGGGCCAATTGGGAGATTGTGTACAAATGAATATCATAATTTACCCCAGATCAAATTTGAACCGATAGTTAGTCCTCTAGAGAGCTAATATTCTAGCATTAAACAGACAGATGATCTGAGTAGTGATCATATACTTCTTCTAGAATATGCAGTAGGGATTTCATGAGGAGAAAGTCAATCCTAGATATGCTGCATGGAAAATTGGACCTTTAATTCAGGCCAGATGGCTGACATTAGTTACCAGACTAATGTGTTTATGGACTCGTGGAATTTACACTGAAAACATATCAAAACTACACAGCCTAATCCAGTTTATTGTTGAAGTTTATGCAGTTAGCTGGTTCGAAATTAAAAGAGACAATAAATTTCATAACCAGCAACTGTATATTTTCAATATGCTGCAAAGAATCAAAGAACTACCACCTGAAATTCAGGAGATTGCATTCAAAAATATTCAGCATAATGCTTTTGGCCTCCTACCAGAAAATATGTTGTATTCAATGTTTAAATCAGATGAACTGGAAGTAAGGGACGAAGCTATAAATAGAATTTTAGCCATTCGGTAAGTAATTTAGATAAGATTGATTAAAATGATTTCATCGATTTATAGATTCAATTTAAAGTAATATCCTAATTTCATGATGAAAATTAAAAATTAAGACAAGGTTGAACTTTTAATTTAATTCAATATATTGATTTTTCATTTTTTTCAGAAGGAAGCCAACCAAAAAGAGGCTAAAAAAAGTACCAAAAATAAATTTTGATGCTACACATTGCTCACAGTTGATCGACCTGTCTCAAAGTGGAATTTGTGAGTCTGGATTCACGGAAGAATTTTTAGATAATGAACTGGAGTCATCAAAGAGTGGGATAAAATTAGAGTTGCCCGAATTTGCCTTCACACTCATAAAGTGTTGAAAGGACAGTAAAATTAATAACTTCGCTTCGCGCAATCGGTTTAGGAATTAAGCAAGGCAACAGGCATATCATTAAAACGTTTTAGGCCATGAAATGAGGCCTTCCTATGCTTCAAAGGGCTCTTATGTAGAGCAGTTTAATATGATGGCATGAAAAAGTTACAATTATCCTCAGAACATTCATGTATCCTTTTCATCGTTTTTTAATAACTTTATGCATTACAATGATTATTAAAATAGTAACTTAAAAGACTCACAATTAGTAACGTCAGTGATATTGTAAAGAAATGTTGCAAATTACAATGGTAGCTTATTGTTAAAATCAGTTCTTCCCTTCATTTGTTTCTAGCAGAAGTTCATAACTTATTTTGCTGTTGTTCCATTGATAACAGAAAAAATAACGTTCAACAATATAGTTGCAATTATTGACGTATCCCAATTAAAGAAGTAAAATGCCTGCTTATTTGAGATATTAGGGTGGGGTGGGGGTTATAATTTCACTTTAAATGTTACTTTTTAAGATTCATAATTATTTTCCTTTAAATAATTTAAATTTACAAATTTTCTGGATTATGAATTATACAGATTTTAAAGCAATTTCTTATGTAAAGTGTATCAAAAACAAGCATTTTCAGAGGGCTTCACATGAAGATGATCTTTAAATTCTAAATGCTGAAGAATTGGTTGCAAGCTAGAAGCCTACTTTTGTGTCAGTACTTACCATAAACCAATACCCAACTTTCTCTATTTGTTACATTGTGAATATTCCAAAAAAAAGTTGAAAATTGACCTACCCTAATGGACATGGCTTTAGAAGAAGAGAATGAATCTTTAATAATCAGCAGCATAGACCTCTAATGTATATTATATATATATATATACTATATAATATATAATATATATATATATAATTATAATATTATTTTTGCCTTTATACACATAACACACATACATACATATATAATATATATATAATATATATATATATATATGTTTGTGTGTATGTGTGTGTGTGGTGTGTATAAAGGCAAAAATAATTAAAACTGAACAGAATAGCAAGTGCAGAAAATCTGTGTGACAAGTAGATGAAACGGTTAATCATATAATAAGCGAATGCAATAAACTAGTACAAAATAGAGGTAAGAACTAGGCACAACTGGTTGGGAAGGTGATTTCACTAGGATATTGTGCAGAAATTCAAATTTTCCACGTATAGCTAAATGGTATATGCCTGACCAGTCCGGAGTGCTGAGACGCAATAAAATTTCTCTGTGACTTTGATATACAAGACGGATCGCCTAATCCCAGCTAGGAAACCAGACCTAGTAATTGAGAAGAGAATCTTGGTTATCTATTTCGTGAATTTTGTCCGTCCCGCCAACCACGAGTGAAAACGAGATAGAGAAATACTTGGACCTTGCAGAAGAAGTGAGAAAAAATATGGAAATGAGTGAAGGCGTACCAATTGGTAATTTGGTGCCGCTTGAACAGATTCCACAAGTAGTAATACGAAAATAGATGTGCGGTTAATAGGAAAACAGAGGAGAATCAAGACATTCCGAACTACAGGTCACGTCATTGATTTAAGATCGGCTGAATATCAGAAGATTCCTGGAAACCTGAAGAGAAATCATGACTGTCACTCAGATGCAGGCTTAGCGGCAGATGTGAAATATACCGATATAATAATATGGATATTTAGTGATAACGCGAGAAAGACTGGATTTGTAAAGAGAGACTGTATCTACTTATAATAGCCACGTCCAAATAATACAATATGGATCAATATACCCAAAGTGAAATAGATAAGACGCACTGATAGCAAGGTAGGAATGAAGTGAAACGATGGTTTAATCATATAAGCGAACAGCAACATAACTAGCAACAAAATAATTTTAAAACTAAGCACAGAACTGAATGGGAAAGGTGATCTAATGGAAATTGTAAAAGAAATTAAATTTTGGACGCATCACTACAAAATGGTATAATGCACAATCAGACTCATTCCAAATAGCAATGTGACTGACCCATTTTAAGAGCAACTGACCCCCTAGATTCAGTTATATCGACTAGAAAAATACAATCATCTATCTTTATATGAATAAAGTAGTCTAAATATTAGTTAAGAGATGTATAGCGCTTAAACTCTGAATAATACTAAATTTCAAAGATTAAATGTAAGGTCTGTTTCCTATGAAACGTTAGGGGATTTCAGGCCTTTCTGAGCGAAAAGAATCGGTAATAAAATCAGTTTTTAAAGTTAGGTGTCTCTTCAAATTCATTATTTTCCGTTTATTCAATATGGATCCTTTGTTTCGTTCTATTTTTCTTTCTTTCTCATTCTTCCTGTTTTCCCCATTGATTCATTTATTTTTAATTCTTTTTATTTTATCTTCTGGTTATATAATCTTTGTTTTTTCAAACATCTTTTTTTCGACTTTTCTTTTCGTACCCCCAACTTTAATCATTCTTCTTCTTCTTCTTCTTCTTCGTTCCTTCCTTCTATCTTCTTCTTCTGTTCTATCTTCTCTTTTCTTCTTCTTCTTCTTCTTCTGGTTATTTTTTTCTTTCGTTCTCGCCTTTCTTTTTGTTTTTGTTTTATTCATATATTTT
>CM042160.1:20928062-20979295 GCA_023376005.1 Doryteuthis pealeii | reverse complement strand
AAGAAGAGATATATGTCCATAATTTGCCATTTTCGCTTTGGAATTTAGTGTTTTTGGAATTTAGGTTTAGACATCAAGCGGTTTCTCAGCGAGAATGCGTTGCTAGGAGTTCTCCCTTCCTGTTTGGGGAGTGTGTAACAGTATTTATTGTTTTTCGTTTCTCGCCTATTGCGCGTTCATGTTCTCAATGATACTAGTATGCTTGGGAGTGTGTTACATAGGGGGATAGCTCGTTGTAAAAGTTTTATGTTCATTTTCTTGCTTATGTTTTTGTGGGGCTGTAAACGAGACTACTGTAGACTAGGATTGCCATTAAACGAAGTATATATTTTCGTTGATTTTCTAATCTGTTCTATTTTAGTGTTCGAGGGCTGAGAACTATTCTACGCCCTATGGTGGCATTACAGAGTTTTTCCATGCTTGATGCGAGGCATGTCCAGCAATTATAAATCTGGTATTTTACTTCAGATACTATGTAACTGTTTCTTGTAGCATATGATTTATATTTTTTTCGGTGGGATGAATTAGCTCGGGTAGTTGGCTTATGTTCTAATCGTTTCACGTTAAACGTTGGCTAGGTTAAGTTTTTTTTTGGCATCTAAGTAAGTTTGTATTGTTTTTCGTTCTGTTGTGTATTTTAGATTAGTGACCAAAGCGCTGGTCTTCGTAGTGTGGTGCTAAGTGTGTTTTTTGTGCTGAGAAATATGTGTTTTGCGGGTGTGTCTGTTATTGGGCTCTGTAGCTTATTTTTTTCGAACATTGGGCCAGAGCTGAGCCTAACAGAACGCGCAACATTTTGTCGTATCAAAGGGATGGCAATCCGTGTGTTTTTTCATTATGCGTTCCTTCAACTAGGTTTGGTTTTGGATTGTTTCGATGTCATACGATATCTATGGTGGCTGTTGATATCAATGGCGCTATGTCTAGAGTGAGGCAGGCAGTATTTCTAACGAACTATTTGATCTGCGTTGAGCCATTTAGGGTTCTCCGCTCAGCATCCTATGAGCTCTGTTGGCACTTGTCCCACTCGGGATCATTGCGTTTCAATCACCACGCTGCTGCCATGGCTTCCTATCATTTTTTGTGGCTATGTGCACTTTTGTAAAATCTCAAAAAAGGGGGCGGCTGTTAGTGATCAAAAAGTTTAACTTAGTTAAAGTCGCAGGGATAATCCATGTAAGAGGTGGATATTCTGTGTTTTTTCTTTAATTCAGATGTTCTACCCTAGTTTTTGTTAGTGATTTCTTAAATATCATTAAATTAGACAATTTCTTAATTCATTTATAATAAATCATGACAATTGCCATTTAATGCACATACCTTTTCGAGACTTTGTTTTTCTTTTTCTATTTTCATTTTTTGCTATTTCGGTCCAATATATGCTATCGGCTTATTTGAAAATAATCGTTAGGCTGTATAGGTGAGACAATAAATTTTCTATCGTTCGACCGTCTTGGAATTCTTGTTCGATATGGTTATTTTCAGCATGATACAGATAAACTAGCGTGTTTATCTATCATTTTCCGTTAGAGGGTGGGAGAGTTAAATTTACATGGGATATATATATATATATATATATATAATTATATATATATATTTATTTAAAAAAAAAATTAAAGACGCTACATATATATAATAATGTTTTTTTTGAAAAACATATACATCCTTAAAACAGACGGAATTAATTAAAATGAAAAAATTTTTTTTTCAAAATAAATTTTTTTCTGTTTTAACGAATAAAGGGAGATAACTTTCGTTTGAAACATTTTTACAAAAAAAATGCAATTTTTTGAAAAAATTAGATTTTTTAATAATCCGAAGCGCACTAGCGTCCGCGAAAGAAAGCGACGTTATTTGCGGTCAGGAATGTGGAATTTAGAAAGGATCTTTCAATAAACACCATTGGATTTAATTTAACATATCTGAGGATTGCGCCCTAGCAAGAACCTGGGTAGCTGTTTATAATAAACATTGTCTTAAAACTCAACAATTAGATTAATATCTAGCTCTCATTTGTGAATTGAGCACTGTAATTTTTTGTTTCACAAAAAAAATTTGTTTTATTATATATATATATATATATTATAATATATATATATATATATATATATATATATATATATATATATTTACGAAATATATGAGACCTTTTGGGTTATCTGCTTATGCTACTAGATGAAGGTGGTAGTAAGTTTAGATATAATTAATATATAATATATATATATATTATATATATATATATATATATATATATTTATAAAGTAATCTAATGAATAAAGAATATCTCAGGTTCTCTTAAGGTATTGGAAAAATTCTAAGAACTTTAAGTTATTTATTTAGCAACTCTTGTATATTTTTTTTTTTCTTTTGGCCATTTTAATAATAATCTGGATTATTTTAGGGGTGCATGTTTTTTTATATTTTTTTTCTCCAGGGAGATTTGTATTGCTGGGTTTACAGACTAATAGAACCCGGGAGTTCTATTTTTTTAATTCATATATATTATATATTAGAAAAAGTATTAAAATGAATTAACATTTTGCTTTTTTTACAGAGGTTTCGACTTAGACAAAATTTGACCTTCAATGATTGATTTAATTTAATTTTTAATTTGTTTTTAAATGAAAACAGACGAAAAAAATGGCTATCCCTAATTAATAGATTTCAAGAATACGTCCATTAAATTTTGAATTTGGTCAACTTACCCTTTTTTAGAAATCTAAACAAAATGGATTTTAAAATGATTTAAAAAAAGAAATCTCTGGTCCTATTTCTTTCTTTAAATTATTCGCTTTGAAAAATCATTCTTTTTCTGAAACAATGGAGTTGCTCAGTGGGTCAATTTTTCTAGCCACACACACACAACACACCAACCACATCTATATATATTATATATTATATATATTATAATATATATATAATAATTTAAAGTTATATATATATATGTATTGCTGTGTAGATATAATCCGCATTTTAAAGTGATACCTTTGTGTTGCGAATGAAATTTGGGCAAGTGTTGAATGTCTTCACTACAAATGTCTGACCATTTTTTTTTTAGAGAGGATCGGTATATTATGGCAGGATGTTGCATACGAAGATTTGTTGTTGAGAACTGTTCCATCTGTATTGATAGATTTGAGGCTTTCGTGCTTATTTAAATGTACTTGAGGATGTTTTCGGATGGAATTCTCAAAACATAGCATTATAATTTTACTCATCCGGAACAGTAAATACTTTTTAACGGTTAACACACTGTTTGCACCGGTGCAAGTCTAATCTAACTGATCGTATTGAAATACGACAGTGGGTACGTACATTATAGTTAATACGCACACGTATGTGAAGATTGAATGTGGAAGTGTTTTCTGCCGCAGCGTCACACACACACCACACAACACAACAACACACACAACAACACACATATATATACGTATATATATGTATTATAGAGGAGATGTAAGAGCAGCATTTATAAGGTCCCTTAATTGTACTAATCTCTGTCACGCTTACAGAAAATATCAAGATCAATTCTGTCACTTCTCTTCCTCCTTCATTTTTGGATTGCTACGTATTAATATTTATGTTTACAACGTTTTGATATTGTAAGATTTTTGTAATAAAAATGCATAATGATATCCTTTTTTAATTGTATAATGTTTAACAAGAAATTAGTTATTCTTGGTATTTTGGGTCAAAAAATGTCGATTGCTCATTACGTATTAAGAGTGAATTTTCAATGCATATGCACATATAGCATAAACAACATACACGCATATATAACGTATTATATATTTATATATATATTATATATTACATATTATATATATGTCCCCAAAATAAGATTTTGGGCTCTGAAGAAAGTTTCTAAGTCAATATTTGATACTATCACTTCATTTTTTTTAACATTTTTACATGCTATTATTCGTATTTTTGGTTAAATGTATCATATTGTACATTTTGGTAATGATAAAGCTAATAATATTGTTTGACTTAATAATGTTTCACTAGAGATAATGTTTTTTTTTATTTAAAAATAAAAACATTTTTATAAAAAATAGAAGAGTATGTCCTGTGAAGGAAGTTATTTTGACATTACAGTATTTTTTCATGTTTTAATTGTATTTTTCAGCCTGTTGTCGTCTTGCACATTCACATTAATTTGTAATAAACAGTCAGTGACATCTTTCACCTTACAGTATGCAGTTTGATATTATGCTCTTTTGGTGGATTATCTTTGTTTCTTGAAGAAGATTAGTCTCAGAAAAGCATTGTGTAGAATTAAATTCGCAACTTTTCAGATTTTCATTTTGAAGTGAAGCGACGAATAGTGTACTTTTCTATCATTCTTAGAGATAAATTGGTAAAAACCTGACGATTTAAGATTATAGATGTTTGCATTATGTTTGCAGGTAAAGATTATATTACAGCTGCTGCATAGTATACGCCAGGGAGAGGGACAAATTGCAGGATTTTAGGAAATATAGTCTCGAAATAATTCTGGCGGATCATAGAAAAATAGTGTGGAGTAAGTTTGAACTCACTGATTTTGGGTGTACTTCTTTATGGAGCGCTCTTCCTGTATATTTAGCAGAAACCTTTTCTTTGATAGAAGTTTGTTAAATAATCCCTATATTTGATTTACTTACATTATTTTGATGATTTCACCTCTTTCAAACATTAGGTTTTTAGAAATTAATGTATTAACACATCTTCATCGAAAACTAAAAATTAAAAGTTAGAGTTAATAGGAAAATGGATATCTACAAACAGGATCTATATAAAAATATGCCAAAATAATCCTGGGACTTGCACTTTCCAAAAGATTAAACAAAAGATACGAATGCTTCTGATTATCACTAAATCTTTTAATCAATCTAGCAAATATATGCACCTCCGGGTGCAAGTTTTAGTTTTAATATAAAATATCATATTTTAATGTAGAAGGCTATGAACTTGAATAAAGAATGTAAATAAAGACTTGGAACAGAGGGGGGTAATGATTGAAAAATAGAAAATACTTGAACGAATCTTCCATCATTTCCATTACTCCTCTTATTGGTAAATTTCCTAATTTAACTGTTTAGTTAAAATAGAGTAAGAATAATATTAGTTTATTTCTTCTTGTTAAGGATTTCTTTTAAGATTTATTGAAGAGATTTTTTGCTCAATATCTTAAGATAAAACCAAACAATTAGAATAATAATACTAACATTTATTTTATTAAATCAAATTTTTAAGTTATAATATGCAATAAGCCTTCCATTATACTGTAAACTTATTTTGTTGTATATATAATACAAGTCATGTTATTAGTTATGTAGAATATGGCAACAGTGTAAGTAAATTATACAATTTTTCATAATTAAGGTATAAAAAAAATAAATCATGATAAATGTGATGTAATAACTAAGGGGAATGTGACTTGTATAGTAATATAGTTCGGTTACAGACAGACAAACCCCATCTCCTTTATAAGATTAATAACCCGTGGTGTTATTTAAGTTTATTTTTAACTTCCATGCATAGTTTTCTCTGTAAATTTCATTAAATTATTAATTTCTTCTGAAAGCAGATAACATTCGAATCGAAGGGTAACTGTCTTTTACCGGGTGTGTCCCGGATTTCTTGGAGCAAAACAAATCAGAATATGTTTTATTTGAACACAACGATTAATCATGAAATGGCTTAATAAAAATGTGCTATTGCTTTTTCAAACATTGACAATTATTTTTTAGAGTCTCAAAATCAGTATGGAGATAACTTTTGTTTAATCTATCTACCATGCAGTATTGTGTTTCTTATTGTCCGTAAGATTTTTGGAGAAATGGCGACGAGCCCGAAACTGAAATTCGATTGCAACTTGATAATAACAAATTGTGTAAAATAATTGAAAATAATATTTTAAGCAAAGTTTCAGGTGAAACATTTGGGTGTCCATTTCATCATAAGCTTATTTACTGGAAACTCATTTCACGAAACTCGTTACACACCGTACAAATGAATAAATTCAAACATAGATAATTAAATAAAGATTATTTTACTATCTGAATGATCTTTTTAAAAGTCGGTAACATTCAAGAACTCATGGTGTAATGGCTATTGCTGGAAGTGGACTCGGTTATTTGGCATTCAAATCCTGGACAAGAACTGTTTGCATTCAACATAGCGTAATATAACTGGGAAAAGTATGAATCCAACTATTCTCCAGCTATGGCGTAAATAGTTAACAGGGGTTAGAGTAAAAAAGTAAGAAAAATACCCTTAAAAACATTCAGAGGTACACTGGTTAACTCACTGAGTTGTAAATCAAAGGAAAGAAGAAAAAAAAACACTTAAAATTAAGGGACGATAATTTTTGATAATATGAATTATGATTTTCTTCATTTGTTTTAAATTATATTAGCTAATGTTATTTTATTTATCTCTATTTCATTTATGTTGGCTTTTTGAACAAAATGTCAATATTTCGGCTTCGAGTGATTTCAACGTTAAATAAATAGACATTTAACTTTCTTTTCAGTTAATTATTTCATTGTGTTTTTGTTTGGTTTGTTTACTATCTTTTAATTATTATTAAATATTCATGGAATGAAAGAAAAACATTAAACAAGATTTCTATGCAAATTAAAATTTCAATGATGAATTTATGAAAAAAGGTATTTCATATTTATCTTTATCGATTTAATTGTAAATTTAACCGGATCTATTCATTGCCTCATAATCTCTCCCTCCTTCTCCCTTTACACCCCACATGCACCCCACACTCGTGAGTATATAATATGACAGTGGAATTGGTGTCTATATCATTGGTATGCTTCGTATGAAAGAGCGATGCAGCGAGCAGAAAAAGATACACACACTCAAAATGATCTATACACATATGCAGGCGTAGATGCATACGTAATGATGCCTAAGTTTAGATTGTGTACAATACAAAAGTAAAATGGAGGTATGTTCACAAAAGCCCGTTTGCATTGGAAATTAATAATCAAAATTTTTGGTTTCACTTTAGTTTGGAAACAGTAAGAAATAATTTACTAGATCAATTAGAGTACTACCCCCAGATCAAAATTATGAACATCTAGAGGATTCACCTTCCGAGTAATACACAAATAACAGATAGACACAAAACAGTTTCTTTAATAGATGAAGATGTAATTGATAAAAAGAAAATAATATAGTAGATTTGGTTGTCCAGCACACCAGAAAGTAAAGGTAATGAAACGTTAAATAGATATATGGATCTTCAAGTGAGCTTTAAAAGTTTGTCGAAGCATGAGTTGTAGTTCTGGAGCAATATCCTGATAAACCTAAAATAATGAAAATTTGCGGAAGGATTGATACTGTCCAGACTAGATCAGTATTGAGAGCTGCCAAGCAAGTTATTTTGATAAGCAAAGGACTCAAAGGCTTACAAATATTGCTATTGCTTAAGTGGTCAATTATTCAGTATCATCATCATCATCATCATCACAACAACAACAACAACAACAACAACAAAACAACAAATTATGACCATTACTTCAAAGCCAACATTACTTAAGCAAAAGGGGACGGCACAGATTGCGAGGAGAGGAAGGTATTAATCATATTATTGTATTCTAGCACAGACAAGACTTGAGTTCAATTCAATTCTCAGACAATTCTACCCTAAACTCCAACCCAAACCCACCCTAACCCTAACCCTAGTTGAAATTAACAGTTTATTACAAAATTTGTGTGTTCTGTTTTTTTCTGGGTCACGTAATTTTCAGACCGTTTTGCACGTTCAACCTTTAGAGATACTTTATTTCTTTTTTTCTAATAATTAAGTTTGTTAAAAGGAAAGATTTTATTATTTTTTTCTGTTTTAAATCAGCTCAAATGAAATTCAAATTAAAAAAAAAGATGGTTAGGAAACGAACTCGTAGTGCTTCTTCTACAAATTTTGGAGGTCACCTTCTCGATTAAAAAGACAGAGCACCATATAGTTATTTTCAAAAAAATACTTGTTCAAATTTAACCAACTTCGATATTTCAAAATTAATGGCAAAAATATATTGATATTTGGAATGTGGTTTCCCCGTTTGCCTCTATTGAGCAAAGGTCTATTATAATTAAACTGAAAAGGACATGTTTTCGAAAAAGTGCATCAAATAAATAGAAAATCTGTTTCTTCAGCGCAAAAGAAATCATGGTAAAAAAACTGGATATATTTTTTGACATTTCTTCTTGTTCCTATCAATTGCCAATTTTAAGTTGTGAAGACAAAAATGTGAAATGCAAAAAAAAAAAAAAAAATTATCAGACTAGGCACATAACCTGTATTTTGTCCTCTCAAAGATAAGGTAAAGTTATTTCTCTTTTCTTTTCCTTCTTTTTAATGAATTCAATATTCACAATATCATAAACATTTTAATTCACTGATTTTCTATGATGATAGTTTATGTAAATAAGTTTGAGAAGTAAATTGTACCATTTTCTTTCTATGTGTATAATAATTTTGAGATTTTGAGATTTAGTTGGTTAGATGTAGTTTTCAACATAAATTACATCTAATATTTCAGGTACCATAGAAGACAAGTGAGTATCTAAAAGACCAGAGGGCCAAAATAGGACCCAAGTATAGTTTCAACTTGGACCTGTGGATAAGCTGCATTCAGAAACCTAAGTGTACTCGAAGGAAAAGACAAAAACAAATTGATTCCTCTCCTATTGCCTCTACATCTTATGATCGATATTATTCTTTCCCATTCATTAAACAGTGAAGAAATAGATGAAGATTATGAGCCTGTCAGATATCACACGATGTTTTACAGCCTTGTAAAAATTCCTTGGTATGCTACTGAGTTGATCAGGGGTGATGTTTCATCGAACTTAGGAGCAAGTCTTGCAAATGCCTTTTTTTTAGATTTACAGGCTATGGGCTTCTTACCTGAGTGTTGATATCAAAAACTAATTTTAGATAAATCTAAATAGCGTGCAAAAGAAAGAACAAAACAAATGCCATCAAAAACACATTGATAAAACAGAAAAAAAAAATTGTATTGGTGTTGATGGAAGACAGCATAAAAATACTCTCTTATCAAAGAAATTGTGGAGGTAGATGGAAGAAACAATTTAAGCAAACAAAGGGAACAGAACACCATTTGACATTTCAAAAGAGATGGGTTTGTGGTAAAAGTGGAAAGTATCTCACACGAGTTATCCTAACTACAGGAACAACTGGTGCTGTTCTAGCGAGGAGGTTTTTAGTGTTTTCGAGGAGTATGACAGTATTGATACCCTAAAAGCTGTTTTGCTGGATACAACCATACAAATACTGGCTTGTGAAGCTGGGCTAGTTTCAGTTCTAGAGAAACAACTAAAAAGGAAAGTTCACATCATTGGTTGTTCTCTACATCAAAATGTGTTTCCATTCAGAGCGCTTTAAGCACAAGAAGTCCAACATCATTTATTGGGCCAATTGGGAGATTGTGTACAAATGAATATCATAATTTACCCCAGACAAATTTGAACCGATAGTTAGTCCTCTAGAGAGCTAATATTCTAGCATTAAACAGACAGATGATCTAGTAGTGATCATATACTTCTTCTAGATATGCAGTAGGGATTTCATGAGGAGAAAGTCAATCCTAGATATGCTGCATGGAAAATTGGACCTTTAATTCAGGCCAGATGGCTGACATTAGTTACCAGACTAATGTGTTTATGGACTCGTGGAATTTACACTGAAAACATATCAAAATACACAGCCTAATCCAGTTATTGTTGAAGTTTTGCAGTTAGCTGGTTTGAATTAAAAGAGACATAAATTTCATAACCAGCAACTGTATATTTTCAATATGCTGCAAAGAATAAAGACTACACCTGAAATTCAGGAGATTGCATTCAAAAATATTCAGCATAATGCTTTTGGCCTCCTACCAGAAAATATGTTGTATTCATGTTTAAATCAGATGAACTGGAAGTAAGGGACGAAGCTATAAATAGAATTTTAGCCATTCGGTAAGTAATTTAGATAAGATTGATTAAAATGATTTCATCGATTTATAGATTCAATTTAAAGTAATATCCTAATTTCATGATGAAAATTAAAAATTAAGACAAGGTTGAACTTTTAATTTAATTCAATATATTGATTTTTCATTTTTTTCAGAAGGAAGCCAACCAAAAAGAGGCTAAAAAAAGTACCAAAAATAAATTTTGATGCTACACATTGCTCACAGTTGATCGACCTGTCTCAAAGTGGAATTTGTGAGTCTGGATTCACGGAAGAATTTTTAGATAATGAACTGGAGTCATCAAAGAGTGGGATAAAATTAGAGTTGCCCGATTTGCCTTCACACTCATAAAGTGTTGAAAGGACAGTAAAATTAATAACTTCAGCTTCCCAATCGGTTTATGGAATTAAAGCAAGGCACAGGCATATCATTAAAAAGTTTTAGGCCATGAAATGAGGCCTTCCTATGCTTCAAAGGGCTCTTATGTAGAGCAGTTTAATATGATGGCATGATAAAAGTTACAATTATCCTCAGAACATTCATGTATCTTTATCATGTTTTTATAACTTTATGCATTACAATGATTATATAAAATAGAAACTTAAAAGACTCACAATTAGTAACCAGTAGATATTTAAAGAAATGTTCAAATTACAATGGTAGCTTATGTTAAAATCATCTTCCCTTCATTTGTTTCTAGCAGAGTTCATACTTATTTGCTGTTGTTCCATTGATAACAGAAAAAAATAACGTTACAACAATATATTGCAATTATTGACGTATCCCAATTAATGAAGTAAAATGCTGCTTATTTGAGATATTAGGGTGGGGTGGGGGTTATAATTTCACTTTAAATGTTACTTTTAAGATTCTATTAATTTTCTTTGAAATAATTTAAATTTACAAATTTTTCTGGATTGAAATTATAAGATTTTAAAGCAATTTCTTATGTAAATGTATCAAAAACAAGCATTTCAGAGGGCTTCACATGAGATGATCTTTAAATCTAAATGCTGAAAAATTGGTGCAAGCTAGAACCCTACTTTTTGGTGTCAGTACTTACCATACCAATACCCAACTTTCTCTATTTGTTACATTGTGATATTCCAAAAAAAAGTTGAAAATTGACCTACCCTAATGGACATGGCTTAGAAGAGAGAGAAGTGAATCTCTTATAATCGCAGCATAAGACAATGCCATAATGTATATATATATATATATATATATATATATATATATATATATATATATATATATTATTTTTGCCTTTATACACATACACACATACATACATATAATATATATATAATATATATATATATATATATGTGTGTGTGTATGTGTGTGTGTGTGTGTATAAAGGCAAAAATAATTAAAACTGAACAGAATAGCAAGTGCAGAATCTGTGGTGACAGTGATGAAACGGTTAATCATATAATAAGCGAATGCAATAAACTAGTACAAATAGAGTACAAGACTAGGCACAACTGGTTGGGAAAGGTGATTCACTAGGAATTGTGCAAGAAATTCAATTTTCACCATATAGCTAAATGGTATATGCCTGAACCAGTCCTGGAGTGTGAGACGCATAAAATTCTCTGTGACTTTGATATACAGACGGATCGCCTAATCCCAGCTAGGAAACCAGACCTAGTATTGAGAAGAGAATCTGTTATCTCGTGAATTTTGTCGTCCCGGCCAACCACCGAGTGAAAACGAAAAGATAGAGAAATACTTGGACCTTGCCAGAGAAGTGAGAAAACTATGGAACATGAAAGTGAAGGTCGTACCAATTGTAATTGGTGCCCTTGGAACGTTCCACAATAGTATAGAAAATAATGTGGGTTAATAGGAAAACAGAGGAAGAATCAAGACCTTCCGAAACTACAGCATTGTTAAGATCGGCTAGAATATCCAGAAGATTCCTGGAAACCTGAAGAGACATGCTGTCACTCAGCATGCAGGCTACGGCAGATGTGAAATACCCGATAATAATAATATGGATATTTCAAGTGATACGAGAAGACCTGGATATTGTAAGAGAGAGACTGTATCACTTATAATAGCAGTCCAAAATAATACAATATGGATCAATTATACCAAAGTGAAAATAGATAAGACGCAACTGAATAGCAAGGGTAGGATGAGTGAAAACGAATGGTTAATCATATAAGCGAACGCAACATACTAGCACAAAATAATTTTAAAACTAAGCACAACTGAATGGGAAAGGTGATCTAATGGAAATTGTAAAAGAAATTAAATTTTGACCATACTACAAAATGGTATATGCACAAATCAGACTCATTCCAATAGAATGTGACGCATTTTAAGAGACAAACTGACCCCCTAATTCAGTTTATATCAGACCTAGAAAACATACAATCATCTATGTTTATATGAATAAAGTATCTAAATATTAGTTAAGAGATGTATATTAAACTCTGATAATACTAAATTTCAAGATTAAATGTAACGGTCTGTTTCCTATGAAACGTTAAGGGGATTCAGGCCTTCTCTGAGCGAAAAGAAATCGGTAATAAAATCAGTTTTTAAAGTTAGGTGTCCTCTTCAATTCCATTATTTTCCGTTTATTCAATATGGATTCCTTTGTTCGTTCTATTTTTCTTTCTTTCTCATTCTTCCTGTTTTCCCATTGATTCATTTATTTTAATTCTTTTATTTTATCTTTCTGGTATATAATCTTTGTTTTTCACATACTTTTATTTCACTTTCTTTTCGTACCCC
Organism: Doryteuthis pealeii; assembly: GCA_023376005.1. Classification (NCBI taxonomy): domain Eukaryota; kingdom Metazoa; phylum Mollusca; class Cephalopoda; order Myopsida; family Loliginidae; genus Doryteuthis; species Doryteuthis pealeii. The sequence continues at coordinate 20,966,564 of CM042160.1, read as the reverse complement.
CAACAGTTTATCATTCTTCTTCTTCTTCTTCTTCTTCTTCTTCTTCTTCTTCTTCTTCTTCTTCTTCTTCTTCTTCTTCTTCTTCTTCTGGTTATTTTTTCTTTCGTTCTTCCTTTCTATTTTGTTTTGTTTTATTCATATATTTTTGTTCAGGTCTCTTTTTTATTTCTCATCTATTTCTATTTCTTTCTGTCTTTCTTTCGAATTATTTTCTTTAATAAGTTTTCATTTATACTTATTGAAGTCCTTTTCTTTCTTCAATTCTATATTATTTGTCTTTCTTTTATTCTTCAGAAATTTCTCCCTCATACTCTTTCATTCTTTCATTCTTTGGTGGAGTTTTTGTCCACATGCAAATAACTTTGACTGAAAAGATTTGTTGAATGAAGATCAATCATCCTTAGTTTTTAACAGCCTCCAAATATGAAAAATTCAAAAATTGTTGACAGAGAATTTGAATTCAAAGACACCAGAGAACAACGGGATTTTTTTAAAGAGCAAAAAAAAAAAAAAAATCCCAAACCCCACCGTTTAAAAAAAGCGATCAATAAAATTTGCATTTTTTCCTCATCGGATGTTCAGTGTGGGATTAAAGTTTTCCAAAATTGAATATCGATAATAAAATTCGATCCAAACGCCAAAAATGTTTGCCCAAAAGTCAGCATGACCTTAACCTCGACTGGAAAAGCGGATGTGACTCTAATGACGATCCCTTTCTTTTCTTTTGTTGGTAATGATTTTGCACACTTTCTCGACAGACTAGTACCGACCCATGTTTTTTCGATTTATGTTACTTTATGCATATAAGTACTGTACAACGTGTTACATAATTAGTGATGACCTACCTATGTACACCGAGTCGTTGTATAGTGCTCACATATCAATGAATTCGATCCTCACTGTGAGTCCCATATTTTCAGTCTAGTGCTGCACTTCATTTCTCAAGGACACTTCGTCATATAACAATGGTTAAAAGGCTAGACTATCATTGATAGTGAGTTTCCTTCTTACTGGGTTCCGGATACTTTGTGTCAAAGTAATCTAAGCTTATTAAAATCATAGTGTGTAATAAGTAGGTTGGATCTATAGTTGTAACTGTATGCCAGTTATAATTTACGTCTTGCTTCTACCTCATCGTTGTGAAACGGTTAGATCGATTACTACTGAACAATCCTTACTACGTGACCCGTAGATTCAGTTCTAAGCTACTCTGAGCTTGTTAAACCACCTCATCAGAGTGTAATGGTTAGCAAGTTTGTCATACAAATCTCGTGCTACTGAATAGTGATTTTGTTCCTAAGTTAGCGCCAAACCTAAGCTATGCTTAGTGTTTCTATCTATTTATTTATTGGTTTATTTTAACAGCATGGCAACCCTTCTACAGTTATGTTATGTCATAAAAATGTAAATATAAATGAATGCAATTCTCTAACATCTAGATGTTAAGTAATTGCAGTTGAAGTAGTTTCTAAATATTTTTTTACATATTGTTATATGACATCAGGTATTCCTATCAAATAAAAATAATTTTCTCACAGTTTTATGATTCCAAATATTCCTATTTGATACTAATAATTATATGGTTTCAAGTAATTATTTATATTTCATAATAATCATTATTTTTGTACCCAGTCATATAAGTAACTTATGATAATTATTAGTAAACTCTTATGGCTTTAAGTAACTCTAAGTAAACATATATATTTAGCGCAGCGGTATTACCCTAACAGGTACTATCATTCCCAGTCAGAGTGGGCATAAGAGTAATGTCAACAAAGGGTTATTATACACTCCCTAGACTTCCAGAACTGAATACCCATCATTAGATCCAGTTAAGTGTCATAGCCAGAAATCTTCCATTTTTGGAGGGTGGTCTTACCCTCTTGTAATGAATACAGTCAACCTATTCTTAGACCCAGAATCAGAGCGGTGGAAAATCTTAAGTCACTTGAGATGATTTTGTCGTCCACTGTCTGGTCTTTTTCGATTGATCCGTCTGATCTTCTATAAGTCTTACTTTGTTCCACGATTCTCCCCAGTTCATTGATGGTTTTTTTTTCTGTCGTTTAACGGCTGCTCCCTGGATAAGACTGCCAACCTACATATCTTCTGGCTGCCAACCCACATATTGCATGGGTGATATGCAATTCAAGATGACGGGATAACAGCATTATCTAGATTTAAAAAAATGTTAATTCTGAGCTTTGAAATTCCTTTTAACTGTATTCATCTCTATTTACAGTGAAACTGTGAATAATCCTGGTATGACCAACGGAGACATTTTTAGACGCATTTGTGAAACAACTGTGTCCAGAAATACTCGGTGTCGTCTCCTGAAAAGGGACACCACGTCAGTAAGACCGGTGACAACGCCCCCATTGACAAAAATACACGAACTAAAGTGTCTGAAAGGGACAGGAAATAACATGAAGGTCGACTTATTGAAGATTTTGTTCACAGATATATTTCATACTAACCTTGATGCTCCTGACGGTTGGAGCGAATGATAGGTCGTAAACAGACGAGATCATCATTAACGATTCAAACGTCAACAAATAGACTGGGGTATCATGATTTGGGTTGATATGATTAGAGCTCTCATGGTTTGTCTGTGGAAGTTGTCTGAAGGTATGAAAATGACTGCATATGCTTTTATAGCCTTCCTAAGAAGGCACTAAAACAAAGGATAACATTTAAACCGAGGATTTTATTGAATAAGTAGAATATTTGTACAAGTTAAAAACATAGTGTGCTATTCTGATTGAATATATTTTTTCCATACAAAATTTCCCCTAAAAGTTTCCAAAACGAATTTTGGAAAACTAAAAACTGAAAACAGTTGTTTTAAAAATAGAACTACTCGAAACCTTTAAATTTATATATATATATATATATATATATATATATATATATATATATATATATATATATATATATATATATATATTCCAGTCTGATACAAATAATTTATAAACAGATCAATTTGGCCCATATACGGGACTCTATCAGGTAATACCACTCCGAGTCAAACTAGACCTTGGAGTATGACAATAAATGGCTACTGCACACCCCGCAGAGCTCTATAAATGAAGCATCATCACCGGATATATTCTAGTGTCATACCTGAATACCCTTTTGTGAGGTGCTATTATTCTTTATCAGAGGGGTGACATATTCCGAACAAATTTTAGATTTTTCACATTTTCCAAAAAATAAAAATAAAACCTTACAACCGTTCATACATTTTTACTTTATATATAAGAAAAACAAAAAATAGAAAATTTACAATTTTAATTACAAAAATAAAAATTATTTTTCTATAAATCTGTTGAAAACTAAACGTCAACAGGTTAATACTCATCCCGTTTTGAATAAGAGAATTCGTCGAGTGTCAAATCTTGTCAATATATCTTTTTAAAAACTGTTACAATAAGATATACATAATCTGATGACCGAGAAAAATGCTCACATTTGAAATTATTGTATTAATGTTTTCTTTTTTGCAACGTCAAGGTTTTTGTTTTGAACTCATATGACTTTTGTCTCTGCTCTTAACAACTAATGACGATTTTCATAAAATCGAAATATTGTTCAATATCAGCTAAGTTCTAAAATGTTTTCACTTTAACAGCATTTTGTGGTGTTTTCATATTTTTTATATATATATATATATATATATATATATATATATATGAAATGAGATGTATGTATAAACAGTAGCAATGGTTCTACTCAAACATAAGTGGCAAGTGATTAATGCTTTCTCTTTCAAGATATGAATGAAACGTATGTTAGTTTATTTTCCCTCTCTGTGATATATATTAATCAAGTTGTTTTATGTACATCCTAACTTAGATTATCGATTTCATGGAAGCAGAAAGCACCCGTGAGTATACGTGTATGTCTCTGTGTGCCCTGATAAGCGCACTCATCCAATTATACAGATATATGCGTAAACACAGACACATACGCACACACACGTATATATATATATATATATATATATATATATATATATATATATATATATGTGTGTGTGTGTGTGTGTGTGTGCATGTGTGTATGCATGTGTGTGTGTGTATTTGCGCACGCGCGTTAGATGATATCTGCTCGACAGTGTTTCATAATTTATCTCGTAGATATAAGTCTTGTGTTGTTAGTTTGATCTAATAATTTGCTTCCTTACAAGTCCGCTTTTAGGCCGAATTAAATATAGCCCTGTCGTTTTATATATTGCTGACTGTATTTTGCGCAGAGATATAAGACGACACAAATAATGTACGCGATTCTCTAAACGAAATTACTGGCAATGGTTTGCAAGTTGTGCATACAGATATAATCACATTTCTGTGACTTCAACACACATATACAAACAAACATACACACATGGCTCTTATAGGGGTACACCTTTTCACTTAATAATCCATTAGTGGCACAATACCGTGTTTTCCTTCTCGCATATCTCTTGCTCGTCAATTTCTTGCTCGTTAATCTTTTGCTCGTCAATCATCCCATCATGCTAGTGACGAAACATTTTTGATGTCATGACTTGTTAAAAAAAGAATTAAAAGAATTAACAAGTTTATGAATAGTTTAAAAAAAAGAAGAATGAAAAGTAGGTGATTTAAGATATATTTTCAATTTTTCAATTTAATAACTAAAACAAAAGCATTACTTCCATTTAACTGCAGCGTTAACCAATCAATGACCAAGGAGAGACTACCTGATTGAAGGCAGACGAGAAATTCTTTCGCAATCGACGAATTTGTGAGATTAACAGTAAAGAGAAATATTAACAGTAGAGAGAAAAAGTTTTGAAGAAGAAGGTAACAGAAAAGATTTTGAAGAAGAAAGAGACAATTTTGAGACTGTTGCATCGGGGGGAAATTCTGAGACATTAAGACTTTTTGAAGTTGGAGTTATTTTGCAGAAAAAAGGAATTTATATTTTCTCTCCCCAGGATGAAAAAGAATTCTCTGAAGTTTAATGTTTTCTTATTTTGTTGTATCGTGTGTGTGTTAAAATAACAGCGTTGTCTTCCGTAAAGAAATTGAGGACTAAGATTTTTCTCTCCAGAGAAGGAAAATAATATTTTCTGAAAACACATACAAACCCATAAATTTCTTCGTGTGTTGGAAATAATTATTTCAATTTACGATGTGTTCTCATGTTTTTGATACTTATTGAAATTGAACAGTTTCCTGGATATTCTTTTTTTTTTTTCAAAAACATGACCGTTTTACAGCCTTTTATTTACTACTTGTTGCTACGATGACTGCACGAAGAAAAAGTTTGATTTTTAAAAACTGAAGTTCTAGCTGAAATACTTCGTGACATGGACGGAGAGAAGTGAAAGCAAATAGCTTTCGACGGAATTCAAAATCGTTTTTTCAATGCTGATAAAAGTTACACGACAAATCAACTATTTACTCCGAAAGTACTGCCTTCTGTTTATTTCCCCGGAAGCCACATCAGATACAATGAGCAAACCTGTTGGATATATAATTTTTTCAGGAACTCAGTTGCATACACCAGCCTTCATAATAGACGCCATTTTTTGTAGACTGTTGCTCACCTGCCATATGTAATGGTGGGAAGGTTTAGTTTAATACATGATCTTTTTAATCGTCCCCCTCTATCTAATGTAATTTCTTTTGATATAAATAAAAAAGGGAGGTATGCATGCATGCATGCATGTATGTATGTATGTATTAAACAAATCAAAGTGGAAGGACGTTGATTTTCGAGACTGTGTCAAGAAAAAAAAATCTCTCAACGGACAATAAAGAAATACATTTTGAAATAAACAATTCAACGGGGAAATACGTTAAAAAAGACGATATATTCCCTTGGAAATGCCCGGGGAATGTGGTGGCTGAAGAGTTCAGGTAATCTGATGAGTATGTATGTATGTATGTATAATATGAACATAGTCAGGTCGCCCAAAGCGCTACGGGTACTATATAATCCAGTACTACCTGTTTCATAGTCGGGCCATCGGCGACTAAACCGGTTACGCCACTATGCTTGTCTGGTGAGAAGTGTGGCTAGACATCCAGCGGGGCGAAAAACAAAACTTGTCAAAGGGCGGATGAAGCCTTTCGCTCAACGGCCATCTATATAAATAACATACGCGGGGACGTAAAAAATATCTGGATTGGTATCCAGACGCGTAGCAAAACCACCAGGAGAGATGCATTCCTCAGCCTTCTCAAGGCAAGTGTCTAGGAGAAGGAAAACTCCAAAATATAACCTGCGGCGGCTGCTGCAACTAATTATGTCGACTTGTTCTTCTTTTTGGTTCAGTGTGGTTGGCTGTAGCCTAAAACGGCAAAACAAATAATGAATTTTAATAAAGTTATGAACGTCAATGGAAATTTCAGGGTCTGGCCCGGCAGGTGTCTCAGGGCCCCACAGCCTGGGATCGGTCGTCATCTAGCTACTGCGAGGAAATGTATGCCAATGAACATTGGCTTTTGGAATGTACGGACCTTTTCTTGACAATCACACGTCCGGAACTGTGTCAAGGAAGCTCCAACGTTATGATTTCGATATAGTTGCATTATCTGAGACGAAGCTGGCTGATGAAGGTCAGTTTTCGGAGTTGTCTGGGTGTTACATCTTTTTCTGGAGTGGTAAGGCAAAAGGATGTAGAAGGGAATCTGGTGTGGCGTTCGCTGTGATAACTACACTTCTTTCAAGCCTGGAAGAACTTCCATGTGGAGTGAGTGATTGGATCATAACTATGAGGTTACCTCCGATAAATGGTCGCTTTGTGACCCTTGTGAGCGTGTATGCACCTACTATGGATGCAGCAGAAGATGAAAAAGTTTATTTTTACCTTGCGTTACGGGAAGTAGTTAGACGGACCCCCCCTTGCTGACAAAGTTGTCATTCTTGGCGACTTTAATGCTAGGGTAGGAAGGGATTATGAAACCTGGACAGTAATGGGTAAACATGGAGTGGGCAAATGTAACAGCAATGGTCTAATGTTGTTGCAATTCTGCTGGGAGATGAGATTCTATTTTGGTAACACCATTCTTCAACAAGAACAAATTTAAAAAAACATGGATGCATCCTGGTTCCAAACAGTGGCACATGATAGATTATGTGTTGGTCAGAAAACGTGATATAAAAGACATCTGCAGTGTTTGTGTTATGCGAGGCGCAGAATGCTGGACTGACCATCGGTTGGTTCGTGCTAAGTTTCGGTTTGTTATCAAACCCAAGATAAGAGGGCCAGGGGTGACTGTCCCCAAAGCGACTTAACATTGGTCGTCAAAAGAATGATGTTGGTGAAGCAAGAACTGGTCAATGAGATGAAAGAGTTGGACTGTGAAAACACGTGGGATTCTTTTAAGGGTGTGTGAGAAAGTATTGGGGCATTGCAAGCGTAAACATCAGGATTGGTTCGATGAAAATGATATTGAAAATCAGGCACTACTGGATTCAAAGGCTAAGTCCCTACATGCTTATCTCAAGGGTGGTCTAACAGAAAGTGAGCAAGATCCATTGATGACAGGGTTTAAGGCAATCAGAAGGGAGGTGAAGAGGAAGCTTCAAAACATGCAGGACGCATTTGTGAAGTCAGAAGGCTGATGAAATACAACTTGCCTACGGCACCAACAACGCCAGGGTTTTGTACAACTTACTGCGTGCAGTGTGTGGACCATCAAGCTCACTTATCACCCTACTGCGCTCAAAGGATGGTCAGGAACTTCTTCGAGATCCTTCCAATATTCCTCATAGATGGAGGGAACATTTTGACGAGCTCCTGAATAGGCCTTCTGAGATTGAACAGGAGTGCATTCAGTCTATCCACTGTAACCCGGTCAAGGATATCTTGGCAGATGTTCCCTCCCTCTCAGAGGTTAAAGCAGCTGTCTATAAGCTGAACTCTGGAAAGTCACCTGGCATGGATCGGCTATATGCAGAGATCATCAAGTGTGCAGGCCGCAATATGATGCAGCGCTTGACGGACTTGTTGCAGAATGCCTGGTGTGATGAGTGTGTTCCACAGGATTGGCGGAATGCATTAATGGTGGTGCTATACAAGAGGAAGGGTGCAACAGATGATTGTGGAAATTATCGGGGCATCTCACTGCTTTCAGTTGTTGGCAAGGTGCTATGCCGAGTCATGCTTGATAGAATGCTGAAACACATTGCTAATGATGTTTTACCTGAGTCACAGTGTGGTTTTAGAAGTGGTCGTGGGACAATAGATATGATCTTTACAACCAGGCAATTACAAGAGAAATGTGTAGAACAGCGCATGGGATTGTATCAGATGTTCATTGATTTAACAAAGGTATTTGACACTGTAAATAGGAAAGCTCTTTGGGAGATTCTTAAAAAGCTTGGTTGTCCTGACAAGTTCATATCTATTCTAAAGCTCTTCCATGATGATATGAAAGTTGTGGTAAACATTGGAGGGAAACTGGCAGAACCTATTTCAGTGGAAAACGGTGTTAAGCAAGAGGCTATTCCAGCACCCACACACTTTGCTTTGTACTTCGCCACGGTGTTTAGAATGGCATTCAAGGATTGTTCAGATGGTGTGTATATTCGATATAGAACTACTGGGAAGCTTTTCAACATCAGACGTCTTAGTGCATGATTGTGATCTTGTGGCTCATACACGGACTGATATGCAGCGCACCATGGATGCCTTTGAAGCTGCTTGTAGTGCATTGGGACTCACAATTAGTTTGAAAAAGACTGCCATAATGTATCAACCGGCGCCAGGTGAGCCACACTGTAAACCGGCTATTTATGTCTATGGGCAGAAGTTATCATTTGTAGATAGGTTTATATACCTGGGTAACACGCTAAACATGAATAGTATCCTTGGTGACGAGGTCTGCTTACGGATCAGCAAGGCAATTGATGCGTTTGGAAAATTAGACAGAAGGTTGTGAAGTTGTCGTGGAATCTCAGTTGCAACTAAAGTCAGGGTCTATGTTGCATAGGGTCTATCTGTTCTCCTATCTGCTTGCGAGACTTGGACCATGTACAGGAAACATCTGAAACATCTCGAGCACTTTCACTAGCAGTACCTAAGACGAATATTAGTTGGCATATGTACGTCAATGACATTGAGGTTCTGGAACGAGCCGAATGTCTAAGTATAGAAGCTCTTATAACCAAGCATATATTGAGGTGTGGTGGTTCAGTAAGGCTGGACCATGGACGACTTCCTAAACAACTGTTCTATGGAGAACTTGCAAACGGAAAGCGTTTGGCTCAAAAGACTGAAAATACGTACAAGGTTTGCTTGAAGTAGACCTTGAAAAAGTGTAGTATCAACGAGAACGCCTGGAAGAGTAAAGCTTTGAATCGTGGGCAGTAAAAAAAACTTTACAGGAAGGCACAAATAAATTTGAGACCAATCGTATGCAACATGAACGGTTAAAATTAGATGTTCGCAAGGGGAATGTTCAGAAAGCGGGAGACGGGCAAGGGCTTCAAATTGGTCTACTATGTGAATAGTGCGGAAAGCCGTGCTTGAGCAGAGCTGGCCCGATGAGTCACCAAACTGTGCATTGACGAAATGGAACATTAAATTACCCTGACCTCTCTGGAATAACTTGTGAATGTGTGCAAGACTTTAGCTGGACTAAAAAGCCACATTCGCCCAGCTCACCGTTGAACTTTTTGACTTTTTTTTATTAAGTAATGTCAATACTCAAACACGAATTTGCTGCCATCATCTCCTTTACCAAATGATTGGATTGCTGATGCTTTAGTGTGTTTGTATAAGAGCAAAGAAGAAAGAGGAATTTGTGATAACTACCGTGGAATCTCTCTTTTGGGTGCAGTTGGCAAGGTTCTCTCAAGAATCTTGCTGAATCGTTTGTTTCGAAACATCAGTCCTGTAGTCCTTCCAGAATCACAAAGTGGTTTTAGGTCTGGTAGAGGAGCAATCGACTTGATATTTTCGGCCAGGCAAGTGCAGGAGAAGTGTTTTGAGCAACGGTTCCAGCTGTATTAGGTTTTTGTATAAAGCTTTTGATACAGTTAACAGAGGTGTACTTAGGATGATACTGGGTAAATGAAGGTGCCAACCCATATTTGTGAATTTACTCAAGCGGTTGCACAAAGGTATGGAATCTAGAATTGAAGTAAGTCAGTTAGACAGTCAATAATTGGTTTGAGCAATGTGACTGGCCAAGCCTAACTGCACCAGTGTCAAGACAACTAGTATTTATGGGAATTCAGAACAGTCCACCCATGCATTTGGGTGAGTCCATTCCCTGAGTCCTGATTGGCTGCTTGGTTTGTATGGTCCTCTGAGGCTCCATAAATCCTGCCACTTTTCAATGGTCTTTGCGGCATCTCAGAATTGTATTCAGTTACGACTGTTTGCCGTCTTGTCTTGCCAATTCGACGGTAAATAGACTTAGTATTCTATAATGAATGGTAGGTTGTTGGATGAAATTCCAATGGATAACGGGGTTAAGCGGGGGGATGTATTGGCCCCAACACTATTGTCAATATTCTTTTCCATAATATTAACATAATATGCGTTCCAGCATTGAGAGAGAGGTATCCTCTTGGAATTTAGAAACATGGGAAAGGTTTTCGATTTTAGAAGAATCAACTTCAAGTCAAAGACATCTTACACACTTATTAGAGAATTCCATTACACCGATGCTGTTGAGTTTCTGGCTCATACTGAGGATGATATGCAACATATCGTGGACCTATTTGCAGCCTCGCGCTCTGCATTTGGATTAAAAATATGCTTGACGGAAACAATGGTAATATTTACCCCCGTAAAAGTGAAAAGTATATCAAGCCTTCACGGCTGCATGCTGGCAAAAGGCTACTGCATAAGGCTTGCAAGAAGTAAAAGGATAGCTTAAAATGCAGCCTTGTAAAAATAAAAATAGATCCTGACAACTGGGAAAAGCTGGCATTGAAGTAGTCTGAATGGAGAATCCCCGTGAGTAATGGCTGTACCAGTAGACCTGTTCAAAAATCAACCTTTTCCTCAAGGTGGATTGCCAGAAACTTGTATTCTATGAAGATATTCATGTTTGCTGAGCAGCTGGAGTATGAAGAAACTGTTATGAAGCTGGAACGCCTCAACCTCTTCCTAGGACTGTTCTATACATCCATGATGATGATATCTACACTTGCTGCAGATGCTCCTGCAAGTGATCTGCAGTTCATGAAGGACATGATGAAGTTCAAGAGAACAGATCCAGAGATTGCTCAGGCGGTGCTACAAAAAACTTGAAAACCACAGGTACCTGACACGGAAGGTTGTGCCGTTCGCTCTCTTCGGTAGCAGACTCAGTGACAAAGAGAAGCAAGACATTGCTGCCAAGCTGCTTGCTACTGAGAAGCCAAATAGCTTCAGACAAGGAAACCTGTGTTCCCTCAGGTTACAGCCAAGACGACTCTGGCTGATCTGGTTGGTCCAGAGTGTCATCTTCTGCTTGACACCCTTGGCATTGAGTCTGACTGGCTTCTGTAACCTGTAGCAACATGTCCAAGGAGTGATAACTACAGCAAGGCCCTGGAATATGTCAGCAATGTAAAAGTAGTAAATGACATCGCTGAGCGGGGAGTCAAGATGATGAGTGATTTTGCAAACATCATTACCACAGATTCTCAGCAAAGAGAGTATCTTCTTCAAGCTGTGGAATACAACCATGAGCAATTTGATAGCTTCAAGAAGCAAACTCTGAACATATGACTCTGAAGTGTCTTTCTGACATGGACAATAGACTTTTCTGCCTCTTGAAAATAATTTTTAGGGTCTTTGTCACACATTTTCTGATGTCAAGATTGTAATATTTATGAAATTTTGATATTTTTCAGAATTATGTGTCTTTTTTTTCTTGAATGTTTACTTGGAATATTTTTACAGAAAGAGTATTACAAATGCTTCAATTTGATACCCCGTTTGTTGTTCTATCCCAATTGTAACAAAAGTTACAGGTGAAAAACTGTCTGGCAGAAGGCACAATTTGGCACTTTTCTACTATCGCGGGCTTAATATCTTGAGGTCCAATGAGGCAAAGGTTCCTGACATTTTACCTCAAAACGGTTGTGATTTTCGGCTTTTCCAAGTCAAAAAGCATGGGAAACCGTGCAGGAGGGTATGAAAAAAGGAAAAAGTTGATTTTTGAACAGGTCTACTGTACCAGTTTTGAGAATGAACGAATTGAGCATGAAAAACATCAAGCATTAACTTCGAAAGGGTTACACCTCTCATATTGATAACACGGAGGGTTAGAAATGTCGAAAATGTGGCTGAATTCTGCTTTCTAAAGCTGGATATGTCAATCATCATAAATCTCATCAGAAAAAAGTCATGCACACTTCAGGAACAAATAATGTGACTTGTACAAGCTGTAACAAGGTTTGTAAGTCGACTTCTGGTCTTAAGAGACATATGGTGGTGCACAAGCATTACATTTTACCATCTGATCCATTCGATACAGTGGGAAGGACGCTCTTCCTATGTCATATTTTCATAAAAATTTGTGGATTTCAGCAGGAGTGATGAGTTACTTATACACTGCTTCTTGCTCTCAGAGTTCAATATCAGGTCTGGTTGAAGTGGTATTTCAACTATGTGTCTAGGGAATTCAACTGGATCTCTACCACCTGCCAATCAGCTACGGAAGAAAACAGAATTTCTTTCTCTCTTTTTTTACGCATTAGCTCCCGCTATGAGGAAGTTAATTTGATTTAATTTTCTTCGTAGGTGATGTTTACTAGTTCATATAGATGCTATGGCCTGACGAAACCAGCCGATTGACCGGGATGAGGGACTCTCCGACCGCCCATCCAGCTCAAGTAAGGATCAAAGTAGAGTGTAGTATGTCATGGATTGCTCAGCCTCCAGGTTCCCTCCATAAGAATCACAAGAGGCCCATTTGGATGGAGATCTTACTCAACAGAGGTGTAGTCGGCGTATTATATAGCCCCATGAAAATAAGGACACATTTTTAATACCTACTCCTTCGAACCGTTACTTTTTTAGGGGTAAAAAAGAAAATATATTAAACGAATTTATTTTATCACTTTAACGCAATAAGCAATTAAGAACTGAATTCAAGTTTTTGTCTTATGTACAAAAAGGATTTTAGAAAAAAATGTTTCAAATATTTCACTGAAATTTAAGTATACATTTTATAAAATAATGTTTTAAATGTAAAAAAAGGAGAATTCCTAAAATAAACAAACATTGTATTATACCAATTCTCGGCGATTTTTTAAAATTTAATAAATCATTTTCCTTTTACACTCCTCTCTCATATTCCTGTTTTCTCTTTCTCGCTTACTCTTAATATTAATATTTGCGTATATATTTTAACATATACGGAGTATATGTAAAAATACCTCCTTACAGTCCAGATCACTGGTAAAATAAGGCAAAAATAAGGAAAACAAGAAGTTCACACCAGTGAGACCAGATGTGATGTCTTTAAGACATCACATCCGGTCCCACTGGTAGGAACTTCCAGTTAACAAAGATCGGACTGACGAGACAAAGAAATGTCGAAATAAATGTACATTTATATCTAAACCAAGGTATATATATATATATATATATATATATATATATATATATATATATATATATATATATATATACAATTGATAAACAAAAGTCTTAGACATCGGTCACTTTTGAGAATTTCAGCCTTTTTCAAATAACCATACAAGTGAGAAAATTAAACCTGTTGTTTCTGGTTTTGACGTTTAAGTCATTTTATATGTTTATATTAGTGGGTACATCTGGGGTGCATGAGTGTATTTGGGGTAAGGCAACTATGTGAGGTTTTGTTACAGGTTAGTTAATGTGTATATATAGTTAGTGTATACACACACACACAAACACACACACACACACACACACACACACACACAGAGTATTTGTCCATCTTTTCCTTTTCCTTTATCTTCACCCTGTGATCTGCTGGAACCATACACACACACATATATATGTGTGTGTAATATAGTGAAAAATTTGACGCAGGTTCATGAAATTAGTGATGTTTATTTCACCAACGCTGCAGTGTTACAATCTGTTTTTTTTTTGTTAATAAACACTGGTCTCCTAGCTGGGATAAGGTGATCCGTCTTTATTTCAAAGTCCAAGAGAATTCTATGCGTTTCATTCTCAAGAACAGCTTTTGGTTTATGCATATACCATTTTGTTGTATGGCCAATATTTGAATTTTTGCATATTTCTCAATAGATCACCTTCCCAATCCAGACGTGCCTAGTTTTGTATTCCCGTTGTGCTAGTTTGCTTCATTCGCTTAGTACATGGTTTACAGTCTCATCTCTGTCACCGCATAGTTTATATTTACTGTTCAGTTGGGTCTCATCAATATTTGCTTTGATATAATTTGTCCTTGCTATTATTATTATTATTATTATTATTATTTAGTTTTACACATCTGTCGTAGCTGGTGGTTGACTAGAGGCTGAGTGACAGCAAGTCTCTTCAGGTATACATGACTCTCCTGAGTATTCTAGCCGATCCCAACAGTGCTGTAGTTTGGATGGTCTCAATTCTTCCTCTGATTTCCAGTTCACTCAAGTTATTTTCCAGAGCTTTGGGGATCGTTCCAAGGGCACCAATTATAATTGGTACGACCTTTACCTTTGTGTTCTAAAGTTTCCTCAGTTCTCTGGCAAGGTGTAAGTATTTGTTTATTTTTTCGCTTTCTTTCATTTTCAATCGGTGGTCGGCCGGGACAGCAAAATTCACGAGATGACAGGTTATTTCTTTCTTGACAATCAATACTAGGCCCGCTCTCCTGGCCGTGATTAGGTGATACGTCTGTACCTCGAAATCCCAGAGAATTTCCTGCGTCTCGTTCTCTAGGACAGGTTTAGGTTAGTACATATACCATTTGGTTGTATGGTGAAAATTGAATTTTTTACACAATTCCCAGTGGATTAACTTTCCCACAAAGTTATGCCTAGTCTTGTACTCTCTTTGTACTAGTTTGCTTCATTCGTTTATTATATGATTGACCGTTTCGTCTCTATCTCCACACATTCTGTAGTTTGTATTCTGCGTCTTATCTATTTTTGCCTTTATATCGTCTTGCGCTGCGATTATAAGGGATTCGGTTTTCTCTTTTGAGGTTCCTTTTCTTAGCCAATGTCTATGTCTTCTGATGTGATATCTCTTGAGTTTGGCACTTAAAGTACCCATGTAGTAGTTTATCTTCCCATTTCTGTTTTTAGTTTTTGATGTTTTTCTATTTATCACTGTGTTGCAATTGCTTTTCTTGGGTGCTGCCATTAGTCTTTCTTTTGTGTCATTAGTGTATTCGCTAAGTGCTCGGATTGCCGTATCTACACAGTCTTCAATGTTGGTAAAATCCCTTCTCCCCTCTTTCCTTGACACATAGAGTCTGTCTGTGTCATCGCTCGGATTGAATGCGTTGTGCATGGTCATCAGTTTCCTTGTCCTTAGGTCCATCTGTCGGAGCTCCTCTCTTGTCCATTTTAGTAATGGTTCCGAGTATCTTACAAGGTGTATCGCCCATGTGTTTATTCCCTTAATAAGATTTCTGCTACATAGCTGGGTTTCTAAGAGCTTTCTCGTTCTTCTGATGTATTCTTTTTTTACCCTTTCTTTAATTTCTATTTGCTTGATTGCGTCTGTTTCTAATATTCCCAGGTATCTATAGTTCTTTTTTTTCTCTAAATGTCCTAATTTCTTATCGATTCGGTAGTTCTATTCCATTCGTGATTCAGTTTTTCCTTTCTTTATCACTAACATGGCGCACTTGTTGATGACGAACTCCATCCATTCTAATTCTTGTTCATTCTTGACAAAAACCTTGATGTCGTCCATGTACATTAGAGGATTTTTTTTTCTGGGATTTACTAAATTTTTATTCCGCTCTACATTTCTTGAGTATATGGTTGAGTGGCATCATTGCTATGAAAAATTGTAGTGGTGATAGACAGTCTCCCTGCAAAATGCCTCTTTGTATTTTCACCTCTGCTAAGGTTTGTTCTCCCGCTGTCACTTCTACTTTCCAATTTTCTGGTTTTTTGATGAATTTTTTCCTGGTATTTTATACATCTTTAGGCACTCGATTATCCAGGTTTGTGGGATCATGTAGACCTTTTTGTAGTCAATCCATGCCATGGCTAAGTTTTTTTCTTTTTTTTTACTTCTTTAAGGATGTTTTGATCTATGTATAGTAGGTCATTTGTTCCTCTTGTTTCCTTGCGGCATCCTTTTTGTTCTCCCGAGAATAGTCCACGGCAATCAAGTGAGTAGTAAATCTCTTCTCTTATTTGTGCGGTCAGTATTTTCCACATCATGGGTAAACATGTTATTGGCCTATAGTTGCTGGGGACAGTTCTTTTTGGGGGGTCTCCTGGATCAGGGTAGTTTTTTCTTTTGTTATCCATTCGGGTACGTTTCCTTCTTGTATGCAGTTATTCATCTGTTCGGACAATCTTTCGTGGATGGGTGTGAATTTTTTAAACCAGTATCCATGAATTCCATCGTGGCCCGGTGTTTTCCAGTTTTCCATTCAGCCTTTCCATTATGTTTTTTCTTTTCCCATATTTTGTTCCAGAAGTCTTTTGTTTCATTCGCATTCGGATATTAGTGCTTAGGCATCGACTTGCTGGTAAAATTTCCTTTCGTTATTTTGAAAAGTCTTGTTTTGATTATATTGCTTCGTTCTGTTCCGGGATCTTTTTAGTCTACCTTCTCTCGTCAGTATTTTTGGTTGATTTCTATTCTCATTTCCCATCCAGCTTTTGTGTTTCTGTTAGCTTTTCGTTGTGGTATGCCAACTTTATCGCTAACTAGTTTTGCTCCGGCATATATTAGGTCGTTTAATTCAGTAATGTTTTCTGTTGGGATGTTTTTGGTATTTCATTTATCTTTTCGGTTTCACGCTGGATTTTTTTCCTGTCCTGATTTCTTAGGGATGATAGGGTATCCTTGTCTTCAGTCATGATTTGTTTTATTATTTCTAGATCGTATTTTTCTTCTTGTGTTATGTTTGTGTTGTGTTGTCTTGTGCCGTGGTTTTTTGATCGTCTTCGAGTTGAGTTTCATCTATTGTAGGGATTATGTCTTGGGCATACTCTTATTAATTTTCTTGTCCACATACTTCTATTATTTCGAGATCAGAGAAAATTTTCTTTTTTAATATCATCCTTGCTTGGTCTGCTAGTTTCTGGCTGCTTGTATTGAAATTATTCCTGTCATTCCACATTTGTATCATTCTTTTCCTATAGCCTCTTTGTGCTGGGTTGCTTTTAAAGTAACATTGGAGTACTTGGACGTTGTCCTTTCTACTCCACATTTTCTTTGTCGTCTCTCGGCTGCTGCTGCTGCTGCTGCTGCTGCTGCTGGACTGTCCCTTGGCTGCTGGGCTGTCTCGGCTGCTAGCTGTCTCGGCTGCTGGGCTGCTACTGCTGCGGCTGTTGCTGCTGCTACCGCTACTGGGTTGTCTCTTGGCTGCTGGGCTATTACTGCTGGTCTGTCGCTCAGCTGCTAATGAGCTGTCTCTCGGCTGCTGGGCTGTCTCTTGGCTGCTGCTGCTGACTTGTCTCTCGGCTGTCTCTCGGCTGCTGGACTGTTGCTGTTGGGCTGTCTCTAGGCTGCAGGGCTGCTACTGCTGCTGTTGGCAGGCTATCTCTCGGCTTCTGTTATTCTCGTCATTTGCATATCTGAAAGAAAAATTAGAACACTAACATCTTGTGTTCGAAATATTCTGGCTAAGTTCTTCGTGTTGACTATGGAGTGAGTCCTGGTCGTTTTTCTCCAGATCTACAGAGGATCTTTTGCATTGGGAAATTTGAGCCAACATTTGCAGGATGCCGCAGGGTCCCCATGTTGGCTATCAATGAAGAATCTGCCGATCATGACACACAGGCCTTATGTCAGTGTTCCACGGTTTGTATTCTTTGTATTTGACGTTTTTCTATGTTGTGATAGAGTGTGGTTATACCAGACCCAGGGTTAGATTAAATCTGTGACCCTGTGACAGATGTGACCTTTGCGTTAGGTAGAAAACAATGTAAAAAATAAATAAAACATTATAAAAGAGAAATATAAAAATAAAATAACAAATAAAAGGAGATATATTTCATGTTTACTCATCCGTACGTGTATACTTATAATCCTGATATATGCGCTATACTTACGTCTAGTGTTTTCTAAGCGAGATAGGAGGTTGTTGGTGGATGAAAATTGCAATGCGGTAGGAGATCCTTCCATAGGTGAACATTATTTCATGTTGGTCGAGTGAGGTTTAGCCAAGCAATTGGTTCCGATCACGTGGGATCCTTTCCGACAGGATCAGTCATTATGTAGTGCGTTATCGTGCTGAGGGTGTACGGGTTCAACAATTACTACGAACTGATTGTGTTGGCGAGTGAGGTCGTAAGGCTGTTGGTGGATGTTATCACGATCTATGGTAGGAGTAGCATCCGTAAATGAGCATCCCCTGTCGTGTCTAAGGAACGAGGTTGGCGCAAGTAATTAGTGCTGATACGAAGAAAACTTTTGGGTTATATCGATCGTTATTCAGTGGCTTATTGGCGATTTAGGGGCGATGTACATATACAATAGCTGCTACGAGCTGATAGTGTTAGGAAGCGAGCTTGTACACTGTGGATGGCACAACGCAGTACGGTGGGAGAACCATCCGTGGGCGAACATCCACTTTCGCATCGGTCAAGTGAGAAGATACTGTGGGATCATTTCGGACTGCATTGCGTTGTCTTGCGGACGGTAATCAGGTACAACACAGGCTACGAACTGGTAGTGTTGGCGAGCGAGATTGTAGGTGTTGGTAGTGATGCAATGCTATACGGTGGGGGTCCAGTCAATGCGATCATTCTTTCGAGGCGATGTACGTGTACAATAACTTCTACGAGCGGATAGTGTTAGCAAGCGGACTCGTAAACTGTGGATAGCAAAACTCAATACGGTGGGATAATCATCCGTAAGCGAGCATCCACTCTCGTATTGGTCGAGTGAGAAGATACTGAGGGATCATTTAGGACAGAGTCACTCAATATGCATTGCATTATCTTGCGGACGGTGATCAGGTACAACACAGGCTACAAACTGATAGTTTTGGCGAGCGAGATCGTAGATGGTGGTAGATGACACAATTCTATCCGTTGGGGGTCCAGTCAGGGTGATCGTCATATTTCATGCCAGTTGAGCGAGGCTTGCAAATGCATATGTACTTAGACACACATAGGCCTACGAATATATCGCGCGTGTATATATCTAACATACTATACCTTCATCTTAAATTTCTTAAGTTTTAACTTAGTATAAGTCCACAGTTCCCATTTTTCTACTAAATAAGTTAAGCGAGTTCAATCTGGTCGTTGGCACCTATTCACGATAGAGAACTGTCATTTTTTAAACAAATTATCATTGATAATTTAGGTACTTTTTTAAAGTTAATTAAATTTGATTATTTACCTTTTGAGGCGTATCTACGACAAACACACTTCATTCCTGCAATGCAAGAGGTTTACCAAATTCTGAAAGTGATCTCAACCTACTACTTAACGCCTTGATATAGTAGAACGGGAATTCGTGTGGGGGCGATAGGGTCTATTCCTTATTTACCACTTTATCCAAGGGAGAAAAAGAGGTTTAGTCAAAGAGACGTATTTATAAAATATACTCAAAATTTCCTTAAAACTTACTAATAAAAAGTACGAACAATAGAAAAAAAGAATTTCATTAAACCACCGCTGTAAATATGAAGTGAAATTTTTAAAGATTTCCTGTCAATTTACAAACAAATTGTCATTGATAATTTAGCTACTTTTATTATTATTATTATTATTATTATTATTATTATTATTATTATTATTATCATTTCTCTGAATGTTTGAGACGAGGCTTGAAGATTAGTATTATCTGCGTTATTCGGACTATTGTCCTCATCTTCATTTTTCAGGTATTTCTTGTCGGACTCGGGAGCCTTCTTTTGACGGCTCCCGAATACGACAAGAAATTTCCCGAGTTCGAAAAGAAGGTTCCCGAGTCCGAGAAGGTTCCCGAGTCCGACAAGAAATATCTGAAGAAGGCAGGAGGGTATATCTGCCGAAACGTTGTGCAAATAACAATGAAGATGGGGACAATAGTCCGAATAACGCAGATAATACTAATTATTATTATATTATTATTATTATTATTATTATTATATTATAAAAAATAGTAAAATGATGAACAAGTCATTTTTTATCTAACATTATATAACCGTATATTTTCTTCAGAAGTAATTGTGTTGAGAAAGTATATGTATATATATATATATATATATATATATATATATATATATATATATATATATGGTGTTCGGGAGGTGTTGACGCAGACTACGCATAATTTAAAAGCTTTACGTGTTGACAGATGATCTGCGCCGGCCATCAAAATAAGGAGATTATGGTTATTGCTCCCTGAACACTATAAAAACAATCAGGCATGAACTGGAGAATTGCAATGGAGACTACAAGGCTGTGGCTAGAAGAAAGCAACATAACAGACGATCTGATTGCGTTCGTACAGCAAAATCCCTCGAAAGTCTGCAGAAAAAAGTGTTGGAGGAGCCTGGCATTGTAATTCGGGCCTTGTCACGAGAATTGAATATTCCAGCCTCTACGATGAAGCTTGCACTCAACGAAGACCTTCGCTACTACTCATACAAGCGTCGTAGACGTCAACTGCTTTCAGAGAATGACCGTGAAAATTGTCTGACAAAGGCAAAGAAACTTCTGCGCAA
This sequence comes from Doryteuthis pealeii, assembly GCA_023376005.1. Lineage (NCBI taxonomy): Eukaryota > Metazoa > Mollusca > Cephalopoda > Myopsida > Loliginidae > Doryteuthis > Doryteuthis pealeii. Next base: position 20,945,790 of record CM042160.1, on the reverse strand, counting down.
AATCAAACATCCTGCTGAACCACAAACAATCTGGTTCTTTTCCGATGAGAAAAACGTGTACCAACATCAAAATAACAGATGGCTTGTATACAGTACAAAGGACACTCCTCGTGTTATGCCGACTAAATTTCCTCAAACTGTGATGCTTTTCGGATGTGTATCCTCTGAAGGAAATGTGATGCCTCTGCATTTTTTCAGAGAGGGTATCAGGTTAAATTCAGATGCCTACGTGGAGTTGCTAAACACTTTAGCCAATCACTAGATAACAAGGGTAGCCAATGGTAGGCCATATATTTGGCAGCATGATTCGGACCCCTGCCACACCTCTAGGAAAAGTAAAAAATGGTTGTCGGTGAATTTTTACGACTACACCAGTCCCAATGTTTGGGCATCGAACTCCCCAGATCTTAACCCCATGGATTATGATATATGGGGCACTGTTGAGAAAGACACCAGTTGCCGTGCCAGTACTACAAAAGCCCAGTTAATCGACAGAATTAAGGTAGTTTTTGAGACCATTCCCAGGGAAACTGTAACATCGGCTTGCTCGAGGTTCCGGAGCAGGATTGAGGCAGTGATTGACGCTAATGGCGGTTATTTTGAGTGCAACTTGTTGACAGTGGTGTAATTCTTGTGCCTGTTGAATTTCCTTACAATCCATTCAATTTTGTAGTTACCAAGCTCTTTTCCTTTTCTTTATGAAGCTATCAAATTTATCCCGAATACTATATATATATATATATATATATATATATATATATATATAAAAGAAGGGGAACTGCGAATCACATTGTCAGTTTGTCATGTCGATTACACTATTTCTATCCTTTTATCTATTAAATGAAAACAAGATTATTTCGACAATTTCTCAGAAGAGAAATATCATAGGATATATTCAAAATTATCTTGAATCACCCTGCATATTTTTTCATGTAGAATTATATGTATGCAGGTCTAATCTCTAGCTATTAACTTTATAATTAATAATACAGCACCTTTTTCATTGTTATTGCATTCATTTTTCTGGGATTTTGTTCGTTAATGAAACTATGCACATGTGTGCTCTTACACTTCTGAGTAAACCGGCTATATAAAAAAACTGTATATCCTTACACGTCTTTAGAAAATATAGCTGAGCGAGATCAATTCATATATTTATCTATTCATACATAAATTTCCTTAATAATGTTATGTTTTATATTTATAAAAAAATATTTGTCTTCAACTACTTCTGATTATTTCTTTCTTCTCTTCTCTTTCTTTCTTTTTTCTTTCTTTTTCTTTTTCTTCCCTTCTTTTTTTACTCTCAACACTTCTTCAATTTTTCACTTTTTGAGTCTTATTATTTGTAACATTTTTTTCTATTTCCTTTTCATTTCTTCTTCTTCTTCTTTGTTAGTTTGCATTTTGTTTCTTACCATTTTTTCTTTTTTTTAAGAAAGAAAAGAAAAATATATTTTTCCATCTGCCAACATAGTTTTGCCTCTTTTTATGTTTCTTTGTTTTTAGTTTACCATACGCCCTTACCTCTTTTCTGCGGTTTTCTTACCTTCTTTTTTATTTACTTTTACTCCTGTCGTCTTTTTTCGTTCATTATTACCTTTTCTTTTTTAAATTTACAAATATATGCTTTCCTTTCATTTTTTTTCTTCCTTGCATCCTTACTTCATTCATTTCTTTATTAAAAAATATCTGTTTTATTTCCATTTTTATCAAAATTAAACATTCTTTCATGTCCTTGAGTGATAGCAGACTGCTGAGGTAAATGGCACCGAATAACTTGATTATGACATTGTTCATTCTCTATTCTTTACAATTCTTTATCTATCCATGTTTTTGTATATGTTGTTTCGATATTATACTCAGTATTATTCTAGATTTACATTTATATACAATTTTGAAAAAATCTTAATAGTGTATTCTCATTGATTCTTTTGAACATCGATTATGAATCGCGTTTTCCTCGTCATCGCCTATTCATTGGCTAGCTTAGAAATTTCAAAATTTACCCAATGGAAATCAAGATATTCAAACACTGGGCGGAGCAATGATCTTCGATATGCGCATAGGGATATTTTCTTTCTTTCTTTCTTTCTTTCTTTCTTTCTTTCTATGTCCTTGTCCGTTGTTCGTGTTCTTTTTATTTTTCATTCAAATGAATTGTTACATATGTTTTTATACTTATTTCTTTTTATACTTTATTGCGGTTAAATTGTATGTATGTACATCTATTCCCAGATATTAACTGTTGACTTTTTCTCTCCTATGCTGCCACAGATGGTTTTTGTTTAAACATTACAAGCGCACAGTTGTTCTTTCTTTTTATATTAAAAATGTTGTCATACAACATTAATTGAGCTAATATTTCCATCATATAATAATCAAATTGTGTTCGGTCAACCAATAATGTATAACAATTATCATTAGTATTATTTGGATTATTCGGACTATTGTTCTCATCTTTATTGTTATATGTACAGATAACAATAAAAATGAGGACAATAGTCCGAATAATCCAAATAATACTAATTATCAAGCCTCATCTCTAAAATTTAGAGAAACAATTACCATGATGGGTTTTGTCTACAGACGGTCAAATCGCTTTGTTGCAGAACTACCAAATTTGGCATGAGCAATTATTTATTCCTGGGGAAATTTTAACATAAAAGAGTGATCCGCATGGGGAAGAAGTCACTCTGATTGAGATGAAGTATCTGAAAATAAAAAATAATCAAAGGCTACCCATGAGGATGCAAGACATTAACTAATTCTACAGATTTTAAATATCCAAACATTAAGATAAATAAAAATGTATCTTTATCAAAATAATTATTCGCATTAAATTATAATTCCGAACTGGCTTTAAAGGTAGTTGTTCAAGGTGTTTTAAATAATTAGACGATATCATTACTTAGTTATAGGTTAAAAACAAAATGTTAAAATTATTAAATCAATCAAGATTCAGTCACTTAAAAAATCTCTATAAAATGCAACTATACCAATTCAAAAATAGTTTACAAAGGATAGAATTGATATAATTTATTGTTATATAGATTTATCCTTTATTATAAGAATTACGTTTTTCAAACACAGAGTGTGTATTTTGAAATGCTAGTAAGGATATTAAAATATATATATTGATTACAAAAATGAAATAAGTAAAAGGGGTTTGGATATTACAATACAGTGAGAATGGTGTCACCCCTTCATTGACATTCTCAGGTTCACTCTGACTCGGAATGAGTCATAAATGGGACCAAAACAGTGGTACCATCTATGGACTAAATATATCTACTTGAAAGGCATATGTATTAGATAGGAATGTTTCATTTCATATAACTGTGTTCAAACAAATGGTCACCATTAAATAGGAATAGTTACCATATAACTGAGTATAAATTATTAGTAATAAATGGGAAAACTTGAAAACATATAATTGAGTGCAAATGATTAGTATTAAGTAGGAATACTTAATATAATTAATATAATTAATATAATTGTGTGCAAAAAGTAATTAGAGACAAATAAAAAATGCAATGTAACATAATAAATATAGTTATGATAGTTCTCCGTTATTATTTCCTACTTCTTTATCTTCTCAAACACAGACACGCAACTTCTTCCTTCCTTTCAACTTGTACCCTAGGCCCCCTAGGATACACATCCTCTGCAAATGGGTAAGTCCCCCCATATACATACAGAAGTGAGACAACAAACTGCATCCGGTGGTGAATATCCAGTTTTGAAGATCTGGAGAGTTGTTACCATTACTCCAAAGTCCACACTGTTTTAGCCCCATTTTTGTGTGAAATCGATATTTGAATTAATCATGAATATTAGATAGGAATTCCTGATACCCTTTAACTGTGTGCAAACAAATAATTATTGATAAATAACAAAATATAATAGAACATTAAAGAAGTAGTTATGATTACAATCATTTAGAAATTAATCAAATTTCGGTATTAAATAACCCATGAGGAGTTTATAAACAAATAAACCAAGCCAAATAAGTAACCTAAGAGTTGTGTTATTTGTCTCTTTGTCTTGCTGTATGCTCAATCCAAATCCCGTCTTCTCACCCTACGTAGACAGTTACATCAATTGGTCCGCTATATAAAATAACATGTGATTTATACGTAGTTTGATTCTCCCTGAAATTTCGAAAGCCTGGGGAAAATGTAATAAACCAAATTTATGATAGTTTCCCTAAATAATATTTTCATCAGTTATAAAAACGTCGATTTTCAGGAATAAAGCAAGAATTTGATTCAGTGACATTTGTAGAAGTCATGTCAATTGATTGTTGGTAGAGTCTGACAGTTAATACAGTTTCGTGGAAAATATGTTTCTCTCATTCGGCGGGTGCCACGTGCCTCCAGCAAACTTCATTTGATTCGTAATTTGAAATCAGTAGATGCAACTCAGCTGACCATCCATGATGTCTCAAGGTGCTACACATGTAACGTGAACTCTGACCCCTGACACGTTTATTGACAAGATATGACAGAACTGTCGTAAAACATTATGCATAATCCAGAATCAAGTTCGCTCTCTGTTAAGCATCGTCTCGAATAGCCCATTGTTTTTTCTGTCATTGTTTGCATGTGTTTGAAAATCTTGATAATTGGAGCACTCGCAGAAATTGCACCGTATCAAATATCATTCAAGAGATACACACAATAATAGAAAGAGTTATAATAAAACTAACAGTACTTACCCATATTACCCGCTGACTGTATCCCTTGCAGAGGGGTATGACTTCCCAAATGGTTGCATTTGGTATGTCTAAATTTCATCTGATGGTGAAGCTCCTTTGTTTGGAGCTCTGGGGAGTGTGGGATACCGTTTCTTTGCGATTGTTCCCTGGTACACTCTCACCCAAAGTGGTATTCCCTATTAGCGTCCCATCTGTTAATGAAATATATGTGTTTAGAAATGATTCATATTCGATGAAATTTAGACATACCAAATGCGACCATTTGGGAAGTCATACCCCTCTGCAAGGGATACAGTCAGCGGGTAATATGGGTAAGTACTGTTAGTTTTATTATAACTCTTTCTATTATTGTGTGTATCTCTTGTGCTAAAGAATCAACTACACAAACATGCAAAAATTAACGTACAATGAAAGCGATTCGTAAATATCTATGCATAAAATAAATCTAGACTGTTTGCCATGCCGTTAAAATCAAAAATCAATCAATTAGTCAATCATTACCCATATTACATACGGGTGTTAAAATTGTCTTTATTAAGAATAAATGATGTAGTCACTTTAAATAAAGTTTGGGATAATTCTATTTTTATTTACTATTGACAACCACTTTGTTTACTGCGAATGGGACATAAGGCTTCTCAAATACCCACGAACATCTCTAGAAATGAATAAAGATTTCGAATACATATTCAATTTAATTATTTTCCAGACCTGGGTGGGTAGTATTAACCCATGTTTTAAAAATCTACTATGTGCAATGAGGTGAAAGAACATAAACTTATTTCGATTGATTGATTGATCTTAACAATATATCTAGGCATTTTGAGATATTTCATCACTATAGCTTTGGGAATATCGTTCATATTTATATTATTGGTGTAGCTGCTTCTTACAAGGTTTTTCTTGTTGCTTACGGTCCTATCGAATACGAATACTTTTTAAATAGTAATATTTGATCCATAGATGAGACTCTAATAGGTACTACCACCCCTTGTCAGAATGGACCTGGGAATAATGGCATTAAAAGGATACTCTACACTCCTCAAATCTTTAGTAATAGAACCTCACCATCAGTTACAGTTTAGTATCATACAGAGGAAACCTTTTATCACTTTCAGAGGATATAGTCATAATATCTTAAGCCTCAACGACAGGTTGGTTTAAGTCTGACACTTGACCAAAACAGAGAGGGTCTAAGTTCAAATAGGGTGGTAGAGAGCTATTTGTTTCTCGTTATGATTTCCAAGAGTATGGGTAAGTGCGCTGTAAGGCAGTCATACTTTTATAGCAAGGCAACACAGTATGAGAAACAGATCCATCCTAAGAAAAATCCGGTAAATTATAGTTTATGGTATAGCTTAAATTTTTTTTCCTGGCATGATTATAATAAGTCTCGAAAGTTCAATTGACATCGGGACAAAAACCGTGGAGAATTCGCTGTAAGGATAAACGGACATTTGGTGAATTATAATAGGTTGGTGTTCGTGTATAGAGAATTTTATCAATGCCCTTTCTCTTAAATTCCCATTTAATAGAATCTATTTGCAAGTCTCAGATTTTGTTTCCTTGAATAGGAAAAGATGCAATAGTTTTAACAATTTTCTAGGTAAATTATGTGACAATTTTAGGTAAAATAGTGAACAATAACATCATCAAATTAAGGGGTTTGCACCAGATTTCTCAAGATATATAATGTTTCGTTTAACTTTAGTTTTATAGCAACAGATTCTATAGTAAAATCGTACTGTTATTACAACCATTATAAAATGAGCACGTGAGATGATATCAAACATAAAATGTACATAAAACAAACATTTCTAAGATGCTTGTGTTCCTTATTATCCAAATGTCATAAGAAGTTTTTATGAAAAATTTAAATATTCTTATTTCAAGTAAAAATGTGCCATGCTAGTGACAAAAAGGGGAAATAAAATTAATAGACGGAATACAACTACCAAATGGGGACAATATAAAAACTCTTGTAGAAAAAGAAAGTTAAAAATATCAGAGAATTTTACAAGCAGACACCATCAAGCAAACAGAAATAAAAAGTAAAAGTTAAAAAAGAATACTCCAGGAGAACTGTGGCAGAAATCTCATCAAAGGAATAAATGACGGTTCCGTCCCCCTTATAAGATACGCTGGGTTATTTTTAAAATGGACAAATTGACAAAATAGGAACTCTGACAGATTGACCAAAAGACTAGTAAATTAATGACAATACACAAGGCTTTACATCCTAGAAAGTAAGGTGGATGAGTATTGGGTAGATGTCACAATCCAAGGACCCGAAGAATACAAAAAAAGACCAAAGAAAGATTACTTATGGCAGCCAATAATAGCAGCTGCAACATATTGACAAACAGAAAAACAACGAAAACTAGAAAACAAAGATGGGAAGAAACATAATTATATGGATACTTCAAACGACAAATTGGGGAGGTTGTACATGAAAAAACCTGGACATGGTTAAGAAGAGGAAACCTCAAGAGAGAAACTTAATTGCTAATAATTGCTGCATAAAACAATACCCTAAAAACAAATTATATCAAATCAAAAATTGATAAGACATAACAGAACAGAACATGAAGAGAGCCAGAAGGCCAGACCTAATATTGATTAACAAAAGAAAGTGAATTTTTAACTTGTATATTTTGCAGTTCCTGCAGATCACAGGGTGAAGATGAAGGAAAACGAAAAGATATACACATACCTGGACCTTGCCACATAATTGAAAAAAAAAAACTGTGGAATACGAGGTTGAAAGTGATATCAATTGTAGTTGGTGCACTAGGAACGGTACCAATAATCTTGAAAAAAAAGACTGGAAGAACAGGAAATAAGTCAACAGCATTGCTGCAATCGGCTAGAATAGCCAGAAGAGTCCGGGAGAACTGAAGAGTCTGGTTGTCACTCAGACTCCTGTGAAAGACCATCAGCTAAGACTGATGTGAAAAACTCAAAATAACAACTCTCTAGTAGGGGTTCAAAAACCTACCACCACACCCTACTCTAACCATTTCCTAAATAAAGTTGGTTAGAATCGTTAATTACCATTTTAAATATAAATTCGATCTTATTTTAAGAAGGAAAACTGATATTTTGAAATGCTGTGACGAGAAAAATGGCAATTTTTAATCGAATATTCGGAAAGCTCAAACTCATGTAAGGAATATTTAATTATTTATTTTACTTCGTGCTATACAGGGGCGTATATTTTGATATCTTACAAAACATTCCAAGTGATATAGTCCAAAAAATGCCGGGCATACTTGTACATGATTTAAACGAAAAAGCCGAGGAAGAGTGGAGGGGGGTAGTAAGCCTACCACATTAAGCCTTATTAAATAGAAATGTACTCGTGGACTTTTAATAATTTACAACATAGAAAATTTAAAGACGTAAGATTAATTTTTTTTAGAATCCAAAAAGGTAAATTAAATTATACATAACATCCGAACAGAAAACATCACTGAATTAAACGACATAATCTATGTGGAATCAAAACTAGTTAGTGATAAAATTGTTATCCCCCAACGAAAACTGAACAGAAACACAAAAGTTGAATGGCAGAAGAGACTAGAAAAACAAATAAAGAAACTGCGACAAAAAATGAAAGCAGTAAGAACGGAATAACGCAAGGAAACGATGGAATGAAAAGACGAGAAAAAAGACAAAAGCAAATAAAACTAGAATAATTTAACCAAAAATACTGTCGAAAGAAGTCTAATCAAAAGTTACCTTTACAGAACAAAAAACAAAAACAACCCCCCCAAAAAAAAACAAGCAAAACAGGATCTTCGAAAATAACGAAAGACAATTCTACCAACAAATCGGTGGACAAAAATTTAAATCTGAAGAATACCCGAATGCAATATATTTGCTTTCTAATAAAAGCAAGTTTCTAACAGTTAAATTCAAATTAATTCAAATATTTATGGTTTTTCTTTTGGAGGGAGTCAATTAAAAAAATATGTCTTTTGTTTTACTAAGATTACTTTAGTAATAAGATTATACTATTGTAATGGGCATGGCCGAACCTCCCAACGTGAGCGGCAAAGAATCGCTTGTGCCGTGCACAGGGGACCCAGATGGGATGAGACATAATTTGCATAAAAGGTGAACGAGCCATAATAAAAACGGAGGGTCGCTGACACAGAGAAAAAGGAACGAAACAAGTGACGGCGAGAGTAGTGGAATTCGGAGGACTACTGTGTTTTGTTGCGAGAGAAGGGAGAAAGAGGTTACTCTGGTAGCAGACAGATTGTTTCAGGAAAGTGATTACTATTTTCGGCTTCGTGATGACGGATAAATTCGACGTTATGCTACCACTGGAGTTTAGCGGTGCGGATTCTAGCCAATCCATTATTGAATGGATTGAGAAAGCTGAGCTTGTATGTTGGTCTTTGTTCAGTCAAAAAAATAGAATGTGTGGTCCCCCTGCGTCGGATAGGTGGTCCTTTTGCAGTCTACCAGCAATTGAGTGAGGGAAAAAATGGGGATTTTACCTCTATAAGAAGTTTTGCTTACAACGTTCGCCCTGGACTCCCATGCAGCGTACGCGCAGTTTGTAGCACGCCGTATGCACCCGGGTGAAACCATGGGTGTTTTCTTGGCGGACCTACGGAAACTTTCTGTGACATTTGATGGTATGACAGAGCGAGGCCTTAAAACCGCCCTCGTACATAGGTTGCCTGACCATATCAGACAGCTCCTACGAACCACTTCTCGAATGGAGAAAATGAACATCTCCTAGCTTTTGGCTCGAACGGGAGATATATTTAAAGATGACCCAACTGGACTCGCGTTGATCAGGGCAGTCATGGGGCCAGTGCACGCGAAGGAAGGTCAGACGAAGAACAAGAGGATAAGGTGTTTCAAATGTGATGGAATTAACCACTTAGCGGGTGATTGTCTCGCTCGGCGCGACGGATGGAAAGTCTCGGTATCCCCAACCGCGCCGAAGTGGTGCACGTTGCTCCCGATGTGAAGGGCTAAGGCAACAATTCTGAATTGTCCGGGAAAAAAGTTAGGGGACGACAGCTATTCGCCGGCTTCCTTCCCGGACAAGATGTGAACACGGCCTCCGACTCGAGATTGGGCGTGCGGTTTTAATTGAGGTCCTTGTAATGATAGTGGACCCGCTTGGGTTTGACCTTTTGATGGGGATAAATGCGATACAAGCTCTAGGTGGAGTATCCATCTTGAAGTCAAGGGAGGTCCAATTTCCTAATGAACCAATCTCTGTTTGCGCAGCTGCCCCGGCACTTGTCATCAAAGAACCCGATCTCCGAGCGGAGTTTGACCAACAACGAAATGAGTGAACTGCGACGTGGAAATGCTGAAAAACCGTGTCAATGAGTACTTGATGCCGGCAACTGTTAGGAGACTGTTTGAGGAAGAAGTGAAGCAATGGATCAAGAAAGGATGGCTTGCTCTCTATGAGAAACAGAAGCTTGGACCCCTGAGAGGGCTTCTCCCGTTAATGGCCGTCGTCCAGCAGAATAAATCAAAAGTGCGCCCTGTAAAGGACAACAGGGAGCTCAACCTTCATGTGGACGCATACATAGCGGAGACTGATCTTTTGCTAGCAAACTAATGAAATAAAGACGGTGCGGATCAATTGTAGCGTTGCTGGATCTTCGATCTGATTATCTACAAGTGTGCGTCGGATAACCACTTTGGCCCTATCAGACCGTGGTTTTTCAAGGTCGGAAGTATTGTTTAACAATGTTGGGATTTGGACTAACCAATAAAATTAGTGCTTGTGCGTTTACCGATGGCTCACCAATACGTAGATTGAGCACTAAGGCTGAAATGCTTGGCTACGAACATTTTCAGAATTTATCAAAGAGTACGTACTGGAGGTAGATATTTCGCTGGTCGGGTCTAGTCAAAATAAAGCAGATACGATCACAGTCCCGCAGAGGTGGCGAGAGGCAATGAGGGAAACAGACATGTGCCACCACCGGTGGCAGTATGGGACTGGATCAAATACGACAGATCCAGCGGTCACCCCGGAGTGAAACGGACAATGTACTTTGTCAGGAGGATTGCCCCTCTTACGACAAAAAGGGGCTGTGCAATCTGCAATTACATCCTGTCACGAGAATCTATTAATCGATCCTGCGCCAATACAATGACAACGTGGAAACTTGAATCCGCAAGCGTATGGCAAAGGGTAGGCATGGATGTCACCCACTATGGGTGTGTTCACTACCTGATCATCATCGATTGTGTGCCCACCCGGTTTGCCATCTGGCGTCTGGCGACCCTTGAAGCGAGAAGATTATGTCGCTGTGATACAGTGTCTCAGCTCTATTTTCCTTGAGAGGAGCCCACCGGAAGAAATCTTGCCCGACAACGGAATGGCGTTTAGCAGCAATAGCTTTAAAATGTTTGCTGAGAGCTGGGGAATCCGACTGCGTTTCCGGTATGCATACGCACCGTCGGGGAATCGCATTGTGGAGAAGTCCCACAGATCAATAAAAAGGATTGCCGCTAGGAAGCGATACACTACCGAAGAGGCGGTTTATTGGTTTAATGTCAGGCAGAAAGATGGTGTCCATAGTGCGACGGGTCCAGTGAATGCGCTGTACCCGTATAAAGTCCGCTTGAAAGGCATCGAGGAAGTTCTTCCGCTGCTACCAGAACACAAGTACGGAATTAATAAAAAGAGGGGCGCTGTGCTGGTGGTGGCCCGGTCAAACAGGTGCACTAGTGAATCAAGGACCGGAAATGTGCCGGAAGTCGTGTATCCCCAAATGATGTGTGTGGATGGGGTGCCTCGCCATGTAAGAGACTTCCGCTAGTACCATCGGATGGTAAACAATTCCGAAGAGAGTGAAGCCACAGCGTCAAGCGATCATGAATTGGGTGAGCCGTTGATGTAATAATAGCTCTGATGATAATAGCCTTAACTCTTCAAGCTCCAGTGACGGCAACGATAATCAAGAAGTCACATTAAGACCACCTCAAGAAGCGACTGAACCCGCTATGCCACGTCTCCGAAGAAGCCACAGACGAAAGAGGCCACACTGCAATTGCTATGTGTGTGATGATGATAACGGGGGGAGTGTAATGGGCATAGCCGATCCCCCAACGTAAGCGGCAAAGAATCGCTTGTGCCGTGCACGAGACCCGTATGGGACGAGACGTAATTTGCATAAAAGGTGGACGAGTCATAATAAAACCGGACAGTCACTGACACTGAGAAAAAGGAACGAAGCAAGTGACGGCGAGAGTAGTGAAATTCGGAGGACTACTCTGTTTTGTTGCGAGGGAATGGAGGCCAGAGAAAGTAGTAGCAAACAGATTGTTTCAGGAAAGTGATTACTGTTGTTAATTGAACAGACTCCAGTTGAAAAAATCTTATTAATATTAATCAATCATTTTATTGCAAAATATTAGATTTAACTAATATTTTTTAAAACCCTGTGTCATTAAATCTGAAAAATAAGCAAAGGGAGTAAGCATGATCGATGCAACTGTCGTTAGAGGGAATAGGTATATTTTTTGTTACCGAGTTTATTTTTAATCGGAGCGAGTAAGCATGATTGATGAAACTTTTGTTAAATTAAAACTAGCAATGAAAAGAAGACATGTACAGTAGCGTAGGTCGATTTTGGAACAGTAACCTCTCCCATCTGTCGAAAGCTACAAATTAACATGAAAATTATCACACAAAATATTATTCTTCAAAACTTTATCCTCATTTAAGAAAATTAATTCTAAAGACTTGAATAATCGTAATTTCATTATTACGCTGTTACCCGTAAAGATAAGTACGTCAAATTAAATTGATATTGAAGACAAAAATGAAGAAAATACGTTTAATAATAGTTTTCATTTCAATTGCAATATCCATTATGTTCCCAATAAATCGAATAAAAGTATTTTCAAAAAATTGAACAGTAAAATATTTTATTCAAAATACAAAATAATTATGAATGCGGTCTTATCTTTATCAGGATATTTTATTGTGTAGAAATTATCCCCCTTTAACTTGTTGAATTTTATATTAAAATAGACTTGATTAAATAAAAAGACCCCAATAATCATTTTTTAAAAATTTTCAAATTTATTGTCTTTCATTCGCAACGTTGTAATGACCACATTTATCCTATTTTTCTAATTTCATTTTCAATTTTAATTTGGAAATTTTCAATCAATTATAATGTTATACAATTTGTTTTTCAGATATTTGAATAAAAATAGGTTGAAAATGCACTTGCAATATTGAATTAATGAGAGGTAATGTTTCTAGGAGCCAGCCTTCCTTATGCCTGGCTATTAGACTTACAGGATATGGGTTTTTTCAAACCTAGTATTGATATCATGAAAAAAAAAACAAAAAAAAAAAAACACACGCCCACACACAAAACGCAATATGAGTCGAGGTAAAAATTATACTTAAGTATGAAGGGAGTAAAATGAGGAAATCAATCCGACAGTATGTGGAAATATGTAGCAGCATATCGGAGGTGTCGGTGGAAATACGGCAGGGGGATATTTTCAATGTAAATTCTAGTTATAATATTTTATTCATTTTATTTGAATAGTCAACATTTTTTGGCCAAATGTTGCAAAAATAGTATGTTTGGTGCATTTTAGCAGTCGATTTTGATACTATTTCTTCAGGTAATGGCGCAGGTAAGAAATCTAAATTTTGGTATCAGTTTTTATTAAACTAATACACAACTTTCACTGTTCGAGAAAAATTGATATTAAAAAAAATGAAAAATCAACCTACCCTAATGTGCAGACCTATACCGGTTACTGTTAAATACACAAAAATCTCCAATTTAATGTAGAAGACTATTATGTGACTCTTCCTGGTTTGAAAATAATTTTCTATATACGTTAGATAAGTTAAGATATATACTAGAATAAAATAAACTATATATAAATCAATAATACCGGGAAATGTATCTATTAAAACTTGTTTTAACAAACGGTTTAATGGTCATGCTTAATTTATTTATGTGTATATATAATACAGGGATGTTCTTTATTCTATGTATAAATGGTTTTGACTATGTATTAAATGCTCATTGATAAACTTATACAATTCCTGGGGGTTTGTGACGTAAGCAGTGATGTAGTTTTGGTTACAGACAGACACTGAATCTCCATTAAATTAAGATATAGCTTCTAATCACTTCGCCGAGAACTTTTATAACATTAAAACCTAAACCGCAATTATGTACGTGGCTACTTTCAAATATTCGGCAAAAACATTCTGATACCAGATCCTATACAATTAAACAAAATACCAACAAAACGTTTCAAAATGAAAAATGCGCATCACAACAGCATGGTGAAGACCCTATTAAAAAAAAACATGTCCAATATTGTTGATTAGGTTAAATTTGTTAAACAATGATACATTTCCAAAGAAAAATAAGGAATTCATAAACATATTTGTGAAAGCTGATAAATTCATTAATTTTTACGATAATAAAAATAATAAAAATACGAACAATTAATGAACCAATCAGTATAATTAATTAATGAACCAATCAGTAACAAAATTATACTAAATGCCTAATATTTAGAGAATTAATTAAACATGTAGGCTAATAAGATCTAGGACGAATTAAATAAAGAGAGCCTCATTACGAAAATAATTATAAAAAATAGGAAAAATATAGAGCTTGCATTAATATCAAGGACCAGGTGAATTTTCAAATCAATCCAGAATTCAGACTTTTTGATCCAACGAAAAACCTAATAGAAAAAATCGGCAAAATGATCTTGGCTATTTCTAATAGTCTGAGGTGTATCATAAATGTGGAGTAATGAAAAAATACAAAAAATACAATTAATTGGGATACAAAATAAAAGTGTGTATTCAGTTTGATATAATATATTTTTAGCCATCAACACCGGGTCACTTAATTTTTGTTGAATTGCATCTGACACTTTTTTGAATTTTTTTCTCAACCTCTGAATCTAAAACTGTTCTATATCTTTTTGAGCTTTGGGCTACTCCCGATTTATCTAAAAAATCGTAAAAATACAGGATCTAAAAATTTTTTTCTTGTTTTATGGAATGTTTTAAAAATCTATCTATACATATATAAAGGGCAATTGTGTGTGTATATATATATATATATATATATATATATATATATATATATATATATATATATATATGAGTAATTAAATTAAAATTTAAAATCTATATATATACTTATAATATACCAAACTTGTTGGTAAATCTTCTCGATGAGAAAAAACCCAGCAAATAGTTTGATTGTAAAAATATACTACCGAACATCACCTGGGGAAAAATTTTTTTGGGAAAAAACCAAGATAATCGTACCAACCAAAAATAATCTATTGGTACAATATTTGGCCAAAATAAAAACCAATTTATATGTAATGTATATATATATATATATATATATATATATATATATATATATATATATTCATACAAAACCGCCAGGAAACTAAAGCTAATAAGTAAAAAGTGCTCAATACCTAAGTAGAGCCAATAATAAAGATAAACCTAATGAGTCAGATAAACCTACTAAAAGTTTTGCTAAGTGCTCTTCAGGGCTAAAATCAGACTCTATATACATATATAATGTTTTTTCATTTTGAAATATGATATTAATTAAATGAATTCTACTTAACTATGTTCGATCGAAAATGTAAACAAACAATGTTTGAGTTTATTTTTTAAACAAATTAAAAATTATCTTCAATATATATATATATATATATATATATATATATATATATATATATATATATATATGGTAGAAATGTGAGGAGGTTAATCCGACAGTATGTGGAGAAATCACACACAGACTAAACAACATTGAACCCACCATACAATTTACACATGAACTAGAATCTAACAATTCCCTACCTTTCCTAGACATCTTACTTTTAAAAAACAACAACACATTAGAATTCAAAGTCCACCACAAACCCACTGCCAAAAACGACCACATACATTACTACTCTCACCATGACACCCACACCAAAAGAGGAATTATAATAGGTTTTCACCTCAGAGCCCTCCGCATCTGCACACCCAAACACCTAGATGATGAATTCACCCACATAATGAACGCCTTCCAAAACCTCCATTATCCCACATCCTTCATACAACAGGCCAAGGCCAAAGCCCACAAAATCCACACCAGAAACCATTTCCAGAACCCACCCAGTCCAACTCCCCACACAGATACATAATTCTACCAAATAACCACACAAACAGCAACATCACCAAAAATCTTAACAACCTAGGCATAAAGACAGTCAGTTTAGCATCCAAAACCATACACAACATACTAAACAAAAACTCCCGACAACAAGTAAAATCAGAAGCCGGTGTATACATAATTCCTTGTGCAGACTGCCATAGGAAATACATAGGCGAGACCTCCAGAAATTAAAAAAAACGCCTATATGAGCACAAACGCAATATAAAATTAGGTGACAGCAACAACTGTTTATTCCAACACATATTTAAAACACAACATAGGTTTAATTTCAGCAATGCATCCATGATCGCATACATCCACAACAAAAGATTACGACAAATATTCGAAGCCAGTGCCATTATCAACATTCCCAACATCAATTCCAGATCCGGCTTCTTCAATATATCCTCACACCTAGGTAAAACCATCATGGATAGTTACAAACCAAACAGACAACAAGACAACACTTAGCATAAAGCCAATAACAACAACAACATCACAAAACAAACACAAACAATAACAATCTTAATAAACACACACATACACATACACTCACACACACACAAACATTTACAACCCTTCAAAATATGCATACACAAAAAAAGATTAAAAAAACCCAGATAGATCGATAGATAGATAGACACCAACAGATTAAAGGTAGATAGATGAACTGACAGATAGACAGATATTAACAGACTAAATACAGATATACGGACAGATAGATAGGTAGATATTAACAGACTACGGATAGACAGACTAATAACAGACTATAGACAGGCAGAGAGATAGATATGAACATACTCTAGTTAGATATATAGACAGATACATAGAAAAATAGATACATACATAATATAAACAGACATACAGATGGACAGAAAGATCAAAAATAGATGAACAGACATACATATAGACAACAGATTGATAGACATGAACACATTCAAGCTAAATAGACAGACAGATAGATAGATAGATAGATAGATAGATAGACAGATGGATGGATAGAGATATAGATAAATATTAACAGACAAAAAAAAAAATAAGAATAGATTATTTATCTATCAGTCAGACAGACAGCACAAACAAATCATCGCAAACAAACAGACACAGATGAAATTAACAGATTGAAGATAAATCAAAATAGATAAAGACATGGATATGTCACAAAGCTATATAATACATAATAACATCAACAATAATAACATCGCCACTATTAATAACAATAACAATAATAATAATAATAATAATAATAATAATAACAATAATATATAACATTATACACACACGCTCGTACAATTTTAATAAATCTCACCCCCCTTCACTTAAATAAAACCAATATTAAAATTTTTTAAAAAATAAAAAAATAAAAAATAAAAATCTTTTTAAAAATAAATATAATAAAAAAATAAATAAATAAATAAATTAAAAAATAAACAAATAGATATATAATAAAATAAAATAAAATTAGAATCTCATACATACATACCAGCTACATATTCAATTCAGATATATAAACAGATACACAAAAAGATAAGTAACAACCTAATAAAAATAGATAGATAGATAGATAGATAGATGGACTGAAAGACCAAATATAGATGAACAGACACACAATAAAGAAAAAAAAACAGATGGGTTGATAGACATGAACACACTCAAGCTAAATAGATAGATAGTTAGATAGACCGACAGACAGATAGACATAATGTTAAATATTCATAAATAATGAATGACATTATAATATATATGATAATAATAATAATAACAATAATAGTATATAACATTATAC
>CM042160.1:20843062-20925562 GCA_023376005.1 Doryteuthis pealeii | reverse complement strand
GTGAAATTTTGCTTGGATTGAGTTTATCTGTGGTTGTTATTTTTTATTTTTTCGTTTTTTCTTGTACATCTTTATAACTATTTTGTTATTTTCCAACTCCCACCTACTTTTGTAAATCAGCCCAAAGAATTATTCCGCTATCTAAAATATACCCCATCTCTCACCCAAGCCCCCTCACCTCATTCAAATATCCTAGCCCCGCCCCTACTACACGCCCAAAATAAGACACCCGGCCCCCAAAATTGATAGATTTAAAACACTGTCCATCCACCCACTCGCATTAGGCACATTGAGCTCTCATTACGGTTTACCTGCATCAGCTTGGTTAAGCCACACATGGAAAGATCATAACTACCAGGAATATATATATATATATATATATATATATATATACACACACACACACACACACACACATATATATATATATATATATATATATATATTATATATATATATATATAGATAGATAGATAGATAGATGCATATTTTTATATTTTAAGTTTATTTTATATATATGTGTGTACGTATGGCTATACATGTATGTACGTTTGTGAGTATGTGTGTATTGTTGTGTGTTTTTACACACGTTGACATATCTTTGTACTTATGTAAGTATACATATGTATGAATTTACTTATAGACAGGAAATTTCATGTTTTTATATTATACCCCAATGCTTAATTTACCTCAATTGGTAGTTTAACCGATTGTTAATTTTAATGTATGTTATAAGCATATGTTCAATTTAATTTGATTCTATCTGAGTTTGTTTGAAACATGTCTTCCATTGTATTGTAATAGTGTTGGAAATGATTGAAATTTATGAGTGTTTTGGTAGGGAAGCAACTGAGAGAAAAAGGGAAATGGTTCACTGAAAATGACCGCACAAAAAGATAAAATAAATAAGAAAAAATAATAACAATACAACAGCCAGAGAAACAAGGTGGCCGTTCTGAGAAAGAATTTATTGAAGGGACAAACCTACCCATTGAAACCAGCACCACCGCCTGGTTAATTCATCTCCAATGATAATACTCGTCCCTAAGATTATAAGAACTGAAACCGAAATCATGTCAGGATTCCCTCCCCAACAAAAAATGTACATAAAGCCTAATTAATTTTCTGTTTACCATTTTCAGTAAAGTTAGCGGTCTGATGAAACCCATTGTTATACACATACACCTGTGACTAAAATAGATCTATAACTGCAACATGACCGATTTTAAAGCCTTTTCTTTACCATATATATATATATATATATATATATATTCCTAATATATATATATACTAAGAAACCCGTTAACCCGTAAGAACGTTCCATGAGGATATTGAAACTTCTATTTAGGAATTATTAAATTATTATATAGACAGAAAAAATTTCTTCATTTGAAAATTGAACTAAAAATTACTTTCTTATTGCATAGCTTTATACAATTACGGTAAGGTGTTCTCGTGTCGGTCTTTGATTAAATGAGGATAAGATGACAGAAATAAAATCTTTGAATAGCAATATTATCATAGCCGTAATTTTATTTACTTTTACTTTAAAATAAAACACAAAACAGACCAATTTTTAAAGATATCAACCCACCATTCTAAATCATTGAAAAGAATATATAACTGTTATCATAAGAAATTGTTCGTAAGTTTTTAAGATTCCCGGTGAGTTGTAGTCGATAGTTAGACCATTTTCTTCAATACTGACTGTTGGCGGTAGATAACTGGAAGCTATTCCCCCCGTTTGTAGACATTCCCTGGTAAACAGGATATCTTATTAACACAAGGTTATATAAGTGCAACGCATCTATATCTCTAAAAGGGAGATAGATAACATGGTTTTATTGAACAGAGAGTCTAGCGTACATATCATTCTTCATGATGTTACTTGTTGTGTTACTTTGTGGCACACACACACACAGACACACACACATACTCTCTCTCTCTCTCTCTCTCTCTCTCTCTCACACACACACACACCACACACACACGCATATATACACACAAACACACACACATATATTGTTGTGGGGAAAACAGAATAAAGTGCTCGATCACAGGCATAAGATCTATATTTATTTATTTATAAATTACTATACTATTAAAAAGCGTTTGTTACTATTGGTCTCAAGGTAGCGTGTTTTTTTCGTGGGATGTTTATGTAGTGAGAGATGAGCCTCTCTTACCTACGCACCTCCCCAATCTTCTCCAACTTAAACTCTGTACAATTAGGCTCACATATATTCATATACACATACGTACGAATATGCCTACAAACACTCATGTATATCCCCACACGCGTATGCGCAGTAGGGTAGGTCGATTTTTATACCAACACTAGTTTCAAACGGAGAAAGTTGCTAATTAACATAAAGAATAATTGTACCAAATATTTTTCGATAAAACTTTAGCATTGTTTGAGCAATCGCATTCAAATACACACAAAATCGAATGTTTTGAATTTCGCTCAGTTACCGAAAAATACGTAGGTCAGATTAAACCGTAGTTTTGAAAACATGTAAAAAATAGGCTTGATAAAAGATTTTATTTCATTCAATAGCATGCAATTCTTGGTAGATGAAATAAAAGTAAATAAAAAAGAAAATGCTGCAAAAATATTCAATTTAAGAAAGTTTATTAACCAAATTCGGCTTCGTTTTAAACGGAAACTACCGTATCAACACGTTTTGTTGTTTACATTTGAATTTCATTTGAATTTCATTTGAGCTGATTTAAAACAGAAAAATAATTAAATCTTTTCCTTTTTTATTTTAACAAACTTGATTATTAGAAAAAATAAATAGCTTTATATTCCCTGTGATAGATATTTTTTTTTTTGAAGACATTATTTTTCATTCGCAAGTTTTTTTTTGCGTGCTACCAAGCGATTTTCCTTTATTTATATGGTAAGTAAGTACATATTTTATCTTTTTCTATATTTTCCATTTCTTTAAATTTCACTCTTGAACATATAATTCAATTTGTTCTATTTCTTATAACAAAAAATATATTTTTTATAACAACAAATACATTTTTTTCAGATAGTTTTCTAAAAAAATGGTTGGAAAACGAACTCGTAGTGCTTCTTCTACAAATTTTGGAGGGCCACTTTTTCCATTAAATAAGATAGAACCGCCAACATTTAGACAAATAATTCAATATAGTTATTTTCTAAAAAATACTTGTTCAAATTTAACAAACTTCAATATTTTAAAATTAATAGCAAAAAATATAATTGATATTTGGAATGCGGTTAATCCCCGTTTGCCTCTGTTAAGCGAAAGGTCTATTATAATTAAACTGAAAAGGACATGTTTCGAAAAAGCGCATCAGATAAATAGAAAATCTATTTCTTCAGCGCAAAAGAAAATTATGGTAAAAAAAAACTGGATACATTGTTTGACATTTCTTCTTGTTCCTGTCAATTGCCAATTTTAAGTTGTGAAGACAAAATTGTGAAATGCAAAAAAGAAAATTGTCAGACTAGGCACATAGTCTGTATTTGTCCTCTCAAAGATAAGGTAAAGTTATTTTTCTATTCTTTCTTTTTTAATTAATTCAAATATCATCCCAATATCATAAACATTTTAATTCAATTGAATTTCTATAATGATATTTTATGTAAATAAGTTACAAAAGTTTTCTTTCTATGTGATATAATATTTTGAGATTTCAGTTGGTTAGATGTATTTATTCAACATAAATTACATCTAATATTTCAGGTACCAATGGAAGACAGAGAGTATCTAAAAGACCAGAGTGCCAAAATAGGACCCAAGGGTAGTTTCCAGCTTGGACCTGTGGATAAAGCTGCCATTCAGAAACCTAAAAGTAGAGTAGTAGAAGGAAAAAGACAAAAACAAATTGATCCATCTCATATTGCCTCTACATCTTATGATCAGGATATTATTATTTCCCATTCATTAAATAGTGAGGAAATAGATGAAGATTATGAGCCTGGCAGATATCCCACAAGTGTTTACAGCCTTTTAAAAATTCCTTGGTATGCTACTGAGTTGATCAGGGGTGATGTTTCATCGAACTTAGGAGCAAGTCTTGCAAATGCCTTTCTTTTAGATTTACAGGTTATGGGCCTTCTCAACCTGAGTGTTGATATCAAAAACATAATTTTAGATAAATCTAAAATAGACCGTGCAAAAGAAAGAACAAAAACTAATGCCTATCAAAAACACATTGATAAAACTTAAAAAAATATTTGTATTGGTGTTGATGGAAGACAGGATAAAAATACTCTCTTATACAAAGAAATTGTGGAGGTAGATGGAAAGAAACAATTTAAGAAAATGAAGGGAACAGAACAACACATTTACGAAAGAGATGGGTTGTAGTAAAAGTGGAAAGTACCTCACACATAGAGTTATCCCAACTACTGGAGCAACTGGTGTTGTTCTAGCAGAGGAGGTTTTTAGTGTTTTGGAGGAGTATGACAGTTTTGATACCCTAAAAGCTGTTTTACTGGATAACACCCATACAAATACTGGCTGTGAAGCTGGGCTAGTTTCAGTTCTAGAGAAACAACTAAAAAGGAAATTGCACATCATTGGTTGCTCTCTACATCAAAATGAGATTCCATTCAGAGCTGTTTTTAAGCACATTGATGGCAGCACAAGAAGTCCAACATCATTTATTGGTCCAATTGGGAAATTGTTTCACATATTTCAAATCATAATTTACCCCAGATCAAATTTGAACCGATAGTTAGTCCTCTGAAGAGCCAATATTCTAGCATTAAACAGACAGATGATCTGAGTAGTGATCAGATACTTCTTCTAGAATATGCAGTAGGGATTTCACGGGGGAAAGTCCACCCTAGATATGCTGCATGGAAAATTGGACCTTTAAATCAGGCAAGATGGTTGACGTTAGCTACCAGACTAATGTGTTTGTGAACTCGTGGAATTTACACTGAAAACATATCAAAACTACATAGCCTAATCCAGTTTATTGTTAAAGTTTATGTAGTTAGCTGGTTTGAAATTAAAAGAGACAATAAATTTCATAACCAGCAACTGTATATTTTCAATATGCTGCAAAGAATCAAAGGAGGTTGCATTCCAAAATATTCAGCATAATGCTTTTGGCCTCCTACCAAAAAATATGTTGTATTCGATGTTTAAATCAGATGAACTGGAAGTGAGGAACGAAGGTATAAATAGAATTTTAGCCATTCGGTAAGTAATTTAGATAAGATTGATTAAAATGATTTCATCGATTTATAGATTCAATTTAAAATAATATCCTAATTTCATGATAAAAATTAAAAATTAAGACAAGGTTGAACTTTCAATCTAATTCAATATATTGATTTTTCATTTTTTCAGGAGAGGGAAGCCAACCAAAAAGAGGCTAAAAAAAATACCAAAAATAAATTTTGATGCTACACATTGGTCACAGTTGATCAACCTGTCTTAAAATGGAATTTGTGAGCCTGGATTCACTGAAGAAATTTTAGATAATGAACTGGATTCATCAAAGAGTGGGATAAAATTAGAGTTGCCCGATTTGCCTTCACACTCACAAAGTGTTGAAAGGGCAGTAAAATTAACAACTTCAGCTTCCCAATCGGTTTATGGAATTGAAGCAAGGCATAGGCATATCATTACAAAAGTTTTATGCCATGAAATAAGGCCTTCCTTTGCTTCAAAGGGCTCTTATGTAGAGCAGTTTAATATGATGGCATGATAAAAGTTGCTATTATCCCTAAAACATTCATGTATCTTTATCATGTTTTTTATAACTTTATGCATTACAGTGATTATATAAAATAGAAACTTAAAATGAGTAACCAGTAGATATTTAAAAGAATGTTCAAATTACAATGGTAGCTTATGTTAAAATCATCATCCCTTCATTTGTTTCTAGCAGAGTTCATACTTATTTACTTTTGTTCAATTGATAACAGAAGAAAATAATGCTACAACAATATATTGCAATGTCATTAATGACATATCTCAATTAATGAGGTAAAATGCTGCTTATTTGAGATATTAGGGTGGGGTGTGGGTTATAATTTCACTTTAAATGTTACTTTCGATATATTCTATTCATTTTATTTGAATAAGATAAATTTACACATTTTTCTGGATTGAAATTATGAGATTTTAAAGCAATTTCTTATGTAAATGTATCAAAAAACAAGGATTTCTGAGGGTTTCATTATAGACGATCTTTAAAACTGAATGCTCAAAAATTGGTGCAAGCTAGAAACCTACTTTTTGGTGTCAGTACTTATCATATCAATACCCAACTTTCTCTATTTGTTACATTTTGATATTCCAAAAAAAGTTGAAAATCGACCTACCCTAATGCGCAGTTCCGTGAAGGCTCCTGATTACGACATGAAGGATTCCGAGTTCAAGAAGAAGGTTCCAAAGTTCGAATAGAAGGTTATCGAGTTCGAGAAGGTTCCTGAGTCCGACAAGAAATTCCTGAAGAAGCCTAGAGGACACATCGACCGAATTGTTATATAGATAACGATGGAGATGAGGACAATATTCAGAATAATCCAAATAATACATAATATCCACAGCGAAAACCAAATCTTGGAGCCACTTTTCGTTCTTCATTTCATCTGTATCTTGACTTTTCATCTCTAAAAACATAATTATTCCATGTCTCAGTAAATAGAATATTTTCAGTACTTTGTTATATGACAACCAATGGACTTTGGTATAGAAAAGAAACACCTGTGAATTGATTATCCATATCTTCCAACAAATTGCTAAACTGGTGATGGTTGATTGATCGGCCTCTGATAAAATTAACTGCCTTTATCAATAAGAAAAAGCCCGTGACCCAATTTAAGAATTTTTAAACACAGGTTTTAAACACACAATACACTGAAAATGGACGAATGACGCATTTGGATCTGAGTTTCACAATTTATTTTAAAACTTTTAATTTAATTTTGTTTAACTCCATTATGTCTACCAACCATATCCGCAGCACCATCTGTAGATAAGCATGTAAGCTTACTCAAATAAAACCATAATCATGCCAAATCTGTTGTAGTGTGATGCATGTTCATTCAGTTCATAAATATGAAATTCACTATCACAACGTCCTGCAAGTTGTGCTATTCCAGTAATAACAACAGTCTCATTAATAACAATAGAAAAATGTTCAAAACTTTGTGATACATCTTTCAGCTGTTGTTTCAAATCACATAACATTTCATTAATACGTTCAGCAACAGTGTTCCTGGTCAATAAAATATCCTTACATAAATGTATTTTCTCAGGACATATAATTTTAACAGTTTTTAAAATGCATTGCTCTACAAAGTTTCCATCACTGTAAGATTTATTATTCATGGTGATAATTCGGCTGAGTTACTTACAGGAACAGAAGCAACATTTCCTTCTTGAATTTTTGGAAAACAGGACTGTTGCTGTAGCAAGTTAGCCTTCCGCTCTTTGAGTCTTGAAACACGCATTGCACTTTCATATTTGTCATAAGATTGATGGTTCGTTTCATAATGTCTTTTCAGGTTGTGCTCTGTTGGTATGGTGATGCAGTTACTACAAATTAAACAATGTATCTTATCGTTCACTGTTGTGCCAAAATACTGTAATTCCCACTTGTCTTGAAACAGTCAACCTTCTTCGTTCAATTTTTTAAAAATATTGGTGGAACACTAGCCATTTCAAGTTTTAGTATTTGAGAGCAAAATCATTGTTTCAATTTAATAATGTGTAATGTCAACACTAAAAATTACATTACTTACATTAGAATAAGCCGCGGCAAATCATAGCCGCGGGCCAAACATAACCAGCAAGAAAATAAATTTATCCCGCAGAATTTTTTTTTTTTTTTTAAATAAGAAAGATATAATTCTAGAAATTAATAAAACTTTTTGAATAAGTTGTAACAGTTAATTATGTGTGTATAGCACACTTTACACGTCCAGTTCTTGTTTAAATTTACAAATACCTTTACTTAAACGACATTTTTATTTACATCATTTTTACATTTCATTTTACACATAATGATGAAAGTTATTCAAAATATGAAAATTTATCGGAATTTTTTAGAACACAATTTCACCGTCAATCAAGTTCTGTATTTTATTTCTAAATTGAAAAAGAAATTATGTGTAAGGCTACAAATTTGAATCTTTTAATATAAATATCAATTTTTAGTTTATATTCTTATATGAAGCAAATATATATATTTTACTTACATAAAAAATATTATTTATTACGTAATTAATAAGTTTATCAACATAAAACAAGTTTTTTTTAAGTTTCTACTAAAAAGAATGGAAAAAAAGAACATTACTGACAGAGTTCAAGTCACTGTCACTTTCATAGGCGTGTGTTGAATGAAAGCAGAAGACAAGAAGAAAGATTTGTTTTCTTTCATTGAATGAGTTATCCTCCTCCATCCACGACACACAAAAGGGGTGAGAGACCATAAGTTGATAACAAAGTCTGTTTTATCAGATAGCTGAATGAGAATAAACGACCGTTTTTCGCTCAGTAACTTTTGGAAAAAACAAAATAACTAAAAGAGAAAAAAAAACCTTGCCTGCTGAGGGTCGCATGCGACCCTCGGTCTGCATGTTTGACTTGCCTCGTCTAGATTCTTCATTCAGTATTTTTTATTAAACCTTTTGAATCCATTACAAGGGCACCAACTACAGTCAAGTTCCAAGTAATAGCCTATCTTTTTGCTTTCATTTTCATTCTGTCATCCACTGAAACAGTAAAATTCACAAAATGACAAACTCTTTTTATCTTGTTAATCAATACTAGGCGTAATCTTCTGGACGGGATAAAAGGATTCGTTTGTATCTTAAAATACCAGAGAATTTTATGAAACATTTACTAGGAAGGATTCTGATTGATAAATATACCATTTATTTGTATAGTCAAATTTTAATCTCTTGCACCGTTTCCAGTGGATAACCTTTCCCACTCGTCGTGACTAGTCTTGTACTCCCTTTGTGCCAGTTGACTGCATTTGCTAATAAGTGTGATTAACCGTTTTATCACTGTCTCCAAATAACCTACACTTGCAATTCTTTTGCTTATTATCAATTTTCGCTGGGATATAATTGGTTTATATGGAGTAAGTTTTTGTTTCCATTAAAATAAATCCAGTTTCTTTCTTTATGTTTCCCTTTCCTAGCTATGTACAAATATTCTCGTTGGAAATCTCCCCAGTTTGTCGCTAGAAGTATCCATAAAGTTGTTTTTCCCATTAATGTTTTCTTTTTTCTCTTGGTCTACATGTTACCATTGCTATTGTTGGCTGCTATAATTAGTATGTATTTGATCTTTTTAATGTATTCCCCAGGTCCTTTAATTGAAGCATCTACGCAATACTAAGCCTTGCCGCGTCCCCATCCCCTACTTTTCTGGACACATATAGTCTGCCTATATCATCTCTCGGGTATAAGGTCTTGTGCATCGTGATCAGTTTCCTTTTCCTTTGGTCCATTCATTTGAGATGCATCCCAGTATTATTATTAAACATAGCCATGAGTGTCTGTAGTACAATTATCTTATTTTTCTACTATCTATGTTTGTTAGACGGTGGCCATTTCCAGTATTCCAACTGCTAGCAATTTTCCTTTTCAATAAATGTTCTATTGTTTTTTTGTTTTGGTAGTTCTATTCTTTCCATGTTACTCTTTCCCGTTTTTCATCATGAGCATGACACATTTTTCAATCCTAAGTTATATTCTAGTATCCTGGTTATATATTCTTATAGTTCGTATAGGGGTTCTTTTTCTTTTTTGGCAAATGTCTTGATATCATCTAAGGTGGTTAAAAAAATTTAAAGTGACAATTCTTCCAATCAGTATTTGTATCAGTGCTACTATATGACTGCACCACATGGAACCTAACGAATTACCTTGAGAAGAATTCAGATAGGAGATGCACAAGAATGCTACGTGCGATTCTGAACAAATTGTGAAAACAACACCCCACAAGAAGGTAGCTGGACGGCCACTTGCCCCCTACCACAGAAACCATCCGAGTGTGACGATCGAGACAGGCCGGGCTCTGCTGGAGAAGCAAGGGCGAACTCATAAACGACGACCTCTTGTGGAAACCAGTACATGGACATGCCAGTACGGACCGTCCAGCAAAGATTTACATTGACTAGCTCTGTGCGCATACTGGATGCTACACAGAGGACCTCCCGAGGACAATTAATAATAGGGACAGTTGTCGAGAGATTATCATGGATATCTGTGCCATTAGCGCGACCTGATGATGATGATGATGATTATATATGCGGGATTATATCAGTACTTTTTCTAATCAATTCAAGGTATGGCTCCATTTTTCTGTCTTCTTTTAACCTCCTTAGTTATTAGCTGATCTATATAGTAGGTCATCTGTTTCCCTTTTTTCCTTGTGGAAATCCTTTATGTTCTTCTGAAATTATTCGGGATACAAGTGAGAAATATATTTATTTTCTTATCTGTGTGGTTAGACTTTTTCACATCAGAGATAAACACGTTGTTACTTCTGAAACATGATAGTTTTCCTTTTCGTCATCTATTCGGGTATGCTCGCCTCTTGTAGAAATTTACTTATTCAACGAGCCAATGTGTCGCGGATGAACATGGATGTTTTAGAACACAATCTAAATACATAATCATATCCTGGTGTTTTCCAAATGGATGCTTTTTTGAGTGTTGTTATTAGTTTATCCTTGCGTATTTCGCTTATTCATTCGACTTTTCTATTATGCTCTTTCTTTTTCCATATTTTTTATTTCATCCTGTTGTCCATTTTACTTTGTACTTTCTCCACCGATTTGCTGGTAGAATTTTGTGATTTTGGAAGGGCCAGTTTTACTTACATTGCTTGACTCTTACCTGATATCTTTTGAGCTCCTTCTTTCGATAATATTTTTTCTTTTTTCTTCTTTTCATTCCATTGTGTTCTTTTGTATTGTTTTCTTCCTTAGTACGTTTGCAAATCATTAGTATTAAATAGGAATACTTGATACCGTATAATTATAAAAGATTAGTATTAAAATGCTTACTTGAAGATACATTTGTTTATAAATGATAATCATAATTCTTAAAACCATATAAATGCTTACAAAACATGTTTATATATCTCACTCATTGCTCTCGTAAGATAGTTTTAGTCGTGAGGCCACTACTCATGTAGCATATGTTGGGCAGGTATAGTCGGGGTAGCCATCACTTCTGAGATCTACAACTAGTTTGAATTCAGAATTTTCCTTTCCCTAGAATGGTTGCAATACCAAGATTAAAGGGCATAGCTGGATGAAGAATAGTTGGACTCATACCATTTCCAATGTTATAAGTGCTATGTGAAATGTAAACAGCCTTTCTAGGATTTAAACCTGGGTTGGCGTGTGCGTTTCCTATGACAGTAGCCGTTCTACTATTAGATAGGAATACCTAAAATCATATAACTGTTTGCAAGCAAATGATAACTTTTAAATAGTAATAGTTATTTTAGACCATATCATTGTGTATTTGATATGCATACTTTATATAGTGTATGTGCGCAAAAAATAATGGAATGAAAAATTGTTTCAGATGAATCAAGTTTCAGTATTAGAAGTTTGGTTTGAGAAGGTATTTTTCAAATTAGTACATCATTCTACATAGCTAAATATCACCCCTTAATCATGTGATTTGCTCGTTTGCACAAGTATCTTCATTTAAATTCTAAGATAACAAAGTTTTTAATTTTGGATTGATTTTAACAGCATGTCAACTAGTCTAGGGTTATTCTTGGCAATCACGTTTAAAGTACGTTCATTTTTTTGAGCCACAGTTTCTTAAGATTTGCGTGCGGCCCTAGTAAATACGAATAATTTTAAACAGATCTATTTCAACGGCTGCACGCACAATATGGCTGCCTTATATTCTAAATCTCTAATAGAGGTATAGTGACTATTTATCTATTTAGAACCTAAACTTTACTAACGAAAGATATGGAAGGGCTAACATTTAAATTCTATTTATTTATTTATCTATTCATTTATTTTTCTGTTTAAATTTATTTTATATTGTTTGGTTTTGCTGAAATAATGCAACATATGACTTTAGGCAAATAATCATGCAAAAATGTGTGTCCGTCTAACTTTCAAATGCCTAATTATCAAATGACTTGTATGTAAGACTATAAATTATTTCAGGAAAATTGAAATAAGGTAACAAAAAATATTCCATTTTTAAACTAGAAACTAGCATTATAAAATGCAGTTATAGTTATCCCCCCCCCAAAAAAAAGAAAATTTTCGGCACTAAAGGCAAGTAACTCAGACTTCGAAAGTTAATTCTATTCTTAAATATATTGTAATTTGCCTGGAAGCAAAATAAGCAATATGTACATGCAATATGTATGATATATGTATATGCAATATGTATGATATATGTTTATATATGTGTGTAATATATGTATGATATATACATATATAAGTTGAGTCTAACTCTTACCCAACAAACTCATCAGTCTTCCCTCTATAAAACATACATCATGAATAAAGGAGGAGGCTACCCGTAGTACCTAAATAGGAGTGGACTTTAACTAAGTTAAAACTTAGATGTCAAATATTGCCCCCTCTCCTTTTTTCTCTTTCTCTTGGACAACAATTCAAGATAGAGCAACCTATACCGACCATACGGTCACTCATCACCTGAAACCATGGGTAGCAGCGTGGTGGATGTAAGACACGGAACGAACCCATAATGGGCCAACGGTGTATCTCACAAGATGCTGGGCGGATGAGTCCAAAAGCGGGCAAACGGCCAGGATCAAACATTTCAGTCAGGAAACTACTGCTACTCCTCTCTGGTGTCTATTGATGAGTAAACAAAACAGACACCGAAAAGTATCGACGACATCGAGCCAACCCAGCACACAAAATTATGAAACCAAACAGCATCGCCCGTCAAAACAAAATGTCCACCAACACCAAAATTGATTTCCAAACTCCAAACAACAAGAATTGTCAGCCAACTCCACATCAGCCCAACAACCGGATTCAAGCCTCCCCACAGAAGATGAGCTAAGTATACAGTTATTACTTCTATATCAACACGTCATCACTCCCTTCCAACATAAGAGCCATAACGTCACAAGTACTTCATATGTCTAATCTTGTGCTCAACTAAGTTAAGCATCAATGAGCTTAGTCTTTGCTTAAATGGGTGACTACCTATTAACAGCAAGTCATGACTTTAGAATAATAAATTTGATTTTCCCCATATTATTTGGTGATCTCCGAGAATAATGTGCCCTACTAATTCTCAGGGCAACTACAACAGATTCACGTAGTACATTAACACCGTTGGATAGTGTAAATTTACAGCTATAAAACATATAGTTTTGTTGTGTAATCACCGTCGCTCATTTTGGAAAATCCTGTTCTTAGTTTTAAATTATATTTAATTATTCAGTTCATACTATTTTTCATTGTGTATTCAAATATTAATGCATTATCATTATTTGAAATAGATTTTTGAGAAGAGGCTTGATAATTTGTATTATTTGGATTTTTCGGGTACTTGTCTTCATCTTTGTTGTTATATACTCAACTTTTCGGACGATGCGCCTTCTGGCCTTCTTAGGGTGTTTCTTCAAACTCGGAAACTTCTTGAATTCGAGAACCATCTCTTCAAACTTAGCAACATTCTCTTCGAACTTGAGGACCTTTTTGTCGAGCTTAGGGGCCTTCATGGCGTAGTTGAGACCCTTTATGGAATTTCGATCCGAAGCCTTTATTCAATCCACCGGCACAGACGTTTCTCATTCCGGTCTACTTCATATGAGCTAAAAAAAGACGTCTCAAAGAATCAGCTCATATGTTATGCTATAGTAACCTCTTAAGTAGAACAAGTATAGAGATGAATGCAATATGGGAACCAATAATTAAAAATTCTAGATTATATTAAAAGGAAAAAAAACGTAATATAAGTATAAAATATGCAAAGAAAATCATACATAAGTATAAAGGTAAATATTCTGGGTAAGAAGAACATCATGATTATAAACTAAAATCACTCTGAATTGTCCAGTTGGATACATTTCACAATGGATATAGGGGTTGAGTTAATACAGTTCTAAGTGACTATCATCAGTAGGTTTCAGGTTCAGTCCAGACCAAGGGCGATAATAACATAAAATACTTAACATGACTTAATACATGAGAACTGTCTACCCTGGTGGATTGGATAAAGGTTTCGGTTCGAAGTTACGTGAAGGCTTCCGATTACGCTATGAAAGCTCCCGATTTAAACAAGAAGATTCACGAGTTCGAAGAGAAGGTACTCGAGTCAAAGAATGTTGCCGAGTTCAACAAAAAGCACACGAAGAAGGCCAGAGGGCACATCGGCCGAAACGTTGTTTATATAATAATGAAAAACAACTGTCCAAAAATCCATATGATAAAAATTATTATTATATTTTTCTGACTGAACTGATCATAATTTTCTTAATTCTCAATAAAACGGAAATGCCAATCATTTAGCATTTTGCTAAACAGAATTTTTCACTTCTTCCTAAGCATCAATATAATCGTAGATTGCAATGATTTCACGAGTCGTCATAAAAATCACACATTTTAAATTTTAGGACGTATTCTAAAACACATTTCTGCGATTGCAAATTCATATATCTTTATATCATTGATGTCTTGATTAAGTCGATTTTATCTTTATGTCGACTCTACAAAAGGCAAAAAGGGTTAAGAAAGGAAGAAAGAAAGGAGAGGATTAGAAATAATATAAGAAAATTAAAAAGAAAAGATAAACAAAAAGTTGACAGAAGAAGAAGAAGAAGAAGAAGAAGAAGAAGAAGAAGAAGATTTAGATTTCATGGATGATACTTACACGGAAAGAACAGAACGGTAAAGTATTTTTCGACACGAAACGATTCTAGCTGAAGACTGTAATCAACTCTTAATATTCCTACAGCCATAAAAGTTGTCTCTGTTAAAAAGAACTTGGCGCCTGCACTTATTTGGCAACAAAATGAAAGAAGCGAGAATTCTATTCCAGAAGATGGCTAGTTTTGACATAACTAAGTGGCGAAAATTCAGCGAATACTTACTAATACGGTTACTAATAAATCATTTTTCTAACAATGAAACGCTGTTAGAGTCCTAATGAGACGACCTTTTTTTCATTTAACTTAAGCATTCTACCTTTCAGACTTGGGTGTCTTGTCTCATTTTTTAAAACATATTCCATGTCGGTAATGAAGAGAATTTTCCTTTTCAGCATCAACGGACAGCAACAGATGCTAGGGGTTTACAATATTCCACAACATCGCACTCATATCTCAATTTAATTACACTTTTATTCAATAGGACATCTACTAGTGTCAGCTATTAATTACTCTTACAAGATTTCGAATGCTGATTTTCAAGTCATCTTACTTCGAAGACTTGCGCAAAATAATCTTCCTACTATTTCCCTCAGTGACGAACTAAATAAATATGCATACTATGATTTTATTAGCATTAGGTCAAATATTGTCTTTTATAGTCTGACCAACCATAGAGGCACCATAGATGACTTGGTAAACATTAAATATTTATCTCTTTGATCTAAGACTCTTTCAGGGCATTGCACAGTTCCATACCGATTCTGGTTGATGATATCACAGGATCGCGTATGCATTTGCCCAGTCCCTCCAACACTGGTAGGATGTAAGACAAGGTCAAGTTTTAAGCGGAATAAATTTATTTTGAATACAATTTTGTACAGTTAGAATTCAGTGTTTTAATTCTCCTTGCTGGTTGCCGAACTAAAGCTTAATAATCCAGTCTGCCCTACTGTTAACCTGTTGCTGGAGGGAGAACAGATGGATTCATGCCGTTCACAAGGGCATTGGCCTGTAATGAAACAAATTGTTTGCTACAGGATTTGACGCCGGGTTACCGAATCCATATCCGGTGATAACTTCAATTTGTATATCACTGTGCTCAAGCCTTCTAATGTTTAAATAAATTACGAAACACATTGTTATCTAAATTGGCATAATCGAGCATATACAAACTTTGAACGATACAGTGATACATTCTAGACCATCTGGTCTCATAGATATTTTAACTGACAGAAAAATTCTAATATAACAATGATATACATTTGGAATTAAACTAAACGGTGATCTCTGTCATCAGTAGTTATTTACTAAACAACACTTAGTCAGGCGCACAAACTACATGTTACTTACGGTACCCTCTGTTTCTATGTGGTCAGCAATCATAGAACTGAATAGACTCATCGATGCTTAACTTTGATGATACGACGAGAACCAGTACTTTCAGCTTAATTTGACTGCCTATAGAGCTAAGATCCGTATTTATTTCAAAATCATTTTCAGAGACATTAGGGAACCCAATGAGTATTGAACTCACTATCAATGGCTAGCTAGACTAGCATGCTTACTATAAGGTGCCAAAGCCATGACATAAATACCTGAGGTTTCGAAAAATTCTGAAGACAGCTTGTCCCTGCATATTTGAAATATTGGCTCTAATCTTTCGTCCATAGACATACCATGGTCTTTATTTGTGTGCTTTGAAAACCTTTGATACCGTATATATGCGATGAGTGATAAAAAATCTAAAACTTAAGTGAAGACTAATGCGCAGCTGAGCAACTAATATAATAAAGTGATAATGTCTAGATATGAGATTTATCACAAAGAGGAGTTAATTCTAATTCTCGATACTTTTTCATCATCAATCCCAACACTTTTACATTAGGACATTTGGGTGGAACACAGGATTTTTCAAGTGAAGTATCCTCCATATTTATCAGACCGTGCTTTTTTATTATTTAAAAAAGAAATCAACCCAGGAATGAGATTTGAGGATTAACTAAAAAGAAATACGACGGTGCAGCTTCATACAATATCACAATAGATGTTTCTTATGATCAATGGAAAACTCGTTTGAATAAGGAAACCTAATGCCTAGGGGACTATTTTAAGAATAAATTAAAGTTCATCCATTTTTCATATCTATCTTGTTAAACATAGTTTCCGCCTGGATATTTCATGAACTCATCTTGTATCTATCAGTCTTATTTATATATATAATATATACTTACCCAACCGCTCGGTATCTATTTGAAACTACATGCATTCAGATATGCATTTTGACACCGGCTCTGGAAATAAATTGTCTAATTTGACCAGTGGCCTTTATGCATGTTATATTTTCACTTTATTCTGCCGGCCACACTTTCATTTGCTTAAATCTATTTCCAATTTCTCTTCAATCAATGCACTTCCTACATTTCTCTAAAAAAATTCAATATTCTAATACAACGTTCAAACGTTTCAGGCTTTAAAGATTTCGTACTTATTCGTGTCACTGTTCATTTTCTTGATCTTTCCTTCTTCCGGTCTTTCTGAGTTTCTCACTAAATTCACTAAATTTCGAAATTGATTGTATAACGAGCTATTAATAAATATATTTCACTTACCCAAAAAAGGTTATTTAATTAAAAGTGTCCCGTATGGTATCATGGGTAGAACAGTGTCAGTTCGATACTCACTGTAGGCAAAAATATCTAAACTTTGTAAATGACAACTCTAGATTAAGATATTAACATACACTGTAATTTATTGCGTCATAATTAGGATACAAGATTTAATGTATATTGGGCTCATACACACACACAAAAGAGAAAGAGAGAGAGAGAGAGAGAGAGAGAGAGAGAGAGAGAGAGGGGGGAGATAGAGGGAGAGAGAGAGAGAGGGGGGGGAGGAGAGAAATCTATAACATAATGATCAGATTTATATATATATATATAATTGTAATAAAACCAAAATTGCACGTGGTAGCGAGATATTTGCTAGTGCGCTAGTGTTAAAATGGTTGAATTAGATAACGAAGCAATTTTAATCCAATATAGTGCTTAATAGTGTGTGGTATTCGTTCTGCTTCTGCGCAGAATTAAAAAAATCAATTAAATGATATTTATAGAATACTTCACATTATTTATTAATTTGCAATTATAATTTATAGTTTATATTCATAAGTAGGATAGAATTAGATTTAACTCGACTTCAAGGTTAATAGTGGCGTAGAAGCAAGCAAAAGTAAAGAAAGAAAGAAAGATAGAAGGAAGGAATATAACACAGAAAAAATAAGGATGTAAGGAAGGAAGAAACTGAGGAAAGAAGGAATAACAAAATGCATGAACAAACTAAGAAAAAAATAGAAAGAATAGAGGATGAAATAAAAATTTCCCGGGAAGAAACAAGGATGGAAAAGGGGTAGAAAGGGAGGAAGAAAGAGACCGAGGAAAAGGGGTAGAAAGGGAGGAAGGAAGAGACCGAGGGAAAAGGGGTAGAAGGGAGGAAGGGAGAGGGAAAAGGGGTAGAAAAGGAGAAGGAAGAGAAAGAAAGAGGAGAGAAAGGGTAGAAAGGGAGGAAGGAGAACCGAGGGAAAAGGGGTAGAAAGGGAGGAAGAAAAGAGAAAGGGAAAAGGGTAGAAAGGGAGGAAGGAAGAGACCGATGGAAAAGGGGTAGAAAGGGAGGAAGAAAGAGACTGAGGGAAAAGGGAAAGGATAAAAGAAGAGATGGAAGGAAAGAAAAAGAATGGAATACTATAGAGAGCCAACATAAGTAAAGACGAAGGAGCAGAAAATGCATGGATGAAGAAGGAAAGAAAGAAGCAAAAATGAAAATAATTATAAAAAAGAAAGAAGTGAAAGAGGGGAGGAGGTAGAAAGGAATACTAAATAAAGGGGCAAAATAAAAAAGACATAAAGAATAAAAAATGGAGAAAAAATGAGAAAGAAAGAAAGAAAGTATAAAGAAAGAAAGAAAGCGGGAATATAAAATAAAAGAAAAATAAGAAAAGGGAAGAGCAAATAAGAAACAGAAAAAGAAGCCAAGGAAAAAAAGATTATACAAATAAGCGAAGCAAAAAGTGAATAAAGGAAAAAAGAGACTAAAAAAGGGGAAAAAGGGCCTGAAATATTGAAGAATGTGCTCTTTCAAAGTTGAAGAATAATTGCAAAAGAAAAGCGGGTTAACTCATATAAACTTTATTACAAAAAAAATGAATAAACGATTAAAAATAAAGAAAGAGTGATATAAACCATTGTGGAATTTAAAAAGTACGGTAAGGTAAAAAAAAAAAACTGATAGAGATCTATAAGAAAGACAGATAATCTGAGATCAGGCATCTATTGAAGCTATCTGACAGCCAATAACTAAACATGCCCTAATGACAGAGTCACGGTAAGAGTAGGTAGAATAACAATAGGAGCATTACCTACCTCGAAGTTGCGTCCGCCCACAAATCCAATGTAGTCTCATACATTTCCAATTAACTTACTAAACGTGAACATCATTTCAAAACTGGCCCTTAGAGACCGTGCGAAGATGTCCATGTTAACCTGGCATTCAGATCTTGCCGGCTCATCCTTTGTAACCGACATTAACGAGACACAAAACTAAAATTCAGTTTTCTTGATAATTTAGAATGAAAGTGAAAAATCGTGACGAGCGTCGTTTTGCCATTCACCCACAGACCGTGATTAGACATTAGCCAATCGATACAAAACCGATGGTTAAGGAACTTTCGAACCTAATGGTAATCTAAATTTGTTTTAGGCATAAAATGATACAATGGGTTGACATGCCGTAAAATGCAATCTACCACCAACCAACCAACCAACCAACCAACCGACCGACCGTCTTGTCTATTGATGAAATTTGCAACGTTTGCAAATTATTTGTACTAGGAATATTTGATATTATATGACAGTATGCAAAAATTAATAAGAATCTTCCCAAAAAGTATATATGAACGTATAGTACACATGAATTTATCCTCTTGGAATAGAATAACCCAGACGGTTTGACGTGCTGCTAAATTCAGTTAATCAATCATCAGTTAATATTGGTTGGTGGTTTGGTTAAAACAATTTTGATCTCCAGTTATATATGAGAGAAACATATACCTTCTTGTTGGAGGATCACAACTAAGCAGAATGTTTCATAGAACTGATTTTTTTTGTTTGGGTATTGATTTTTACTCTTGTTTTGATATGTGCAAGTCGGTAATTTCCGTTAGGTATGGAAGTTAACTGATTTATATAAACAGATTTTAATGGCATCTCACGTGTTCTTTTAGTATATGGTTATTTCATGTATAGAGGTTAGGGAATAACGTTCACTGTACGTTCATATTTATATTTTAGATGTTTCTTAATTTTGATGCACTCGGTATTATTGAATGCGAATAATTTTTAAACCAATTTATTTCACCTTAACATATATCCGTTTAAAGTGGACCTGGGATTAAGGGCAATGAAGAGGTATCAAACACTGCCCAATGCACCTGATCTGGAGCCTCACTAGCAGATAGAATTTAGTGTCATACCCAGGACACTCATCTTCTTCTACAGGGGATACGATTAGTGTATTTCCGCTAATAGGGCGAGTCAAAGTTAACCAGCACCGTATAGAATTTATATAGGTGACCACAAACTACTAGTAGATACTATAAGAAACCTAATTGCTAAACTAAGCCGATCTTATTAAATAACATCAACTTTGCTAGATCATTTTAGATTTCTATATATATTTGTAATATAGGTCATTTATGTCCAAACCAAGCTAAACAAATACTTTGTAGATGTTTTTCTCCTTATAAATAGAAAGATTGATGATGTGAGATCGATTATTTTCAAATTTCATTTGGCCAGTAATATGCTGTATTACGTTAACAGTTAATGTAAGATGATATTTGCAATAGACGAAATAATAAAAAATATTTTATTGAAAGACATTTTCAGAATGTATCAGAAGTTCAACAGGACGTAGATTATGCCGACTGCATTCAAATCCCTCAAAATTGGTATCTTTGTAAGACACTAAAGTGCATCTGGAGCTGACATTCCATTTCTGAAGTGGAGCTCTTGGGAGTGTGTAGTCACCCCTTTGGTAACATTACTTTCATGTACATATTGATACGAAGTGCTAAGTAATAGTAAGGAGTCATGATAGTCATGGGTCAAATACGTTTGATTTAAAATTATTAGTATTAATAAACGACACAATTTCAACAATATATATGTGTGCGAACAAATTATCATTATCAGTATTTCACTCTATTCCAGTTTTTCCCACGCACATTAGCCGTTGGTTTACTGGAAGCTAAGTGACAGCAAGTCTCCCCAGGTCTCAAGGACTTTTCTGAGTATTCTAGCGCATCTAAAAATGCTCTAGTTTGGATGGTTTCGATTCTTCCTCTGATTTCTAGTTCACTCAGACTCCCTTGCTGAACTTTCCAAGAGCACCAATTACAATTGTCACGGTCTTCTTCTTCATGCTCAACAGTTTTCTCAGTTGTCTTGCAAGGTCCAATTATTTGTCACACTTTTTGCTTTCTTTAATTTTTACTCGACGATCAGTCGGGACGGCAAAATCCGTTCTTCTTGTTAATTAACATTAGGTCTGGTCTGCTGGCAGGGGTAGAGTGATGCGTATGTATATCAAAGTCCTTGGGAAGGTTATGCATTATCCAGGAAAGATTCAGGTTTGTGCATATACCATTTAGTTGTATGGTGAAAATTAATTTTTTGTAAAATTTCCAGTGGATCACTTATTCCACCCTGTCGTGCCTAGTCTTGTATTTCCTTTGTACTAGTTTGCAGCATTCGCTTATTATATGATTGACCGTTTCGTTTTTTCTCCTCACATTCCACACTTGCTATTCTATTGAGTCTTATCTATTTTTGCTTTTATATAAATTTGTTCTTATTGCATTGTCTTGTGCTGCGATTATAAGAGATTCAGCTTCACTCTTGACGTTTCTCCTTCCAAGCCATGTCCATATCTTCTCATTTCCGATCTCCCCAGTCTGTCGCTTGAAGTGTCCATATAGCTGTTTTTCTTCCTACTTCGGTTTTCTTGATCTTGTTATATTTGTGTTCGTCCATATGCTTCAATTATTCTTTTACTGCTGTTATTAGTTTTTCTTTGCTCTTTTTAGTGTATTCTTCGATTGCTCGAATTGTCACATATACACAGTCTACAATGCTGGGGAGACCTCTTCCCCCTTCAGTTCTTGATACATTTAGTCTGTCTATGTCGGCTCTCCGTTGTAATGCTCTGTTCATTGTCATAAGTTTCCTTTTAGTCAATCTGTCGGAGCCCCTCTCTTGTCTACTTAAGAATTTAAGAATGGTCCAGAGTATATTACAAGGGGGGCACCCCAGATATTTATTCACTTGATGAGATTTTTACTGCAGACTTTAGTTCCTAGAAATTTTCTTGTTTTTCTGGGGTACTCTTTTCTCACTTTTTCTTTAATATCTCTTTGTTTTATGGTGTCTGCTTCCAGTAGTCATAAGTATTTGTTATTTTCCTTTTCTCTAAGTGTCCCTATTTCTTCTTGATTTAGTAGTTCTATTCCTTCCGTCGTTTATTTTTTCTCTTTTTAATAACAATCATAACACACTTGTTGATGCCGAATTCCATTTCTAGGTCCTGGCTGTATATTTCTATGGTTTGTACAAGGTTCCCAATTCCTTTTCCTTTGTGGCAAATATTGATATCATCCATGTAGATGAGGTGATTTATTTTCTCCTCTGATTTAGGAAATATGTAGCCCCCTGTACATTTTATAAGTATATGGTTAAAAGGCACAAATATTAATGGTGATAGGGAGTCTCCCTGGAAGACGCCTCTTTGTATTTTCACTTCAGCTAAAGTCTGTCCTCCTGCTATTAATTTTACTTTTCAATTTTCCATGGCTTTAGTGATGAATTCTATTCCTTTGTCGGATACTTTGTACATCTTCAAAAATTCAAGAAACCAAACGTATCGGGCACTATCATATGCCTTTCTGTAATCAATTCGTACCATTGCTAAATTTTTCTGTCTCTTTAAGAATGTGCTGACCTATATAGAGTAAGTCATTTGTTCCCCTTGTTTACTGGCGGCATCCTTTCTATTCTTCTAGAAACAGTTCACGGCAATAAAGCGAGTAGTAGATTTTGTCCTTTATCTGTGCAGTTATGATTTTCCACATCATAGGTAGGAACTTTATTGGCCTATATTTGCTGGGGATTGTTCCTTTTTGGGGATCATTCGAGATCAAAGTTTTTCCATTCCATTCGGGATCAAAGTAATCCATTCCGGTATGTTTGCTTCTTCTAGGCATTTGTTCAATTCTCGGGCCAATTTATCGTGGATGGATGTGAATTTTCAAACCTGTATCTATGTATTTCATCATGGCTCGTTTTTCCTTTCCAGTTTGGTAATTTCTTTAATGTTGCTCATTTCGAGTCCTTGCAGTTCCTTTTTCATAGTATTTATCCCTTTCTGTTATTGTCTTTCTTATCCCATATCTTGCTCCAGAAGTTTTCCGTTTCCTTTGCATTCGGATATTCGGCCCTCTTAATGCTTTGTCCACCGACTGAAACAGTACCTGCCAAATGGACTTGAAGCGTGTTAGGTTGTGGCTGTCTTCATCAAGCTGGATAGACGAGTAGCCATTTTTTGCGTCAAGCTTACAGAACCACTTTGATTTTGCCATTTGGAAATCAGGGTTGGGAATCTGGGATGATATCTTTTGATTGCCTTTTGGGTCGAGGCATATCCTCATTTGCCCGTTGCTTTTTCGACTATATGCTAGGCTGCTGACTCAGTCGGTTGGTTTGTCAAC
Organism: Doryteuthis pealeii; assembly: GCA_023376005.1. NCBI lineage: Eukaryota > Metazoa > Mollusca > Cephalopoda > Myopsida > Loliginidae > Doryteuthis > Doryteuthis pealeii. The sequence goes on along the minus strand of CM042160.1, from coordinate 20,901,892 downwards.
TTTCTTTATGACCCGGTCTTTCACTATCTTGTCTAATTCTTTTTTTTAATTCATCCTTTAGGTGGATGGGACCTTTTCGTGGTGTATGTATGACTGAGGTTATTGTGGAATCAAGAACAATGTGGTATTTACCTGGGAAGTGGCCTATGCATCGAATTGTTTTTAGGTCGTTGATGGACTGTATTTATTTGTTTTCTTTTATTTTGCAATGTAGAGTTATCATTTTTAGGTTTCGACGGCTTGTCAATCCTAGTATTGCTGGTCCGTTCGTGTCTGCCGTGCATGTGTCTTGATTTTATTTGCATTGGAGTTTGATGCTGCCAATTCGTGGTATTATAGTTATATTGTATGCTGTTAAAATGGTGTTTGATTGCTTCTCTAATTTTGCTGGTGGATTTGGACACATTTCTCTGTAGATCCGTAGTGGTAATATATATCCTTCTACACCAGTGTTTACTCTTACCAGTAGTTTCGCTGGGATCTTTTCTCTTCCTAGTACTTGGATTTTTATTTGTGTTGTGACCTCAGTACGGCTATCTTAACTATTTATAGTGTGGAATTGTAGATCATCATAATCACTATTGTCAGTGTCATTGTCATGAATATTTTTATAGTATCTCTGGTCGTATTTCGACTTGTGTCATTTCCTTGGTAGAGTTGTATTTCGTTTTTTCCTTCGTTTTGCAAACACTGGCACAGTGGTTCCAATTCCCAGATTTTAGGCATTCTGTACCATGGGCTGGGCATTTGTCATTTCGTTTGTGGTTTTCTCCACATTTTGGACAGCATCTTTTTTTTGTGAGTATTCTGTATACTATCGACTGTGACATTCCGTAGTGAATTTTGGTTTCTTGTGGCTCGTAACTGCTTCATGTGATTAATTGAAGCTTCATTGGTTTTTCCCATTTGTATAGCATTCTCTGGGGTTATTTTCTTATCTTCTGCATGTAGTTGTTTTTGCACTTTTCCAGTATATATTTTTGGTATATTGTTCCAGCCATTATTTGCTCTATGAGCATCTTATTGCTGGTATTGGTTAACCAGCAAAAAAATTACATTAACCAGCTCTGTGCCTGAACTGGATGCCATCGAGAGGTCCTAATTATAGCGATGGTGTTTGTGGGTATGAGAGAGAGAGAGAGAGAGAGAGAGAGAGAGAGAGAGAGAGAGAGAGAGAGAGAGAGAGAGAGAGAGAGAGTCAATAGAATATGTGCTTTCGGCACGGGTTGGTGATGCCGTGTCAACTTCTGAATCTTGATAAAAAAAATATCAGAATTATTTTATTATAATATTTTGTCCGTGATATTACATTTTTTCCTGAGCTTAGTAAACCTGCTAGTATTTGTTGTTGTCATTGTTGTTATTAGAAAAGGTTTGATGGTGGTAAACCTGTCTAAGCCAAGATATAAAGGACGAAATCATAAGCGACATTCTTCTCTGGATATACCAGTGTTGGCCGATCAACACAAACCTATATTCATCTGCTCTGTATGAACAATGGATAACGTGTAGATGACCTGCAAAGAGCAATGACAGGTAGGGACGGATGACGCGTTCGCACCCGCGTGCGCGAAGAAAGAAGAGAGAGAGAGAGAGAGAGAGAGAGAGAGAGAGAGAGAGAGAGAGAAAGAGAGAGAGAGAGAGAGAAAGAGAGAGGAGGAATTCGTGTTATTAGCTTGACTTTATGATGATTGAGGGGCCATATTATTATTATTATTATTATTATTATTATTATTATTATTATTATTATTATTATTATTATTATTATTATTATCCTCGTCGATGTTGTCATTTGTCAATTTTCCCCTTCGCCTATTATTTTTTGAAAATATCTTTTGTCGTTCGTATTTTTTTTTTTAAGATAATTATTTTCATTAGACTGTATCGGTCAACAGCTAAAGTAATTACACGCATACCTCTTCCTTCACTTCACTGCCTTCACTGCTGGTCAGACTATTTTCTCTTTTTTTTTCTTCGGCTCCCACCTCTCTTTAAAGAAATAATAATAACATTTTTTTTAAATCTCATAGTTCTACACACCCCTCACTTTCATTTATATCGGGACAATTTTAATGGATTTCGTAATTTTCTCACCAAAATGATCTTTACTTCCAATTACTTGATTATTTGGCGGAGAAAAACCGCAAGACAATCGTTTCACCGACGCAGCTCACATCATGTTGCACCATCAAGCGGCACCTCAACCGATTTTCTTGCGCGCTGGCTTTTCAGTTTGCGTGATTTCATTTCACTTTCATTTAATGAGTTTATTTCTGGTTTCGTTAATTTTAACCCCGCATTACAGATAACATTTTCATAATAATAAAAATAATATTAGAATATTCGTTCATTTTTTAATTGTCTTTCTGTCATTTATCGTTTCTCTTTCCTCATTTTTTAAAAAGATTTTTTCTTTCATTAATAAATTCCTTAGTTCCTAGGATTTCTAATTTATTTTGTTCGTCATTCTTTCTTTCTTTCTTTTTTATTGAATATCGCTTTAAAAAGATATTTTTTCTTATTGCTTATATATATATTTTTTTTAATTCTTTCCCGATTTTTTCTTTGTTTCTTTTTTCTTTCTTCTTCCTTTCTTTTTTCTTTCTTCCTTTCTTATTGATTTTTATTTATTTAAACTATTTTTTTCTTTCTTATCTATTTTGTCTTTCTTTCTTTTTTTTCTATTTCAACAGTCAGACTAAGATACATTATTTGTATAACAGAAACATTGTATTATTAGCCTTTGCATATCTTAACTATGATCATCTTTCATCTTTCACCAATATTTTAATACAGACACACTCACATGTGCATATATATATATATATATATATATATATATATATATAATATATATATATATATATATATATATATATATGTGTGTGTGTGTGTGTGTGTGTGTTTATATACATGTGTGTATTTATGCATATATATATATATTATATAAACACACCCACCCACACGCATCTTTGATGAACCATCTTTATCCGGAAGTTTTTCTTTACTGGAGAATCAATGTGTCTTTTCGACTCAGTTTCGTCGTTTAAACATGTTTAGCCAATGTCTTTTGACTAAAACCTGCTTCACTGTACATACCACACATTTTTCTCTAGATTTTTTATGGTTTTTACTTCTCAGTCACCAAAATCTTGATGAAAGACCTCTGTGCATTCTGTTTGATTTGCCACCATTTTGAATAGTATAAAAATAAATATATTTTCAAGAATGAACCATTTTTTCTATAAACTAATTTCCAACAATGCAAGTTTAAAATTTATGGAAAATAAATTATTTCATTTTTTTCAAAAACAGTGCTGGGTCAAGAAATGTCAAGAACCCCTCGATATTATATTACTTTTAAAACTTATTTCTATTGCATTCTGACATTTTGCTTTATATAGACCTTATTCAATGGCTGACATGAGTGACAATTCTTTTTTTCTGGATGATTTGGCATTACTAAAATTCTCATTGTGTTTGTATAAATATAAGATGTGATCAAATACTCTATTTCAAACTTTTAAACATCTGTAAATAATTTTAGTAGATAAACATATTTGTATATTGTTGTGATTTCCAATTTTCAATTCCATTATGAAATGTGGTGTTGATATTAAGCTTTGTATATAGTCAAAATTTTGCTGGCAATATGATTGATACAAGGCAAATGTATTGTTTATATATAATTTTAAATATATCCAACCACCAAAATAATCCTGATCATTTCTATTGCACTCTGACAGTCATTTTGGTCCATATAGACCTTATTCAATGGTTGAACGGACACACTTAAAACACAAAAGTGCCAAACTTTAACTGATGTTGTAGCTTCGGTTCTGGTTTAGCACAAATTATGTAAAATGTAAATAGAAAAAAATAGTCATTGATGCAGTACCATATTGGGATTTTCCCATCTATTGATCTTGCTATGAAAGAATAAGAAATCATTAATAACTTGGTTAAATTTAAGACTTTGTTGATAGCATTTCCGGATTCCTTGGGCCACAAAGCTTTTATAAACTAATATTTAGGAGTAGGAAAGCTTGAGAACTCATTTTAGAGTAAAAAATAGACAACAAAAAGTCGCCATTCTTCGCGCCCTCCCTCATATGTGAAGAGATCAAAATTGACATAACACGGAAAATTTGGGGAATTTTCTTACATCCACAGCTGGGAAACATGATCCACACCTGGAATCCATACCTGGAAAAAATTCAGAAAAAATGACGGGGGCGGGTGACAATTTTCCTTTTTCTATATGATTTGACAGAGAATTACCCTGTTCTTACTTGAACCTCGTATAATTGCTTGGTAACTACAAAATTTAATGGATTGTAAAGAAATTCAACAGTCACGGAAATTACACTGTCAACAAGTTTCACTCAAAATAACCGCCATTAGCGTCGATCATAGCCTCAATTCTGCATCGGTACCTGGTGCAAACTGATGTTACAGTTTCCCTGGGAATGGTCTCAAAAACTACCTTAATTCTGTCGATTAACTGGGCTTTTGTAGTACTGGCATGACAAGAGGTGGTTTTCTCAACAGCGCCCCATACATAATAATCCATGGGGTTAAGATCTGGGGAGTTCGGACGCTAAACATTGGGACTGGTGTAGTCGTAAAAATTCGCCCACGCCCATTTTTTACTTTTCCCAGAGGTGTGTCAAGGGGCCAAATCCTGCTGCCATACATATGGTCTACCATTGGCTACCCTTGTTATCCAGGGCTTGACTACAGTGTTTAGCAACTACACGTAGTCATCTGAATTCAACCTGAGACCCTCGCTGAAAAGGTTTAGATGCATCACATCTGCCTCAGAGGACAGAAGTTTCTTTGCCTTTGACAGGCGATTTTCGCGGGCCTTTTAATGGAGTGTTCTTTTCTTTCTAAATAAATCTTTGTACAAAGTAAAACATCTGACCAAAGTAAACTTGTTTTGTTGGCTACATATTTGAGTGTGAACAATTTTTTCCTATATTCATCAATAATGGGGTGTCTTTTACTTTCTAAATAAATATTTAGCCCAGGTAAAATGAGACGCTTGTATGAGTAGTAGCAAATGTCTTCATTGAGTGCAAGCTCCATGATAGAGGCTGAAACATTCAATTCACGTGACAAAGCCCGAATTCCAATGCTAGGTTCCTCCAACACTTTATTCTGCAAATTTACGAGGAATTTTGCTGTACGAACGCAATCAGATCGTCTGTTATGTTGCTTTCTTCCAGCCACAGCCTCATAGTCTCCATTGTAATTCTCCAGTTCATGCCTGATTGTTTTTACAAAGTTCAGGGAGCATTGGGCAGCAACTACAATTTCCTTATTTTGATGGGTGGCGTAGATCATCATGATACAAGTTATTCTCTTCCATGATTCAGGTGGGTTCCCGTCATTCATTCTATCTGGCATCACGTATATAAAAGACGCGTCGTGCGCGTCAACACCTCCAACCTACGGAAAAAATAACCAAATATATGTATGTCAAATTTATCCTGAACGCCCTGTATATACAGACACACACACACACACACACACACACACACACACACACACATATATATATATATATATATATATATATATATCCGTAAATGGGTTACCAGGTAAGTAGGTATTAGGATGATTCTAAATTGTACCTTTCGTCAAACAGCGGAATGTAAGCCTTGTTCAATTCCAAGTTGAGATTTCGATATATATATTATATAACAGAGCAATATAATTGGCAAAGAAAAAGGTTTTAAAATCAGCCATTTTGTCGTTATAACTTTATTTCTACCCCAAGGTATCTGTGTATACCTATGAGTTTCATCAGACCGCTAACTTTATTGAAAACTAATAGGGCTTCATATACGATTTTTCTGGGAAATCCTGAAAAGGTTCCAGTTTCACTTCTTCTCATTGTCTTAGGAGAAGTGTTTATGACTGGGGATTCCCTTAACTCTCTCTCATCATCCGTTCGTATTGGCCATTGCTGCCGGTAACTGTATATGGCATCCATTATCGGTATAGTGGTAAGTAGAAGTACAACTGCTGTTTTTTAGGTCACTACTTCCTGGAATGACATAAATGCTGCTTGGAAGAATTCCCGTTTTATTTCATCAGAGATATCAGATTCCCATATGGCCAACAATCTATCAATAGCAGTTCATACTTTACCTATAAGTGTGTTGACATCGCTTTCATTTGATGATATATTGCTACAGATATATTTACTAACTTCAGAGACTTGTCATTTAACGAGGAAATGGCCCAATATTGATTAAAACATGCACTCGGTTTTATCTGAGTTTATGAAGCAGACATTTGGCTAAAGTAGGTGAATTTGCAAGAAGTGCTTGATCTTTCACGTTGTAAGGACCAATAATATTTTTTATAATAGGTGAATAAACAATCGTTTTAAAATGTTTTTTTAATTAAGAAAATGCTCCTATGTTGGTCAATAACACACGATAATATCTCAAGGAATATGTTTATCTCATCTCCGCATGTCAGCTTCATTGGCCTTGGCGATGTTTCTCCCTGGGAAGGGTAAGCGCTACTTTAATATTTCAATCGCCTTCACTTCAAGATCAAAACCTGAAAAATAATAATAATCTAATTTTAGACAAATTAAAACAAAAAAATTTTAATAAGTAGGTTAGTAAAACAGTCATCTGCTTGTTTCATCTATTTTGGTGAACTGGCTGAAATTATTGAACATTAACTTACACAACAGAACATGGGGAATTTTTCGTTTGTTTTTCGTGAGAACTTGTAGATTTCATAACTCATATTGGCGTGGAAACTATACTTGAGAATGCTGACAACTAAAAAACTCTCCAGAACACGAGGAAATTTGTTTTGTTTTATAACCTAGGAAAAATAGATCTACCAACTCATTTTGGTATGAGGGAGGTTTACATGTGATGACAGACAAGAGACACATTATTGAAAATATTTGAGATGATCATTGAATAAACAGAAATTATATTTGCTATATCCTTCAATGATCTAATGTAATTCAAATGAAATTCATCCATGGAATGCAAAAAATGGAAAACAATGGAATTTATCAAAAGGAAAATCGGAAAAAGTGAGTAATTACCAAAGGTAAAAAAAGAACATTTGAAGCGGTAAATTTGTCACCCTAAATTTTGTACTAATTCACACATCCCACTGTCATATTAATTGATTGGTTGGTGTATTTTAACAGCATGTCGGCTCATCTATGGTAATTTTATACCCAGAGTTTGGGAATCGCATTCATTATACATATTTTGTGTCATTGTTTCTAACAAGTTTATTTTGACACACAGTACTATTAAATACAAGTCTTTTTAAAAATATGTCTATTTGTCTCATAGACGGGACGCTATTTCAGATCCGAGTAGACCTGGGAGTAATCACAGTGAATGAGTACTCCACACTCGCCAGAACTCCAAAACTAAAGCCTCACTATATGATGCATTGTAGTGACATACATATAACAACGCCCTTTTTTTTTTTAGCCATTTACAGGGTATACAGTCAGTTTATTCTAAGCCACATCGACAGGACGCACTATCATATGCGTTCATTTTGATGAAAAATGATAGCAGCCTATTACAGATTAGCATCATAATATTTCTTCTTGTGTCTCCCACCAAAACTTAATTGCCTTTTTGTGTTCTTGAGCTTCTATAAAGGATATTTATTTTTTGTGTAGCTTACTCGGATTCTACTTTCAGATATTTAAAGTCTATGATTGATTGTCTTTTTGCTGCTGTTGATTTGTTTGCAGTTGAGACCTTTTCATCTTCAGACCAGGCCAGACCTGCTAGCTGTTTTTGAATTCCTGTCATGGACAGCAAGTAACATCCTATCAGGAGACAATGACCAATCATAAATTCAATGAGAGGGAGAGTGCATCTTGCCGCCTAACGAAATCTGTATAATAGCCCGTGAGTTAAAAAGCCCTTGTTAAAGAGGAAGTGTGGAAAAGGTGAGAGGAAACGGCCAAATAAAAATGCAATTATAGCCAAGTAATGTAACAGACCGCTATTTCCATCTATCTCAGCATGAGATTTGCAGACTAACACGTGTTTAGGTTGCCCAAAACGGAAATATATGTGTAAGATAGAGATATTTAACATTTTCTTATTTAGCTTGACTTGTATGTGAGATAGGCGAGACGATCTGAAAGTAATCCCTTCAAACTAAGCAACAATAGCACCGTTGGATAGAAAATGGTTTCAGTTATAAAACATTACTTTTCCACACTGTCGCCAGTACTGATTATGCATTTCCAACAGAAATGGCTTGAACTTGAGAATGTTTTTATATACATAATTACCCATAAATGAGAACAATCACTAATCACTTTTTTAATAAAATGTTATTTTTCTTCTAAACCGAAGACAACGGAAGGTTTTTCTTATTCCCAGTGGAGTATTAGGCAAACAAAACGTATATTATTAAGTATTTTTGTACTAAGATCTGCAGCAATAAAACTCTGTAACCAAAAATAAAATTGAATATGAATTAATATGAGGTGTATATTCATGTTTTGGGCTGATACTGATATCTAAGGTTTTGAAGAAAATTAAGGTTTTATCTAAACTTATTACTGCACTGTTTTATGGGAATAAACTATCTATCTATTATTATTATTATTATTATTATTATTATTATTATTAGCTAAACAAAACCGCCCTACGGGCGGTTTAAAAATAAACTTTTGAAAAATATAGCCTGAGGGGAGTGGGAGTTAAAATCCAATATTAGAGGGGTAGTATCCAAGTAAAAATAATTAATCAATTAAAGTAATACAAACCAACAATGCCAAAATATGCCAAAAACATTAAAAGGACGTTCAACATTTAATGATTTTAGTAATTAAAATCATCAAATTCATTAAAGGAGTAAAAAATAAACAATTTGAAATAGAAATTAGGAAAGTTAACTTTTCTACACCAAAATTTTTCCTGAAATAATATTTAATAATCAAATTAAATTCAGTTTATCAATGAATAAAACAATTAACTATACAAAATGATTTTTATTGTTTTTATTATTTCTAAAAATTTTGAAAAAAAAAATATTCACCTTATTTATTTTATATTTAACAAACATTTAGTTTTAGTGTAAATAAATCTTATATAAAATAAAATATAGTAATGATACTTAAATCAATTTTTAAGTGCTAAATAATACTTAATATTAATTTATTTTAATCCGAGGAAATAAAAATATCTAATTTATAGATTTATTTTCAACTAAATTTTGTTTGGTACAATATATAAATTTTATGAAAATTTTCTTTGGTACAATATATAAATTTTGTTTGGTACAATATATAAATTTTATGAAAATTTTCTTCAATGAATAAAATCTTTTTATAATAGATTCAGTATCAATTTGTGACTAAAACTATGTCACTGCTTACATCACAATACTGTCATTGATAAAATATTATTTAATGAATAATCAATAGTAAAGTAAAGTCATCGGGGCGGACTAATGTCAGTATCAGCCATGCATCGAGGGAGTCTAACCCCTTTTTACTAGCGCTAGACCAAGGAGATTGTTTTTTAGCATCTGAGGTGGAGCGCCACACCTACCATCAGCTCCTTACTTTACCGCACAGATCCCTGTGCTACTCATACGCTGAGTTGGTGTGGGCGGGTATCGAACTAGGAACCTTGTGGTTTCTAGCCGAACGCTCTACCGACAGAGCTAACCCGGCCCTTTTGATTTGAGAGGGACAGAAGCAAGTTTCCATTTCAAATGGTTTCACTTTTTCCTTACTCCTTTAATTAATTTGATGATTTTACCGATAATACAAACCCTCTTATACGGAAATTTTAACTCAGACAATATCTTTCAAAAATTAATTTTTTATAACCGCCCAGATGGCGTTTTTTGCTAGTTTATGTAAAAATGTTTGTACAATAAATTAATGAATATAATATATGTTGTTACACTCTTAATTCATTTTCTTAGAGATTTAATAAATTTTATATACATTAAAGTAAGCATTAAATTGAATAATTGGCGGACCTGAGCATCTGGACCCCACCCCATCTAAAATTTTTGCTTTTAATTTTTTTTCTTTCTTTCAATGGATTATTATCGATTGCACACCAATCTATCAGCTTGTAAAAAAATTCAAAAAAGTTATTCATTTTTCGAGTTTTCAGGGGTGCTCCATACCCCGTATAAGTTCATCGTAAATCGATCCCCCATACCGGAACCGCTAAAAAAAAAAATTTCTTTATTTCTTTTTTTCTTCCTTTAATGGATTATTATCAATTACACACCAATCTATCAGATTTTTAAAAAAATTCTTAAAAGTTCTTTATTTTTTGAGTTTTCAGGGGTGCTCATTTCCCCGTAAAAGTTTATAGTAAACCGATCCCCCATATCGGTACCGCTCGAACTGAACTTGCGCAAAGGTGTCAAAGTTTGTGTGGCCCAGAAAAAAACAGAACCCAAATTATTTATTTATTTTCCCATTAAACTAACCTTAACCTTTTTTTTTTTTTTTTTTTTTTTTTAATTTGATAGATTGGTGTGTAATCGATAATAATCCATTGAAGAAAAAGAAAAAAAAATGACAAAGAAAAACATTTTTTAAGTGGTTCCGATACAGGGGATCGATTTACGATAAACTCATACGGGGTATTGAGCACCCCTGAAAACTCGAAAAATAAATTACTTTTTGAATTTTTTTTTTACAATCTGATAGACTGGTGTGTAATCGATAATAATCCATTGAAGAAAAATAAAAAAAAATTAAAAACAAAAATTTTAGTTGGGGTGTTGCAGATGCTCAGGTCCGCCGAATAATTTTATTTATTTAATTTTTAAAAACAAAACAAAATTTATATAAACTCGAAGTAAAATGCTATTTTCAATCATCTAATACAGAATAGTATTCCTCTTATTGATGAATGTATATTGTTTAAACATTGAACAAAATACTATTAATTTCTCGCTACAATTAATTTAAATAAATATATTGTTGATGAAAATAACATTAGTAATATGTTCTAACCGTAAAAAAAATTTGAATTAAAAATAAACGTAAACATTTAAAAAAAATTCCTAATAGGATTTATAAAATTTGAAATAAAAAATACCTGTTATATTTGTGAAGTTACAGCGAAAAGTAAAAATGTTTATTTTATCTATAAAATTTTTCATGCAGCCTATTTGTTTACATTTTTGTTTAAACAAATCGACGTGAAGAAAAAAGATTTTAAAATAAATATTTTTAAACAATTCTACAAATTGTATTTTAATTGAATGAATGGATAAAAAAAAATACTTTTTAATATCTGTATAATTTAATAACTCTATTATCTCAGAATTTTAAAAATGTTTTCCTTACCGGAAACTGAGTCTTACGGAGAAAATAATATACATAAGAATTTAACGTAAGGTATGAATAAGTGCCATTTGCTTATCTATAGATAAATTTATCGCAAAACTTTATATATTAAATAATTATAAATACAAATAAAAATAAAAATCACTGTGTAAAAATGTATATAACTAAACTTGCATTTATTGAAAGATTCGTTAAAAATCGTCTAGACCATCAAATATTCCAAACCCAACTCTATACTGTATATAAAGCAATGTGTTCCCTTAATATTAAGTATAACTCAAATTGATTATAAATTAGGTTCTCATTGATAAACGCTAGAGATTATTGTGGAAACTGTGACGTAAGCCGTGACGTAGTTTCGGCTTCAGACGGAAATGCAAACTATCTCCATTATATATAGAAGATTATTATTATTATTATTATTATTATTATTATTATTATTATCAATCTGTTTATATCCGTGTATCTATACATCTATCTGTTTTCCTACAAGTTGTTTTAAAAAAATGCAAACTTTTTTGATAAGTTGTTTTCAAACGTTTAAACTTTGTCATAACACTGAAAACAATGTATTTAGCACAATCAGCAAAGTTATGGGTGTACTTATTTAGGGGTTATAATTTCATGAAACTTTATTCAGGTTTCCTTGGCAAGGATATGGAAAAGAACATATATGATGCAAATTGTTAAGCAATAGAAAATAATTCTTCAAAAATCTAACACTGACAAATTATTCTTACTCGTTACACCGTTATTTAATGTTTTATGAAGGAGTCCATATTTAATTTGATTATGTGTGCATTTTTCTCTCTGAGAAAACTATTAATATTATTGTATTAATTTTATTTATATATTATTGTTGTATTAATTTTAATCAAATTGATAAATTAAATGGCGATATTTGTTCAACTATTATCTCTCTGAGCAGTTATAGCACGTCATCATTTGTTATATCTTCAACGTTGCTATATGTATAATGTAAGTAAGGGTATTGGAAATATTGTTCTCTATAATTAAATACGCAAGGAGTGCAAATTTATAGGTAATAATAAATAGCCATGAGAGAGATAAAAGTCTTACCGGAAGACTAAATGCGATCAAATTCACGATAATAACCTAGAAGCTATATTTGACCCCGTAAGGCTAAAACAGTAATTAAATTAGCGATGCTGAAATTATCACAAACTCTAATTGGTCGCGAGAGCGTGACACACATGCCTCCTACTCATAAGGAAGATTTTTTTTCTCTTCTGAGACTTCCATAAATGTAGGAGATATGGGATTGGAGTCGAGGAAGAGATGCTGAAGTGAGAACGGAGACTGAAGAAAACAATGATAGGATACGAGTCAGTTCCCCTGTAAAATCACTCGGTACAGATTTATTAACCTTAGGAAATTGAAAACGCAAACATATCTCTTATGACGAGGGACAGGTAAAGGAGTGTCATAGAAGTTGATATAGAGGGTGTTCCTCAAAAATCGGCTATTTGAGTTTGAAGACAACTCACGCCATGCCGCACCAAGCGGAAGGGGAGAGAGAGAGAGAGAGAGAGAGAGAGAGAGAGAGAGAGAGAGAGAGAGAGAGAGAGAGAGAGGGGGGCAGAGAGAAAGGGGGAACGACATGGAGAGAAAGAAACATAAAGAGAACAGAAATATCTTTGAATGTAAAAAAATATGTAAAAAAAGGATTTTATTTCTTTAAGTTTCTTTAATTATCAAAATTAATTCATATTATTAATACTACTGACATTATCTACATCCTAGGAATAGGCAACTATAGTTATATATACGATCAAATAGCGGTTTACAGTGTAAACAGAAAGGAAAATTTGCACATTGATCTTAAGAATTTCATATTAATAAATATTTGCTTGGTATCATTAATTTCTAGTTGTTTGGTCTTAATTTTCAAAAATGTTGACTCTATAATTAGGATTATTATTAGTTACTTAAAAATATATAATTCTGTGCAAACAAATAACAATTACTATTATGAGTAATTAATTGAAACCATATAATTATTAGTAGTAAATGGGCGATCATGATTTACCCGTCTCTATTCATTAGTAAGTAATGTTATTTTTTATTGTTCCCATTCCACATTATCAATTTCTAAAATTGTTTTTGCCCTCCTATACTGATATTTTAAATGGTTAGTGATCCTCCAATAAAGAAAAAGAAAAAAAAGAAAATTGAACGAAGAAGGTTGACTGTGGGAATTACAGTATTTTGGCACAACAGTGAACGATAAGATACATTGTTTAATTTGTAGTAACTGCATCACCATACCAAAAGAGCACAACCTGAAAAGACATTATGAAACGAACCATCAATCTTATGACAAATATGAAAGTGCAATGCGTGTTTCAAGACTCAAAGAGCGGAAGGCTAACTTGCTACAGCAACAGTCCTGTTTTCCAAAAATTCAAGAAGGAAATGTTGCTTCTGTTCCTGTAAGTAACTCAGCCGAATTATCACCATGAATAATAAATCTTACAGTGATGGAAACTTTGTAGAGCAATGCATTTTAAAAACTGTTAAAATTATATGTCCTGAGAAAATACATTTATGTAAGGATATTTTATTGACCAGGAACACTGTTGCTGAACGTATTAATGAAATGTTATGTGATTTGAAACAACAGTTGAAAGATGTATCACAAAGTTTTGAACATTTTTCTATTGTTATTAATGAGACTGTTGTTATTACTGGAATAGCACAACTTGCAGGACGTGTGATAGTGAATTTCATATTTATGAACTGAATGAACATGCATCACACTACAACAGATTTGGCATGATTATGGTTTTATTTGAGTAAGCTTACATGCTTATCTACAGATGGTGCTGCGGATATGGTTGGTAGACATAATGGAGTTAAACAAAATTAAATTAAAAGTTTTTAAAATAAATTGTGAAACTCAGATCCAAATGCGTCATTCGTCCATTTTCAGTGTATTGTGTGTTTAAAACCTGTGTTTAAAAATTCTTAAATTGGGTCACGGGCTTTTTCTTATTGATAAAGGCAGTTAATTTTATCAGAGGCCGATCAATCAACCATCACCAGTTTAGCAATTTGTTGGAAGATATGGATAATCAATTCACAGGTGTTTCTTTTCTATACCAAAGTCCATTGGTTGTCATATAACAAAGTGCTGAAAATATTCTATTTACTGAGACATGGAATAATTATGTTTTTAGAGATGAAAAGTCAAGATACAGATGAAATGAAGAACGAAAAGTGGCTCCAATATTTTGTTTTCGCTGTGGATATTACTGCACATTTAACAGATCTTAATTTGAAATTGAAAGGCAAAAACTCTTACTCAATTGTTTTATGGCATTAAGTGCTTCAATGCTTCATTGCAAAACTAAAGTGTTAAAATTCACAGTTGTCAATGATAATTTATTTCATTTTCCATATTGTCAAGACCTGAAAAAAACATCGCCAATACTGATTTTGTTCTTAGCTTTGCCAAATTTTCCAAATTAGCTGGAATTGTTCAGTACTTTTCACATTCGATGTCACCAATTCAGAAGCGAATCTACAGATGTAACTGTTGGGAATGCAGTCTAATTCTGTATTCAAAGCAAAATATCTTGAAGTGGTGATATCTGATTTCGCATACTTACTCAAAATGTTAAATTAAAAAATTTGCCCCAAGGATCATGGCAATTTTTGGTTCTACCTATACGTGCTAAGGATTATTTTGGTTCATGGAATTTACTAAAACGTCTAATAGAACTGATCAGAACCTGTCATTTTTTATCAAAGTCGGAATTGCACAGAAATTAAAACATACCAAAAATTGTCAAACAAAAGAGGTGTCACGCTTCCGGAAAAAAATGTTTGAATAGGTGCTATTTTTTTTAACCTTATGAATTTTGTACAAAATGCATTTGTTGGGATTGCAAACTGTGGGTATAAATGTATGGTGATTACACTTATTCTTTGTCC
Organism: Doryteuthis pealeii; assembly: GCA_023376005.1. NCBI lineage: Eukaryota > Metazoa > Mollusca > Cephalopoda > Myopsida > Loliginidae > Doryteuthis > Doryteuthis pealeii. Next base: position 20,886,582 of record CM042160.1, on the reverse strand, counting down.
TACTACATCATTAACCTACATTCATTAACTTACATTCATCAATAGCAATGCATACTCTCGCTCAAAACGTCGGAATCAAGTTTTTAGGCATACTGCCTAAAAACTTGGATTCTTACAGTAGAATCCTTATAAATTCTTTCTTCTTTCGTCAGGCGTGGTCTGGTATATCACTGATATTCCTCTCTCACGGCGAATATTCATAGTGGGTTGTTCCGAAAACAAAGTTTGGCTGACCCATAACACATTCAATCCACTTGCGGGGACAGCATCGTCCTCCGCATCAAATCTTCATTGGTTCATATTCAAGCCAGACTATAGGGACTTGGCTAATTAAGGCTCATCACCCACGCTTTGTGGGAGAAGTTTAGATAGTTGACCGGTTTCACTTTCTGTACAACTTTTAAATGAATCAAAATAGTTCTTTGGCCGGAAATGAGTTTCACAAGGAATTTATTACAAATTAATTTTATACTAAGGAAGTAAAATCAAAATAATCATTGCAAGTTGATTTTCATCAAAATCCTTTTTAACAAAGAACATGTATTTCAAAATAATTATAGCAAATTGTTCTATTAACACATGCATTCATTCTTACATGTCAAATTGAATTTTGAGACATTCTAATCTTTTCATACCAACAAATATTTCCCTGGTTTAAAAAATGCACCATACCACAAAATATTCTGTAGCACCTTTGAATCAACTTACATATTGTCATAGCAGCAAAAGATAGTATTATGGTCAAACATATATCATTGAATAGCAAATAAATAGATTTTTGATTTGGTGCAATAATTTATAAAAATTATTTCTAATGATCAAATAAAAACTATCGTATCGTTCATTTAAGCGCATTTAGTTATGAATCAGTTTTTTTTATTCCATCTGTGGTATATTCTAGTAATATTCTAGCGAAATCCCAAAGAATATTTGCGTAATTTTCTGGAAGAATAGAGCTTGAATAGACCTTTAATATGATGTATGATATGACAATAACATGCTTGGAACATTCAATAGTAGCCGGTTAAAGTTTACTATGAAAGTTTCGAAAATGAATTTAAGGTATTACTTTTTATCACTCCGATGTTGGTTAATATTGTTTTTCTCTATCTTTTTGGTATAAATGTTGTGAAAAAATATTTATGAAAATCTCTGAAATTTGAATTTTAAGAAATTTCAGATTTAAGCAACTTTTTGAGGCCGGCTGCAGTGATACCCTCATTTAAAAATAGAATTCCCGCCAAAATATTAAGAATATTTCCTGGCAATTTTCTGATTAATTAGAATCTGAATAGTTCTTTAATGTAATATATTATTCATGGCAATTACTTCATTAAAGGTTTATTTTACAAATTTTTGAAGTTAACTGCAAAATTTACGAAAATTTAAGCTAAGATATCACTAATTATCACTATCATATTGATTAATAATGTTTTCTGCATCTTTTGATATAAATATTCAGGAAAAAATGTAAAACTACTCTCAGGATTCCATTTTCATTTGTGAAACTTTTGAATTCAGCTTTGATAATGGGTAAAATCAAGTAGCAGTTGATTCAGCTGATCAAGCAAGCAGTAAATGCTAACCTTAGCGACTCTCCTCCATTACCTACAATAAGGGCTTAAATTGAACAGAAGATGTATAAATATTCAATTTATGAATAATATAACGTGCCGGTTAATAATGATATGAACATGTACTAACTGATAGTGCTTTCAACCTGTTTTAGGTGGAATATGATCCAATCCAGGCAAAGCGAATTTTTCTTAGTTGTAATACAAAAAGTCGCTCGCACGAAGTGACCACACGAAAATACCATTTTAACAGAACTCCAGAGGGATTCAGGGTATGTTCGTCACAACCTGCGTCGGTGCTCAGTGAGTCACCTCCTAAATCCCTAGCATATGTTCTGGAGCTTTCTCTCGTATCATTCGCTATTTCCTAGCTCTAACCCTTGCGCATGTTTCCACAGCGATAGAGCTACACGTAACTCCACACCGTGGCTTAGGTACCCGTCCGCTCTCGATCTGGTCTTCGACTGACCATGATCCAGCCCGCTCTCGATACGACCCTCCTACCGACCACGACACGAGCTGCCGACGATCTATTCTACTGATCAGAATCCAGTCATTCGCTTTCCAGTATGCTACGCTTCTGTTTACTGTCCACAGACAATCCAGCCTCCTGCTGTACATGCCCCAGCCTACTACGATCCTGCTTTTAGCAGCAGTTCCAAAGGTTACGGTAAAATTTTAGCAAACTGTCATTTTCAGGACAAAACATAAAGTCTACTCTTACCGATTATGAATTCATTTCAGACCAGAGAATTTCTACCCTGAAAAACCCAGAAGAAGCAGCTGGACATGGTTGATAGGGACTATCAACCATGTCCAGCTGCTTCTTCCGGGTTTGGTCCAGCATATTTCCAGCCTACAGAAGACCCGACCGACTACACTGACCAGCATCATCTTCTTGGCTTGCAATGCTGAAGATCTTGCCACGAAAGACGTTGACAATTCTAATCTGTATCCTGCTTTATTCTTCTAGTTTATGCGCGAATAAAATACCTAAAACTCCGTGTTTGTAGCCTTTGCTCGGTTTGTGTCATTTAAATTGTTTCTTTCAAAACGTTAGCGGGGAGGAATCATTTTTGACGGCTCTGCGACAAGAGTTTTATAATGCCAAACATAAGGAGGGTAAATGCGTTTTTAATATCTTTGTTCGTCTTAAACATTTATCGTCTACATGTAAATTTGGGACTTTTTAAAAAAAAGAGTATAATGAGACAAATTTGAGTGTAGGTTAATAATGGGAACATCACAAAGAAAAGATTGTTGTCTGAGGACAAGTCGCTTGAAGAAGCTTTTAAAATGGACTTTCGATGTGGATCACATGAAAAAAAACCAAAGATACAAATAACTCGCATAAAATGTGTGAGTTAAGCTGAGATACAAAAGTGAAAATGGGTGTTTTAGGTGCGGTGGAAAATGACACCAGAAACGTCTACAGTATCTAACGTGGGGAAAATGATTTTAAGTGCCAAAAAGAAAACTGTGCAAAAATGAACGACAGTAAGACACGCCTGATACATTTTTTATAGGAGGAATTCCAGCACATTTAAGCCTCACGCGTGTAAACTTGAGTTGAATTGAATCAGTTGTGAAATGAAATCGACATTGTGTGTTCATCGTCTCAGATAAGGGAGAAACAAATTCCACGAACTACCGAACGCCAAGTTTTCTAAAACAGAGATTACAAACCTATTTGTGACAGAGAACACGAGGTGAGTGGCGGGCGTGAAGGCTTGCCGTATTCTCGAAGGAAGCGGGCTAGGCTTTGCTTGGCGTGTAGGACTGACCTAGAATCGAACCCGAATCCTTCAGAATGCGAATGGCGACACATTGGCGTGGGCACCGGAGTCGAGATGCCACAGTCCCGTATGTGACCGCCAGATGCCCGGATGACAGCTGCGAGTATTCCGGCGGCTGGGATTGGGTTGACAGTCCCGTGTGTAGGGCACAGACGCCAGGATAATAGGAGGAAACGGTATATAAGTAGAAGGCAACACCCAGAAGTGGTGTGACCGCAGAAACGAGTGTTGCTACATTACCTGCTAAGGATTGTGACGACGACGACGGTTTTTTAGCCTGCGAGAAGGCGTTATACTCGCTTCTTTTTGCCTCCCCCTTAAAAATTTATTCACCCCTCTATTTTTCTTATTATAAGCTATTTCGGCATATATTTTTTTAAACGTGCAGCCAATGTAAATTCCTACTTACCTCAACCTCAGTTTTTGGGAAAAAGTACAAGAGTTGCCGGGGGTTGTATAATATTGACATTATCACTCGTAATTGCGGATGCCAAGTTCGATCTCAAATTCATCCCTGAATTCGATGGCTCCACGTTTGTGGTGGACTGCGTCGAGAGAGTGGAGCTGACATATTGATTATGTGGGGTCAAGCAGGTCGTGCTGGTCATCCCCCTACAGTTAATGGGAAGCGCTCTGGACGTTTACCACCACAACGAAAAGGCTGATGTTGAGTTGACTAAGGCTGCGCTATACAAAGCCTTTGCGATGGACCCTTGCACAGCATATGAACGCTTTACAACCCGGACGTTGATGGCAGGAAAGACGGTGGATGTCTTCTTTGCGGCACTGAAAAAGCTGGTGGTTTTGTTTGGAGGATTGCCTGAACGAACCTTGGTGTACGCGTTCGTGGCAGGACTACCGGCTCGAGTAAAACAACTCTTGACACTGCCCGAGGAGAATGGTGCGTCAACGGGGAAGAAATGAACGTATGGGTCGATGCCAGTTCATTGGCGTTGGGAGTCCTGTTGGAGAGGGACGGGGCCGTGTTGGAGGATGCGTGTTGGTTACGGCCCATGAATGATGCCCAGCACATCAACCTAGCTGAGTTGGATGCCGTGCTGAAAGGCGTCCACCTAGCTCTACAGTGGCAAGCAAAGAGGCTGCATCTGCACACCGATTCTCTTTGTGTCTACCATTGGGTGTCCGACTGGCAAAGCAAGTATACGCATCAAGGCAGCAAGTTAGATACTGATAAGGCGAAGGCTAGACACCCTAAAGAGCCTAGTCTCAGAGTATAACCAGACAGTTAGCATAACACTGGTCGGTCTTATGCAATCTTGCTGACCAGTTGACACGAGTGCCGCACAAATGGTAAGTTGCCGTAAAGATGAGTAGCGAGCCCATTGGTCAAACCTGCGCTGCCACAGGGAGCACGAAGAACCAGCAGCAGATAAAAGACATCCACGTGCAGAGCGGACAACCAAGCATCAAGAGAACGCTGTATTTCGTGAGACGCGTCGACCCACCAAGGCAGAGATTAAACGAATCGTCAAAAACGGCGAGGTGTGTCAGTCGATTGACCCAGCACCAGTACGATGGCGAAAAGGACGACTGGACACAAATGATGAGTGGCAAAGGGTGGCAATGGATATCACCCATTATGGTGGCAACCACTTTCTTACCTGCATCGACCCACCCGTTTTGCGATTTGGAGACCGCTGGTACGGCAAGACTCAGCGGGCGTTCTTAAACAGTTATCGTCCGTCTTTTACGAACGAGGTGTACCAGAGGAAATATTGACCAACAATGACAGCGCCTTCTGCAGCCAGAAAGTAAGGCAGTTTCTGTGTGAATGGGGGTCCGACTACGGTTGCGATGCACGTATGTGCCATCAGGTGCGGTATCACAGAAAGAAGTCACCGCAGTATCAAGAGGATTGCACCGTTGCGGAGGCAACATACTAGTACAATGTCACGCCGAACGACAGGGTGTCCCCGGTAACCGCACCCGCGAATGCCATCCACGCGTACCGGGTGCGGGTAAAAGGAATTGACGTTGTGAAGTCACCTGTCGACGAAGTGGTTTGCGGGCCATATGCTGTGGGAGGTTCCGTTTGGGTGAAACCCCCAGGCAGTCGATGTATCACCAGATTCAAGCGGGGGTGGTCAGTCAGCAATCTGTTCTGGTCGATCGAGTCCCGCGTCACGTACGCAACCTCCGCCCTGCTGTGGAGGTGGATTATTCATCTACTGACGAAGATGATGAGCCATCCGGCGACTAACCAAGGTTAAAAAATCCAGTCTTCCTTACTATTGACTCATACTTGAAAGGAGAGTTGTTGGATTCATACATTTCTCAAGTTGCAATGTGAAATGCAAACAGCCTCCTTAGGTTTTCTCAGATGACTCACCAGCCCAGCCTTGGAGAGACATATTCTTCTTCCTAAATTAAATGCTGGACCTTTACTTAAATAATGTCATGGTTTCACATATTGATGTACCATAATTTTGATTTAAAAAGAATACACCTTTTTGACAGCCCGTTTCAATTTTTGGTGTTTAATTTTTTCCCAGACTGGTAGATTGTGGCTCTTTAGCCAGGTCTGTTAGAAGCTAGCTTCTCCCAATCCTCTACAGAGACGGCACTATTCTACAAAGTGTCATTGAGACAGTCATTAGCTCTCAATTTGGGTTTGCACGGACGACTTTAGCCAGTTGAGATATCCCGTGATTTTTTAAATTTTTTTATTCGGCAATCATTTATGCAAACTAAATGACCAGACCAATGTTGTCTTGAGATAGTGTGCTCCCAAGACAGAGAAACAGATCGACAACTTTGAGGCGCTCAGTATCTGCAACAATAGTGGGATCAAACATTTGTTCGGGGCAGGTTGATACATGACAAAAGTCTTGACCAAAGACTGTCCAGGCACCAGAGAAACAATCCATGAGGTTCTGCATCTCATCGTCTGTGAGTGTTACTGCCTATAGCAGCTCCCGCACAATGGCTGTGGATACTTTTTAATCTGTCTTAGGCATCTTATATTGAATAGGTTACCAGATAATCTGTAACGGACAGTAATACCATTGCTATTTATTTTTAAAGCAATCTTAAAGACGACCACAAGTAAAATTCCAAATTGTCATGGCGTGAAAACGCGGATCTGATTCACGCCATTTATATCAGAGACAGATTCTGCAAGGGTACCATTATATATTACCAAAGAGACCGAACACGGAAATGGGGAGGACACCCCAACTTTCCAAAGAATTTCCTGAACGTCTCATAGTTGAACGAGTCAAAAGCCTTCGCAAGATTGATGAAACATTGTTAGAGGTCAAGATTCTGCTCAATGCACTCTTCTTGCAGTTGGCGAGACGACAAGATCATATCAGTTGTGTCCAGGGCAGAAACCACATTGGGATTCTCGAAGAATGGTTTGGTGATATATGCTCCTCAAAACAATTTAGATGAATTCTGGAAAAACATTCCAACAAGGGAGAGCAATGCAATTCCTTGATTGTTGTCACATATCCTAGTGATCATGTGAAATAGTCAATCACATTCCAATTTCGAGATCTTGGATGCGACCAGTTACCTCTATGTTTGTTTTTGTGTTGGAACAGACTAAATTAGATCAAACTCATTACACAAGCATAGAAGATACAATCCATTGCTGTTGCACTTTCCCTTTCCATGTCTCACCGGTGCCCCACATGTATTGTGGTCATCTCCAACTCTGGTATTTAAGTCACCAGTAATGACATGTCATCCTTGGGTACTCCTCTGATGGTTTCTCTGGGCTCAAAAATTCAAGGTGGGGACATAGACAATGACAAGGAAGGCATATCGACTGTTGCTGAGAGAAAGGCGCAATACCATAATTCGGTCAGACACACCTTGGGGAAACTCATCCAGCCACTGGGTTATCTCAGATTTAATTACAAAGCCAACCCTGACTCTCGTTTTGTTTCACTGGATTTACTCCTCCAGAAGAAATTAAAACATCTCGTTTCGATTACTCTCAACTGGGGGGGGGGTTAAATAGTATAATGATATCGAAAGAACGTCTGCTGAAATCTCGGGAAATTATTGCAGTGCTTCTGGCTGAATGGCTGCTGCTTTCTGTATCTTGCATAGTTCATATTGTCCAGCATGATATACATATGTGCAATCTCTGTGCATAGTATTTTTGTTGCATGCTTTAGCTTTCGCTACTTTATATATCAGTTCTTTTCCCATTATGTTGAACATTCGTCAGCCGCGGTAAACTGGCCAGATTGTAATTAGGCAAACAAAGTCAAGAAAACCCTTTCTAATCCCACCTTGCATTTGAGTGAGCAGTGCTACCCTGAAAAAGGCTGCTCAGCCACCCGGATATCTGCCCAATCCCAATCATTGAAATTTCATTAGGATACGACATTAAGATAAGCTCTGAACTGCTCAGTGTTCAGTGTGTTGGATGGAATCTATATATTTCCAGTTACACCTCCATCAACACTGGACATGTTTTTTTTTATCTCGGAAAGAGCGGTCCCAGGAAATACATGTACCGAAGAGAATATTTATAGGGAATATAGTGTACACAGCTCAACCTTTTCGTAATCAGAGTCAGAGTGACCGGGTGACGAACAAATTTGACAATACTGAAAGACAAGGGTACCTCCTGTTGTCTTGCTATGCGTCTGGATACCAACCTAGGTATTTCTATGTCCCTGCGAAATATGCCGACTATTAAAAGGTCTTGGTTTTCATCCTGTTGGGTGTCTGGCCACCCTCCTTACCAGACCAACTTTGTGGGGGTACCGGTACGAATGATCGAACTTTGAAGCAGGTATATATATATATATATATATATATATATATATATATATATATGAAGAAAAATATAAGAAGAAAAATTGGAAGTAATTCCGGCAATGTGTAACTTTATAAAAAATGAAAGAAATCAAGTTTCATTCACGAGTGATGTTTAATAAGCAGACGCTGAAATACTTTGATTGTTTCGTAGGTACTTTCTTAAATGTTTGGCTTTTTGAAAGCTGAATTTTCCGAGAATGTTAAATCTTTGATGGAAGACTGAGAAGGTTTTTTTTATATATCCGGGAAAAATGTGGTGCGAAGATCTGAAAACGTTTTGAATACCATTTGGTATAACCTTTTCCAGTGGGCAGTTAGTAAGAAAAATCCTCCTATTTTCTAAGGAGCTTGCAGAGATGAGTAGGTTCTTATATTTTTATTCTTTGCGATATCATCCATATATGTTTATATTTCTTTTCTTTTTGTTATGTGTTCTTTTTAAGACAGGGTATGAAGATAAGGTAGAATTAAATCCGACAATATGTAATTTTATTAAAAAACCCCCCAAAAAACACAAGTTTCATTCACGAGTGATGTTTAATTACAATATTCAAAGCTATTTATACAACGTGCCAAAATGAACGCTTTCATAATTCACACGAAGTTGGCGTATATACCATCCAATTCTTAGGGTGCAATAAACAATATATAGGCAGGAAATCTAACATTCACTAACCTTATTTCCAACAATTTTCTGGAAAAAATATGTTACTTAGTTTAAATAGTGATGGTGACATTGAATATTTTTTCCATTCCCTAACAGTATTTCCTACAATTTTCGGGAGAAAATTACATCTTGTAGTTTAAATGGGGCGCCGGCGTTACTATGTATTTTTTTCACATGTTTGAATATCAACAAAAGCAGCCCCCTAACAAAAGCAGAGGCTTGCATAGTTTTGTTTCACTAATAATTTTATACAAAAGAAGGACCTAAGGAAATATTGCAGCGTCAGCTTATTAAACATCACTCGAGAATATATATATATATATATAAAGAAAATTTGAAAAAACAAGTATTCCGAAATTGGGATGAATTTAATAATCGATGTTTAAAACATTTCGGTTACATTGAACCTTCATCAGGATGTCTCTTGGGGTGAAGAAAATGATGGATGTTTTTATATGTGACAGGAGATGAAAATCTTTTTAGTTATGTAACTGTATTTGATCAGCGTTTTAATTTTGAAAGGCAAGTCGCGATCTACTCACGCGAAGGTGTCATGACGCGTAACGCCACTCGAAGAAATGCAAAAGACGAGAAAAAGTATTAATGGACTGATTATTTTTAAGAGAACATAGGGAAACAAAGTGGGAATGATAACTAAATAAATAATTAAATGAAGCCTGGTATTTAGTAATTATTTAACACTATTTAACTAGAAACGGAGATATAATAAATAATACATGTCGGTTATTAAGGGAACAAAGTGGGAATGATAACTAAATGTTGCGTTCTACAGACGCCCCCCTTCTACCTGAGGTGGGTAATATCGTATAGTTAGCCTCCGTCGTCACATGGACAGCTGATCGCCGGTGACCTCGGCAAGAGCGGATCCGGGGTGCTAGATCAAGCGTATCTCATTTCACCTAGTCTACTAAACGAGATGTTAAATTTCGTCCACTTTTCGGTTTTCCAGCTTCTGGATTTTGTTTATATTCTATCTATTTGATCTCCGATAGCATTTGATTACAATATTAAAGGTCGGGCCCAAAATAGCTCAGTTCCGCTGGCGCAACAATATCACAGCAGTCATTACATTTACTGAAGTAAATGAAATAATTACATATAAAAACAATGTTTCATCTGCTCGCCAAACAAACGATGCACTATTAGACTAATTCAAGTACTCAAATTCTGAATCTGTCCTCACATTTGTTATAGAACGTCCATTTTTCAAATAAATATATGTGCGCATAATTCTATATATCAATTCCATTGTAATTATCAACCAACTTTTGTCCTCAGGATTTGGATTTCGTCACGCTAAGAATGGGAGTGATTGATAGGCTTAGACAATTTAAATCTAACTTCCTTAAAACCATATACAGGTCAATTGGAGAAATTACGAAATTAATTAAAAGCACACCAGCTCTCCCCATGACGATTTCATATACTAAACAGCCAAATGGGTAATTATTTTTTTTTTTACCATTTCACGACTGGTTTGCAGGTCAGGAATTCTTTTTCTCTTCCTCCTGCTTAGTAGCAGTCTTTTTTCTCAGTATTCTTTCTTTCTTTTCTTTTGACAAGCACGTCCCTTTAACAGTAAGCAACTGAATATTTTATTTTTAACGCCCCCTCTTGGGGTTTTTTCTTTTTGTTGCCCCTGTTGGGCATTTTATTCTGCATATCCATAAAATAATGGATATTTTTGACGACCCCTTTTCTGACGGTTTCGACATAGACAAGCTGGGAGACGACACGGCCGAAGCCCTATTTAAAGACTTCGACATTATCTCACCCAGCGAAGAAGCAGCGGAACCTGTCACAACGGAACCCATTCCAGAAAAGGAACCAGAAAAAACCGAACCAGCCGGGATTATAACCAACCCCGAAGGGGCGAACCCCGTTCAAAAGCTAAACGACTCCAACGAAGGACCCGTGGTGAACGAGGCCGTGCCCGACCAGACCAACAAAGACAATGAGACTCCGAAAAAGGGTACAAATGCCAGCCCATACCGGGTGGAGACAACACCCGTGACCCCGGAGAATGCGGCTGCCCCGAAAGGAAAAAAGCGAAGGAGGGGGAAAAAGCCCCTGGTGCCTCCACCAGCAATGCCTGGTACTTCAAAAGGCACCATGGAGTGGCCATCCCTCCCAAAAGCTCTACAAGAGCTATTTCCCAAAGAAGCACCAACAAAGGCCCCTGAGCCGGCCAAAAAGACAAGCTGGAGACCGTCTCAGGAAAAAATATTTAAAGAACAGAATCCAGAGCTCCACAGGTCCAACTGGACCGACAAATACAAAGACCTGCTGGAGGGGAACATCATTAAGCCCCTCCCCGAGGCAGTTGTGAATTTGGAGCCGAGGATTCTTTCGTTTATCAGCACGGAGGCGGTCTCAAGGAGATTAATCGGCCTCACAAAAGAAAGAATGGTGGACATTCTGCTGGCAAACAAAATTCCTGCCGAGCATATAAGCAGAAGGAGGTTTGCCACGTGGGATGTCCTCTTCCCAAGCGAGGCCGAAGCAGTGAGGTCTGCAACTAAAAGCCTATTCTACAAGGAGGTTAAACTGCAGCCAGAGTACAAAGGCAAGAGGCGGACTCGCGTAACCCTGCATAACGTCCCCGCAGCTGTATCGGAAGACCAACTAATGGCGATACTGAGTAGTTACGGGGAGGTGAAAGCAAGCAATACCACGCTGAACAGAGGGGTGCGGGTGGGCGAGTCCACCTTCATAATGAACCTAAGAAAAGACGGATTTGATAGTATCCCGGACCAGTACTCGGTTAACGCCCAAATCATTACGGTTGTTGTGGAGGGGCGCAGACCTCACTGCTGGGATTGTCGGCAGCAGGGGCACACCGCAAAAAACTGCCCTAAAAGGTTACTTGCGAAGAAAGCCACTGCGACACAAGCGCCAGCAGTAGCAGCAGCAGAAGCGGCGGCGACAACAACAACAAAAGCTGGAAGACTGGCAGAGGGTAGAACTACTAACCTCAACGCAGAGAAAGCGGAGGACGACTGGATTGAAGTGAAGAGGAAGGATAGGAGGGAATCCTACGCTACAACCATTACCACCTCCCCCGTCAAGAAAACAACACCAAAACCTTCTCCAAAGGTTACCCCATTAAAGAACCCCAGCAAACCTGCTCCAGTGGTGGTGATACCAATGGAGTTAATGGATGCTGGAGTTAAAAGAAGAATTTGTGCTGAGGGGGAGACGGCTGACCGTAAAATGGCGGTCAGCCGAAAAAAGCCCAGACCGTAGACCCTAACACCAACACAGTGGAAGAGTCCACTACAGACACAACACTTAAAAATAACATACCTACCCAATCCCCTACACCTTCATCCCAGCCCACTGATTCGCACACACAAAGCCCCGAATCCACTCCCCCTCAAAAAGAAAAAAGAGAAAAATCTAATTCACCGGCGAAATCAAGTTCGCCAGACAGTCAAGCCCATCCACGGAACCGAAAAAGAGACCTGTTTCCTGAAAACTTATGCATGGTGGAGCCCGAGCAGGTTGAAAAGTACCCGACTGTACAACAAAAAAGAGCGTGGGCCCACTCCTTCAGTTAGACTCCGTGGATGGGAAATCAACAAATAATCCCTTAAATTTCAGGGATGCACCCTTGGTTACCACTTTCGTTCGGGAGGCCAGTGGCCATGCACTGGGTATATGGCGAACCATAGATGCAGCCGAAAAGGCCTTCCCAGGCGTTAAGTTGGTTAACAGGGTGCATCCCTACTGTAAAAATATGAAACCTAAATGCAAGGGGAGGGTCCCCGTTTTCATGCACCCTTCTTTTTACAGGGCACTAAAAATAAAGTATCCCCTGGATGTCGGAGGTATTGCCAGAACAGATACCGTTACCAAAGAATTGGGTAAAGGGAATCTTGGACAAACCGTCGGCGTCCTTACCCGAGAGGATTTCCTGCCAGTGGTGGACACTGATTAAGGTAAGCGACAATGTCTCTTCTTCTTGCTAGTATAAATGGTAGAGGCTTGAGGGACACCTCAAACGCTAGTCGTTTGAGGGAAGAACTCAAGTCTCTTGGCGTGGACGTCGCCGCGGTGCAGAGACACATTTCGTTTCAAGCGTGGATGGCCGGGTGCTGGGTGGTAATCATTTTTATGAAGTCTATTCAGCATTCGGTGATTCAAGCAGTCGAGGTGTGTCACTGCTAGTAAAAAGCAGTCTGGGGGCGGTGACTGACGTTGTTTATGCTGGCGCTGGTGGTAGGCTGATTGTGGCCGATATTGCCGTATCAAGCTACAATTTCCGTGTGCTCGCAGTTTATGCGCCTAATAGCGCCGCTGAGAGGAGATCCTTTTTTCGGCAATTTGGGTCGTACATGACGTATTCGGGGCGGACAGTTTTAATGGGAGATTGGAATGCGATCCTTGATCCCAAGTTAGACCGGACGGGACGGGGAGCTAGTGGGTCGGCGTGGTGTGATAGCAGCCTGCGCGATCTAATGGCCGAGTTCGATCTGGTCGACAGGTTTCGCGAAACACACCCAGGGCGGGAGATGTGGACATGGACGAATAGCTCGCCCTCTGCTCCAGTTAAAACATATTTGGACAGAGTGTTAGTTAGAAGAGCCGATGTTGACATTTTAGATTGTCCTGTGTTCCACTTATATGCGAAGAGTGACCATAAATTGCTTACTGTCACTCTTCGCTTAAGCGATAGGCCTAGGCTGGTCTCTTACTGGAAGTTAAATACCTCAGTGCTGGGGGTACGTGACTACCGTGAGAGGCTGGTTTTACTTATTCAGCGGGCGTTAGTGGGGGCGGTTATTGGGAATAGATGGTGGGCTGACCTTAAGTTTAGGATTAGGGACTTCACTATCAAATATTGCCAACGGCTTGCCCTAGATAAGGCAGCGAAAGTGAAGGCCATAGAAGATAGAATTTCCCGGGCGGTGGATGGGGGGGATCCCCTAGCCTTAGATCTAGCTAGAGGGGACCTTGAGCGTGAGGCTAGCGAACGCTATCAAGGTTGTGTAGTTAGATCTAGGCTAAACAGAGTGTCCAACGAGGCCGTGAAATTGGACGCAGGATTGCGTCAGGAAGAGTTCAGAAGGTTTCCGGAACGATATATTGACAAGGTTGTAACCCGGACGGGCACAGCCTTCGTGCAGGTCGTAAGATGCGGGAAGCCTTCCGAGGGCATTTCCAGGAACGATTTACCAGGTTAGCGAACCTCCCGGTGCAGAGGTTCCACAACTATTTAGCCGACTTTCCCACCTTAGGGAGGCGAAAGCGGCTGGTTGTGAGGGGAGGATTACAGACTCTGAAGTCCGTAATGCGTTGAAGCAGGTCGGCCTCAACAAAGCTCCAGGACTGGACGGTTTACCCTACGAATTGTACTTGAGGTTGTCGCACATTTTTGTCCCTATTCTGACGGATGTGTTCAACAATTGGTTTGCCTTGGGAGCAATCCCAAAGCGTATTACCAAGGGTGTGATCACATTGCTGAAGAAAGGTGGCAGGAATGTTTGGGAGGGCTTAGATGATTACAGGCCCATAACTCTGCTAAACACAGAGTTAAAGATTTTGGCCCGGGTCTTAGCGAACCGTTTGCGGAATGTCATCGGTGATCTGATCGGACTGGAACAGAACTACGCTGTGAAAGGAAGATCGATCCAAAACAATTTGCATCTGGTTCGCATGATCCTAGAGGGGATAAAAGACGACAAATGTGCCGCGCTGATCAATTTAGATCAGTCCAAGGCATTCGACAGGGTGGACCACCGGTTCCTGGAGTCTGTTTTGGAGACCGCCGGATTCAAACCGGAGTTCCGCAAATGGATAAAGATGCTGTACCAATCCCCTACGGCGGTGGTACAAGTTAATGGGAAGCGCTCGGCTGTCTTTCCGATTGAGCGTTCTGTGCGACAGGGTTGCCCCCTGTCTCCTCTTCTCTATGTCCTCGCTTTGGAGCCCCTACTCCGTAGGCTTAGAGATGGGGAGGCATGTCCGGTCCTGCGCGGAATTGCTGTTACTGGCTGCGTGAAAGCCAAGGTATCCGCGTACGCCGATGATATCACCGTGTTCGTGTCATGCGTTTCGGACATAGAAGCGGTGAAGCAGGCGCTTGCAAGGTACGAACGAATCACTGGAGCAAAGATCAATTTAGATAAGAGCGAAGGGCTGCGGTTGGGTGCCTGGGCAGGATCCGATACCCTGCCCGGTCCCTTCCGCTGGAGTGACGGTCCCGTTAAAATCCTGGGCGTGTGGTTCGGGCCGGATCTCCAGATCGAGAAAAATTGGTCGGAAGTACAGACAAAGGTGGAAGCTCGGATCCGAAAATGGTTTCCAAGGGTTGTCCTTAAAGGGCAGGGCGGAGGTTTGTGCTACGTACATCTTTCCCCTGGTCCTTTACCGGTTATCTGTACTTCCTCTTCCTGCGGCTCGGTTATTGGCGATAGAACGGCCCTTTTCCGCTTTTTGTGGAGAGGGCGCCGGCCAATGGTACGCAGGGAGGTTTGTTTCCAGCGGCCTTGCAATGGAGGTTTGGGGATGCCGAACTTGGCGGCTCATCGAGACGCTGAGAGGTTGGCATTTCTGAATCGATCGTTGCACACCGAAACCGCTTGGTCGTTGCGAATCCGGGTCACCTTCCCGGACTTGAAGCTGTGGCCCCGTAAAATTCGACGGAACGAGCGGTTTCTAGTTGAGTGTCGTGACGCCCTTCGAAGACTACCTGAGTCTAGTGACGCCTCATGGCCTCGAAGGGCACTGTATCGGGCAATAGTGGAGGGGTCCGCCTCTGATCCGCTCGTGGAACGGCACGGCTCGTCGTTGGAGGAGGTCCGCTCGCAGTGGAATTGGGCGCCAGGTGCTGGGTTCATGAACAACTCCGAGTTCTCCCTCACCTGGCGACTCGCTCGGAATGCGTTGCCGCTCGCAAGCGTGCAATACAAAGCAAACGCCGCAGATTTTCCATCATGCACCCGTTGCGACAGTGGCTTAGAGAAACGGCTGAGCACGCCTTCTACCACTGTGTCGGGTTCGTTCGTTTTGGGAGTACGTGACGAGGTTACGGCCCGTATCGCACCCAATCAGTGGGTGCCGCTCGACGTGGGTTACGTCGTGGATAACGTCAGTCCGCCGTTCGCCGGAGAAAAACGAAAGGTGTTTTTCGCTATACTAGCCGTAGCTAGAATGGTGATATGGTCGACGCGAAACAAGGGATTGCATGAGGGCGGGGAATTCTCCTGTCAGAATCTGATCTGTTATTTCAAGCATCAGCTTAAAATAAAGATTAGGTGCGATAGGAGGATGCTCGACACCATGACATTCAACGAAAGGTGGATAAATGCCGCAAGCTTGTGTGTGAGAACGGGGGCAGGAATGGAAACATTGTTGCCTGCCCATCATGGCCAGCACTGACGGGGATCCCGTCTCGGGACCCCATCCCTTAGATAGACAAACAAAGTCTTTAAAATAAACAAAAGATAAAAACAAAGAAAAGTAAAAACTGCATACACCATAGATCCTTTTAGTTAGGAGGCTGAATGATCATCAACCCAGTTTTTTCTCGTAGGACAGATCCAGGACCCCAATCCCAAGTTTTTTATAAAAACCCCCGTATCACTCTAAGGTTTTTTCCTGGAAAGTCAAATTTTTTAGCAACCCAACCCGTCCGGCCTACAGAACCCCAAATTTTTTATACCGACAACCCACTAAGGACACCCACTCCCGTATTAGAGCACTGACCGGCTTGCTTTCAAACAAAGTACGGAAGACAGTCGGCAGGCTAATATACTAGCTAAGGGAAAGGGGTAACCAAAATGACCCACAAATTTTGTTTTCTGTTTACATATATTTTCAGTTTCTTGGGTTTTTCTGTTTTTATTTTTTCCCACCCCCTCCATCGCCAAATCATCCAAACGAATATGGGGAGGAATTTTTAAATAGGTTAGATGCATAGAGTGAATGAGTTATTTTGGTGGAAGAGAGCTGCGTAAGGAGAGAATGCAAGAATTTTATTTTATTTTTGAATGAATCGGTCGGCGATTGAACCTAGCTAGATAGATCAGTGTAGTTGTATGACCAGTTTTATAACCCACCCCCCAAAACCAAACTTCCGGCTATATGCCGAGTCGTGTTCACACTCGATGTACTTCATTTTAAATAAATAAAAGTTTATTTGGAATGAGTGCACGAGTGTGCTCACTTCAAATATTCATTTCTTCGAGTGGCGTTAAGCGTCATGACACCTTCGCGTGAGTAGATCGCGACTTGCCTTTCAAAATTAAAACCAATGTAACCGAAATGTTTTAAACATCGATTATTAAATTCATCCCAATTTCGGAATACTTTTTTTTTTCAAATTTTCTTTATATTGTCGGATTTAATTTCCATATTTACTCCCATATATATATATATATATATATATATATATATATATATATATATATATATATATATATATATATATATAATCTTTATCATCTTTTAGATGATGTAAAAATTAAATCAAGTGAAACGTTGACAGATGAAAAACAAACAAACGAGCAAATAAGTTGAATTTCCCAAAAAACTTTTTTTTAATTTGTCGGAATACCTATATTGGTTTATCTATTTAAAAACATATCAACACCTTGTGACTTATTTGATGCCAAAATGTGACCAATTTCTCAATGTTTCATTGCAATCATAAATATGTTTTAAATATTTCATT
Source organism: Doryteuthis pealeii (assembly GCA_023376005.1). Lineage (NCBI taxonomy): Eukaryota > Metazoa > Mollusca > Cephalopoda > Myopsida > Loliginidae > Doryteuthis > Doryteuthis pealeii. Next base: position 20,869,047 of record CM042160.1, on the reverse strand, counting down.
GCTTTTATTTTAAATTGCACCTTTTTCTCTGTCTAAAATTATTCGATTGTTTGATTGATTATAACGATACATTCTATGCCTAGGAGTTAGGGAATTGCAGTCATTGTTCGTTCATATTTTTATGTAGTTGTTTCTTCAGAGTTTACTTTTTCAAAACGGTCCTATCGAATAGGAATAATTTTGAAATTTCTAAATAATCTATAGATAGAAACCTAACATGTATTACCACTCATGTTTAGAGTTGAACTGGGAGTAATGCTAATGAGAAGGTACTCCCTAGCTCTTTAGGACTGAAGCCTCACTATCAGATAATGTTTAGTGTCATACTCATGGCATGCATTTTTGTGGGAGGTCTTTTGTGCAGAGGATACAGTGCGCTCATTCTAAGACCAATCGTCATCGTCCTGCAATGTTGTGTAGTTTCTATCTAGCCTTTTCTCATATTGTTTCGTTTAAGTTATGTGGTGAAACCACAGTAATTCTTCAAAGCTATCAGTAATATTGCACGTTTATTTTCATTTATCCCCTAAAACTATGATGACTTACATTCAAAGTCAACCAAAGTAAACATACTTGTTGCTACTTCGATCCTATGGAAGGGAACTTATATTGCTATTTGTCTGAAAGTTTTTGTATTCATGAACTTGAAATAATTTTAATCATTGTTTTATAAATTCTTTTCTCACTGCCGAGTAATATTTCTAAGAAAGTTTAAAAATAATAAAGTGATTAGTTTAAAATTAAATAAAATTATCTATCTCGACATCCGATTGATTAAAAGTTCGACTTATTGAAGATTTCTTTTAATCAAATCCCATCGTATCCAAAGATAACTGCAAAGCATTAAAAAACAGAAAGGATTCGAAAATCCGTGGAAAAAAGATCAAATTTTCGTTTAGTTAATTTAGTTGGAAAGCATTTTGTAAATTAGATAGAAATTTTGTGTTCGCATTTTCTATTCTTGTTAATTAAAAACTTTTATTTTTATTTGTAGGTTACAAAAATATTCTATTCATTTCCTTTACGTTTCGTTTTAAACTTCTTTTCAAACCTTTTCCGATTTTATCAAAGAAGAAATAAGAATGTTTTTTTCTCCTAAAGTGAAATTAATTAAAAATTGATTTGTGAAATTTTCATTTTTTTCTTTGGTGAACACTCACTGGTTAAATATATATTTATAAGCCACCCCAATTAAGCATGATGTAACACGCCAGCAAGTTTATAGAAGGCTCGTCAATGTTTTCGTCATATAAGATGGAGGAAAATACAAAAAATAAACAACTCAAGTCATCATAAGCTTTAAAATCTCGTTTATTTATTATCTCCGTTAAGTTTCTGAGGTCAGGGAAGTAGGTGGAAATGGCTAATGGATAGAATTTGCGGGGTAGTTTCTCTGTTTTAGTTGGGACTGATTATTTCGCGCATGTTTTATGTGTCCATCGTTGTCCGTTCACGCAAACGTTTGTTTGATCGTAGCAAGCCACCAAACGTAAAAGAGGCAGAATGACGAAATTTGTCGTCTAATGTTGCGTTCTACAGACGCCCCCCTTCTACCTGAGGTGGGTAATATCGTATAGTTAGCCTCCGTCGTCACATGGACAGCTGATCGCCGGTGACCTCGGCAAGAGCGGATCCGGGGTGCTAGATCAAGCGTATCTCATTTCACCTAGTCTACTAAACGAGATGTTAAATTTCGTCCACTTTTCGGTTTTCCAGCTTCTGGATTTTGTTTATATTCTATCTATTTGATCTCCGATAGCATTTGATTACAATATTAAAGGTCGGGCCCAAAATAGCTCAGTTCCGCTGGCGCAACAATATCACAGCAGTCATTACATTTACTGAAGTAAATGAAATAATTACATATAAAAACAATGTTTCATCTGCTCGCCAAACAAACGATGCACTATTAGACTAATTCAAGTACTCAAATTCTGAATCTGTCCTCACATTTGTTATAGAACGTCCATTTTTCAAATAAATATATGTGCGCATAATTCTATATATCAATTCCATTGTAATTATCAACCAACTTTTGTCCTCAGGATTTGGATTTCGTCACGCTAAGAATGGGAGTGATTGATAGGCTTAGACAATTTAAATCTAACTTCCTTAAAACCATATACAGGTCAATTGGAGAAATTACGAAATTAATTAAAAGCACACCAGCTCTCCCCATGACGATTTCATATACTAAACAGCCAAATGGGTAATTATTGCAACATCACTCCATAATGAGACAGATTCTTCTGATTAGAAAACATTAAAAGATTATAATTAGCATTTTATAGTTAAACGCCTTGTATCGAGAAACTGGAAGCTCCAAGAAGTAGAAGGAGGAGGGGAGGAGAAGAAAGAAGAGGTTAAAAAAGTGGAGGCATGAAAGGATTTATCTCCTCTATAAACCACCAGATATTTTATAGACATTCATGGCTATTTCGCTTTCATTGTTAATGAAGGTCTTGATGATTGGAAGATAAATCTTAACGGACCAAAATCTCGCAACATTTTGAAATGAGCCTCTTTCATCAAAAAGTGCCTTTTTGATTAAAATTTTCTAAATGCTTTCGCGTTCTCGGTTAAGTGTTTCCTGTAAAACTTTCAACTGTACACCGCTCCAGGTTCCGAGAGTGAATTTCCTTGCGGGTTGGAAAGATTCCATAATGCGTGGTACACAGGAATGTAGAACCCTGGAATATTGCCCAATACGAAAGGACTTCCTACTAACCACTGCCCACAATCCCCGCCCCCAATCCTCATACCACTTCCCTACCTTCCACTTTGATTTTCTCTCTCCTCTTTGATCATTTCTAATTCCCTACCACTCTTTATCTTTTTTGCTTTCACTTTTCTCGACCAGAATCTTCTTTCTTCTACCTGCTCACTCGTAGATATGTTTCCGTTTTCTCTCATCTCAACCAGATTTATTTTATTTTATTTTCCATTGCTTTTCAAAAACTTACTTGGTCTTATATCTATCGGTATCTATCATTTTTGTTTTCCCTTTGTGGCTTTTAGGTTGTTTTTTTCCAGAAATTCTTCGCCTTCTCTATTTGCCTTATTTATGTAAGTCCTCTTTTGGTACGTTTAAATTTAGTCTGACCGTCACTCCTCTTCTTGTTTTCTTCCACATTTTTTGCCTTTTCCTTCGCTGTGTTGTTTCTTGTCTTCTACTTCATCATAAACACTCTTCTTCTTCTTCTTCTTCTTCTTCTTCTTCTTCTTTTTCTCTTCTTCTTCTTCTTCTTCTTCTTCTTTTAATTATTATTATTATTATTATTATTATTATTATTATTATTAAGAAGCCTGTTCACCTTATTTCTTTTCTACTTCTTCTACCCTTTTACCTCCTCTTTTCGTTTTCTCCTTCTTTCTTTTACCCTTCTTCCTCGTCATTCCATCTTACTTATGTCGTTTCCTCTCTAATTTCCCCCTCTCCTCTTCCTATCATCAGTAATATATGTCTTACATATGTTTTCCCATCAAGCACAGTTCTTCTTCTTCTTCTTCTTCTTCTTCTTCTTCTTCTTCTTCTTCTTCTTCTTCTTCTTCTAGCATAGCTTAGCATTTTCTACTTTTTCTTCTTTATCAAGCATGACTATGTAGATACCTTTTTATAAAACCCTAGTTCATGGCCTTCCCAAACATTACCTTTTCCGATTGATATTAATATCATGACGTACAACATTTCTTTTAATATTTATTAAGTTTGCCTTAGTACTCTGGCGAAATAAAAGTAAATATATCTATCAATATTGTGTAGGGTCGATATTCCAGCTAGAAATACAATGATTTCACAATTTAAAATATGCATTGAAAATCCCGATTTTTAACTAATTCATCAACCATGATTCTTGTAAGAGATTAAAAAAAAAAAATTTCTCTTTATTTCTTCTTTCTATATTGTATCATTTAAAAACAGTCTTTTTTCTGTATGTATTTCTCAGTGCCATTTTTGTTTTCCTTGTTCAAATAGAACAAGAAAAACAAAAATGGCACTGAGAAATACATACAGAAAAAAGACTGTTTTTAAATGATACAATATAGAAAGAAGAAATGTCTTTTCACCCCACCCCTCAGCTGTTATGATTAACACCCACATCATCGATTTTTTTCTCGAAATCACACAATGCTTAGTTTTCTCGTTTTCTTTCCTTACAACATTCTTTCCTCTTAAACTTTTCGACCTCTTCACTTTTTGTCTCGTGAGGCTCCCATCTGTATATTCAGTCAATCGTTTTCTTTCTCTGAAGCTCCAAATCATTTACTTCGCCAAATACATTCAAACCAGGACCCAACTAAAGTTTTCCCACGTGCCAACTTAAACATTTCAATTTGAGCACGTCCCTTAGGAAAACTGATGCGGCACGCATATCTATGACGGCTGAGATTTAATTTCATTTTTATCTAAGTGTGTATTGGACATAACCAAAAGGTATCATTGATCAGATTATTATTTAATGTTTCTCCCATTCATTAACTCCGGCTTAGATAAAGAAGGTACTCATCTTAAGTATTGGTGTCAGTGGTATTGATCGAAATCATTACATGTAAAAACAAATAGATGCACGTTTAGTGTGGAAAATGGAACTGTTGACCAGAGTTTAAATCTGGTCGGAGTTGATTGCCTTACACTTAGCGCTAATGCCCCAGGGAAATACATGATTCCACCTGTTCTGCGATGGGTAAATAGTAGGTTAGACCTGGATAATCTGGGATAAGGAAAGCTAAATTCAAACCAGCTATACTTCGCTTAAAATTTTACCGTCATATACATTCTACCCGTACCGGAGTGGTTGGGTAGATACGTGCATCCACTATCCTTTGTGCCGAGAGTAGAGGGGACCGTTAAGTTGCACTACGATATATATCATAAAGAAGGCTTTATAATTTAATAAGTTTTAATACAGAATTTTTATCAATAAGAATGATCTTGTGTCACATCCTGTCCGTGTCATAGGATTTAAATAAACTCATGCATTAAAAAACTGGTCTTTCTAGTTATATAGAAAATAATATCTATCTATTAAAAAATCAAGCAAACAACTAAGTCTTACAAGAGAATGAGGTTAACATAATGTGCCGGTCCAATTGCTGCTGCCAGTGCATTACAAATACAGATTGATGATATATTGAAAAAAAAAGCTTCGTTTTCCAAATTGAAACAATTTGCACAAAGGATTAATATTATACAACGAATTAAGAGAAAATATTTTAATATTATTGTATTGAATTTGTGTATAGATATTTGTTAACATTTTTTCAATTTGAACATATCGAAACTATTGTAATTTAGTAATTCTAATTTATTAAGTTAATACTTTTCAAATTTTAAATTATATTCGTTTTGCACATTTTTACTTAAATGTTATTAGTATTATAAACACACATACTCACACACTTACATACATATATAGATACATATATAGATATATATGGGTATTAGTATTATATATATATATATATATATATATATATATATATATATATATATATATGGGAGAAATGTGAGGAGGTTAATCCGACAGTATGCGGAGAAAGGTAGACAAACACGGGATGTTATGGAAACTGGATGTCGACGATGCAACGTTTCGGTCTCTTATTAGACCACCTTCAGGACCTGGATACAGTACTCGCCTCAATGATGGGCATTCTCAAAATGCTGAAACAGAAGGTCGCCAGTAGGGAGAGGGGTGGTTGGGATGGTTAGTTTCTTCTTACTAGATGGGGAGTGTCAGAATGGTGGATGGTGGTACCACAGGTGTTGGTCTAGAGAATTGGATTGTTGAGGATCGGTTAACTGAATATGTGTATGTGTGTGTGTGTGTCTGTTTAATTGATTTTTTGTTTATATGTGTTAGGGAACTGGATTTGTCGTTAAGTTATATGTGTGTGGTTGATATGTTAGATTTTTTAAAATTCTTTTTTTATTTTATAAAGGGGTATAGAGTAAGATTTGTTAAAATTGTCAGTGAGCATATGTATAACGTTATATGTTATTATTATTATTATTATTATCATTGTCACTATTATTATTATTATTATTATTATTATTATTATTATTAATAGTGGTGGTATTATTATTGTTGTTGTTATGTATCATATGTATTATAATATTTATCTGGTTGTCTTTACTCTGTTAATATCATCTGTGTCTGTTTGTGGGTAATCTGTTAGTATCTGTCTGTCTGTCTGTCTATCTTTTTAATTTTAATTTTAATTTAATTTTATTTATAAATCTTTAATCTGACAATATCTGTTGATATCTATACATAGATCTGTTAATGTCTGTCTCTCTGTATATCCGACTATCTAATTTTTACTCTGTTGATATCTGTTTGTCAACCTTTGATCTGTAAATGTCTATCTGCCTGTCTATCTATATAGAATGTGTTCATAACTGTGTGTTCATCTGTATCCAGGTCCTGAAGATAATAAGAGACCGAAACGTTGCATCGTCAACAATAAACATCGAGTTTCCATAACATCCCGTGTTTGTCTACCTTTCTCCATATATATATATATATATATATATATATATATATATATATATATATACGATTAATATCCTCTTTTAAAAGTTTAAACTCTTAAAACATTGTAAGATTCCGGTCGTCACAAGACCTTCAGCCTAACTATCAGTTTCATAATATTGTTCGATTTTCAGAAAAAATGAAAACAGATTTTGTAGAAATCGAATCACAACTTTTCAGATTCTGACTGTTTTTCGAATTTCAAGGAGTAAGGGTAAACAGTCCTGAGGCAACACCTATTTGTAGATTTCTCCAAGGCCTTTGACTCCATACCCAAAGGAAAGTTGGAGCAAATATTTATATCAAATGGTTTCTTTAAAGAAACTATTACGCTATGATGATACTCTGATGGTGACGCAAATCTATTTGACACTGTCGCTGGAGTGCTTCAAGGATATACATTAGCACCATTTTTATTTCTAATATGCGTAGACTGTGTACTACGAACGCTATAAAATCTAAAAAAAAAAAAGAAGCTTCGCACTAGAATTAAAAAGCAAGAAGCAAACGACATCCCGACAAATGCCGACTATACACGATATTGTGTTTCTCCCAAATACACCTGCACAAGCCGAATCTCTACTGTATATCCTAGAGAAAACAGGAAGAAATAGTTGTCTCTATGTGAACTGATAACTTATGTTTTAAACAAGATAGAGACATATCCACACTATATGGAAAGCTTCTGTTCATATCTCATCTCGCTGATAAGATAAAGTGAGAATTCATCGAAACTGTATCCATGTCATTGCTACTGTATGGCTGAACCACTTGGGCTTTAACGAAACGCTTGAAGAAGAAAAAACTACATAGGAAGTACACAAGGTTCTGTTTTCAACAAATCTCCTGATGCAGCACTTCACAAAAAGCAGCTCTTCGACCGCCTTATGTCTTATAACACAAACCAACCAAGTTAGACGAACAGAACATGCTGAGCACTGCTGGAGTAAGTAACGATGAACTCATTAGCGTTATTCCCCAGTGTACACCTACACATGAATACACAAGGGTTGGCCAACCAGCAAAATATCAAATCATCAAATCTGTTTAGATACTGGATGCCGTGCAGAGAACTTGTCAAGCGCGATGATTGATAGGAACGGCTGACGAGGGTCAAGTGAATCCATGCAGTCAGCATGACTTGATGATGATGATAACGATGATGATGTTGATGATGATATATTAAAAAAGGAAAATGACTAATCGGGAAAAAGATGAAGGAAAAGAAAAAAATAGAACGATTCATTATATTGACAATGTTAAAAAAAAATATAACAACAAAAATTGATAGTGCGCTTTACGCATTTAAAGACGGTTTAGAGAATCAATTCAGTAACAGAAGTTAAGTACCCATATTTCACGAAAAAGATTCTTCAAGAAAACTCAGTGAAACCTGGGTAGGCATATAGGGTGGCGTAGAACTAATATAGCAGTCAATTATATTAAAAATACAGTTTAATGATAAACTCTCATTAATAATGACTACATTTCCTTTGCACCCTACTCTTTATATAAGAGAAGTATATATGTTCGTATTTCTGTATCTACGCGTGCTTATCCATATATATACTAATATTTATTTGTAATATAAATAATTTAATACTTCTGTCTTTGATAATAGAAAATCAGACGCTGAAAATCGTGAATTAATATTTATGTACTGTAGAACCTTTGAATTTGTAATAAAAAAAAGAAGAAATATATATATATTGTTACATAATGGCCGGCCAGCACCTATATTTGTGGCCTTGTGCCAGACTTAGAAAAACCTTTAAAAAATGTGTACTCTGATATTTACTTGGATGGCCTTTGAAAGAATCGGTCAAAAAAGGAATTAGAAAGATAAAATCTTTTAACGAGAGATTGGAGACGAAAAGTCTATGTTTAAGGAAAATCCAGTCTTTTGGGCGACAAATGGTCTTTTGATCTTAGAGGCTGTGAACTCTGTGTGGCCAGAATGAGTTGGAACTTTTCGAAGGAATGGAATATTCTATTCTTTCGGGAACGCGCTGGAACATACCAGAAATAGATCTTTCTGGAAAATTACGTTGACATAAAGAGACCCGTCAGTAGATTAGTGAGCCAGTCAGAGGAGAGGCAGTGATCGAGGGTTAGTCCCGTACGGAGTTTAGTAAACTATTGTCGCTAAAGACCATAAGGAAAGACCGGTTTCTGTTACGAAAAGCTTGTCACCGAGAAATTTACGAAGAACTAAACCCGAAGTTAAATCCAGTTAAGATACACCTCTTGTTAAGACAGAGATAGGGACTCTCTCTCTCTCTCAAAAGTTATAGTGAAGTTTTTATTACAATAAACTTCTGAAAAGTAAACACGGTATTATTAATTTTCTCTATTTACGACGAAAGATACTACAACAGTTTCGTGAATGGGAATGACAGACACCAGTGGAGAAAGTCAAATTGACCGTGACTAAAAACCCAACGGTCGTGAAACTCGATACCAGAGAGGCACGCGGAGTGCGAAAGGTGATATCCCCTTGACCTGCCACTGAGCGACCAAGAATTGCTAGATTGTGGATACTGTAAACAAAGCCAAAAGTTTACGCGTATGGAAGAATGCCCTTGTAAACGAATGCGCGTGGCCAAATCCTAAATACGATAATAGTGCAATTTGGTGCACTTTGAAGACGCAGTAAAAAAACCACTACGTAACATATCGATTTGGTAACGTGACGACGAACGACCCGCTACGTTACAATATATATATATTTCTTCTTTTTTTATTCTGATTTCTACTCATAAAAATATATTTTCCATGCTTCTAAGACAACCAAAAACATTTTTACCCAACATTTCTCATATATATATGAGAAATGTTGGGTAAAAATGTTTTTGGTTGTCTTAGAAGCATGGAAAATATATTTTTATGAGTAGAAATCAGAATAAAAATAAATATTGTGTTCTTAATCTTATCTATTTTTCTTATATTTTTAGGTACTTTCCTCTTTTCAAGGGATTCTTTTAGACTGACTGTTTTCTATTTTTTTGGTTTTCATGGTGTCGGCCGGATTGTTTTTGATGCTGTGTCTGGTAATCCATGATGGGAATAGCGGGAGTGGGGAATGGGGGGTTTAAAGGTAACCCACACACAACCCACCTCAAACCGAAGAAAACCTACCTTAAAACATTCCCCAAGTATATAACTATATCTTACAGTAAGGCCTTCGCCGAACACAATTTACTAGCCTTAGCTAGAATACCACCAACAACAGTCCAATCGTCGATTATCCAACTAAACCCTCACAAAACAAGAAACTCCTCTACTGAAAAAAGGATTATCATTCTGTCCCTCAAACCAACTAGATCCCATCGACCTCTGCTACAACAAGGAGTGATAAAATAAAACTAAAAGAATACTATGCAAACAAAACACCCAGGACACATCACAACACCACCCACCTACGCCGGACACGCTCCTCTACCAAAGGACAAAAATGTAGTCGCCAAAATGCGGACGAAACCCACACATTGACCAATATGTAAAAATACACAAAAAACCTATAAGTCCTCACAAAACCCAAAACTGTAACATTTTACACTATACCAAATTACACAAACTCCCCCAACTCATAGCAGAGAAAACATCCAAACCAACTCCATCGCAACCGACACGAACCCAGTCACCCCTACCCCAAACAACACACATGTCATCCAACAACTATTGAAATCCTCCAACATCACACTCTCACAGAGAACGATAAAATTCTACACTTTCCTCTTTCGTTACAAATTAGTTGACAACAGCAAAAAAGAACTCACTGTATTCTAGAACACTCACACACCTCCATCTCATTCCTAGACGTAATAATCTGACCCCAAAATAATACATAATCCACATCTCTATACATAAAACCCATCGAGAAAAACACACTAGATTTCAATGGCAATCACCCTCTCAACTTAAAAAAAATCCATAAGACACAGCACTTGAATACGAATAAAACGCATTTTCTCGGACCCGCAAAAATACCTACACCACACTATCAAATAAACACAAAAGCAACTACCCATAAAACTCATTAAAACAGCCATAAAAAGCATAATTCCGAAACAAACAGAAAGTCCTCAAATACAATCACAAAACCCAACAACCACATCCCCATAGTCTTTCACCGTGGCCAACACATCCACAAACTAACCCACACCTTGACAAAAGAGTTTAAGATTCTACAATCAGACCCTAAAATCAAAACCATCATCCACAAACCACCTTTCAATGCTAAACTACAACCACCAAATCTACGTAATATCCTCACTTTATCCAAACAAAAAACAAAGACCCAAACAAAATCAAACGAGCCAAAAAGCATCCCCTTTCCCGTCATCGCCATTACCACCAGTGCTATGAATTCCTAGACACAGAGCGCAACACCAAAGACAACAAACCGACTGACCACCCAATCAATGCCCCGAAATATAAGAAAAATAAATAAGATTAAGAACACAATATTAATCACTTTGATTTTTATTCTGGTTCTACTCTTCAGCATATACATGCAACCGAGACAATTTTACCAACATTCATCACATATACCTGCAAAGAATCACACGTAGACTCCATAACAGCATATATATATATATATATATATATATATATATATATATATATGGTGCCATGGGTAAATTCTCGTTTAAATTACGCAAAGATACAAACAACACTAACATCTCTATTTACCAGATGTATTTAACAAAATTGCATGAAAATATCTTAAAATACTGCAGATAGAATTTATTCAAAGAAATCGCTGTTACCTTCAAGCACGGGATCCAGACAACTTCCGAATCTTGTTCAATCCTTTCCGACGGGCTCCTTGTTACATGCTACCATTATCCTTGACTTCGGTTAATTTATTTCGGATTTGTGTTGGTCTCTCGCTTAACTGCACATTATAATCAAATAGGATTGCAATCTGGACAGTGAGGCGGCCAGATATTTGGGATGATGGGGTTGCAGATAATTTATGTTCCCCTGCTTGTAAGCTATGGGGCATATTCCTGTTGACAGACGTATGATCTTTCAGCAGACACATTCACAATACAAGGCTGCTCCTTTATGCACTTATGTAGACCTTCTTGTTGATTATGAGACCAGGTGGGAAGATGAATAGGGATATAAGGTCATCCTCATTAGTGACCAACACAAACACTACGATGTGGACTGGGTGTTTGCTTTCCATCACTACCCGTACATCTTTTGGGGACAGAGCAAGCCAACAGTTTTTCTGTGAGTTTGCCATCTGATCCTGGCAGATATGTTTATCATCTTAGAAAAAGCAAAGGTTGGCGGAGATGCTTGGGTTTATTGAAAGGCTTTACACCACATAATTCTCTCTTGATATTCACGGAACGTGATAAAAATTCACCTTTTCTCATCTTGTATAGGAAAGACCGAATACCTTCAGGCACTACTTGCCAGATAAAAACGAAACAAAACAAACAAACAAAAAACAAAACAAAAAAAAACCAACCCTAATGCTCTCATGTTCATATCTATGTACATGATTGACCTGCTGGGATCTTTGTCAAACATAACCTGGATCTCACCTACGAATTCTGTAACTCTTTTCTCATCAGAACGATCACCCCCCCCCCGATAAAAGGCAGCAACCCCCACCCCCATAAACATAAATATGTAGAATGTTTATAATACCTACCTTCTCTCTACCCATCGAAGTATTGTAAAAACCCAAACGTAAATCTGAAAACTAAATATAATAATAATAATAATAATAATAATAATAATAATAATAATAGTGGAAGTGGTAGAAATTGAGGAAGGACCTTTAGCAAGTGTTCATATAATTACACTCAAATCGGTACTCAAGAAAGTAACAAATTGGAAAACACTAGGCCATTATGGCATACATAGATTCTAGTTCAAACAATTTACTTCTATCCACGACAGAATGGCCTAGCAACTGAACAGATGTCTACAAGAAACAGAAGTACCCGAATGGATGACGAAAGGAATAATTACCCTAATCCAGAAAGACCCACAAAAAGGAAACATCTCCAGCAATTATAGACCAATAACTTGTCTACGCATGATGTGGAAAATATTGACTGTTGTTAAAAAAGAAGAAATATACATTTCAATCAATTGGCGTAACCTTTTCACAAAAGAACAAAAAGGATGCCGCAAGGGAAAAAGAGGAACACACGATTTACTCTATATAGAACATTATATTCTTAAAGAAGTAAAAAATAAACGGAAAAATATTGCAATGGCGTGGATCGATTACAGAAAAGCCTATGACATGGTCCCACATACCTGGATTTTAGAATGATTAAAAATGTACGAAATTTCCAACAACATCATAAATTTCATTGAAAAACCATGGAAAACTGGATTAAAAGCCGGAAAGAAATCCCTGGCAGAAGTAAAAATCCAGAGGTATCTTCGAGGGAGCCTCATTATCACCACTGCTGTTCATTATAGCAATGATGCCTCTCAATCATATACTTAAAAAATGTACAGGGGTATACAAATTCACTAACGCACAAGAAAAGATAAACCACCTTATGTACATGGATGACATAAGAATTAGAAACCCTGGTACAAACTATTAGAATATATAGCCAAGATATAGGAATGGAATTTGGAATTGAAAAATGGGCTATGCTAGTAATGAAACAGGGTGAAAGAAAATTAATGAATGGAATACAACTGCCAAATCAGGACACTATAAAATCACTTGATGAAAATGAAAGTTACAAATACTTAAGAATTTTAGAAGCGGACAATATCAAGCAAACAGAAATGAAAGGAAAAGTTAAAAAAGAATATCCCAGGATAAGTAGAAAACTTCTAGAAACCAAACTTAACAGCAGAAATCTAATCAAAGGAATCAATACCTGGGCCGTCCCCATTATAAGATACTCAGGACCATTCTTAAAATGGACAAAAGAAGAACTCAGACGGATTGACCAAAGGACGAGAACGTTAATGACCATGCACAAGGCTCTCCACCCTAGAGACGATAGAGATAGATTATATGTGTCAAGAAAGGAAGGGGAAGAGGTCTTGCCAACATAGAGGACTGCGTAGAAACCACAATCCAACAACTTGAGGATTACACAAGAAAGAGCAAAGGCAAATTACTTATGGCGGCCAACAATAGTAGAAGTGACAGATGGACAAACAGAAAAACAACAAATACTAGAAAACAAAAATGGGAAGAAAAACAATTATATGAACACTTCAAACGACAAATCGAAGAGGTTGCACATGAAAAGACTTGGACATGGTTAAGAAAAAGAAACCTCAAAAGAGAAACAGAAACATTAATAATTGCTGCACAAAATAATGCCTTAAGGACAAACTATATCAAAGCGAAAATTGATAAGACCCAACGAAATAGAAAATGTACAAAACTAGACACGACTGAGTTGGGAAAGTGATCCACTGGGAATTATGCAAAAGATTTAATTTTGACCATACAACAAAATGGTATATGCATAAACTAGAATCGGTTCTTGAGAACGAAGCACATAAAATTCTCTAGAACTTTGAAATAAAAACGGATCACCTTATCCCGGCAAGAAGACCAGACCTAGTGTTGATAAACAAAAAAGAAAGAATTTGTCAACTGGTGGATTTTGCAGTTCCAGCAGATCACAGGGTGAAGCAAAAGGAAAATGAAAAAATGAACAAATATCTGGACCTTGCCAGAGAACTGAAAAAGTTATGGAATATGAAAGTCAAAGTGATACCAATTGTAGTTGGTGCACTTGGAACAGTCCCAAAAGGGTTTGGAAAGTTTGGAAATTAGAGTAAGGATTGAAATCATTCCGAACACTCCACTGCTGGAATCTGCCAGAATACTCAGAAGAGTCCTGGAGACCTGAGGAGACTGTCATTCAAACTCCAGTGAAAGACCATCAGCTAATGCTGATGTGAAAACTCAAAAGGAGTAAATAATAATAATAATAATAATAATAATAATAATAATAATAATAATAAATCTATATATAATGGAGATTCGGATCTGTCTGTTTGCAACCGAAACTACATCACTGTTTACGTCAGGAATAAAGTCCATCTATTAATGATTATTTAATTTATAGTCGTAATCATTAATACATAAAATAAAGAACAACCCTATCTATTATTATACTAAATCTGAGAGAATTACTTTTTATTTCCCAACGGGTTTTTCCAGTTCGGATAATTTTCTGATTTTTGGTATTTTTTTTCAATCGGGGGGTAAGTTTATTTTGTAAAATACGGATTTGACGTCATATTTGGCAATACCTACCTAATCTCAATTATCTACAGAGAGTTCAATGGGTTATCCAACGGGTCAGTATTATATATACACAGAAAGTAAGTGTGCAACATTTACGGTCCACAGTGTTTTTTAAAACAAGTTTGTGTAAAAACATGTATGATATCATTAATTTATATATAGTTTGTTTTATTTTACTATATATTTACAGTCCTTAAACGTATAGAGTTTTACGCGAAAATTATTTACGAACAAGAAATAACCTTCTATCTTAAATTTAAGTTTTTTTTTTTCAACTGTATATCCAGTTTTCTTTTGCGCATGTCTTCAAAAAATCATTTTCCGTAATTTTGGACGTTGATAAAATTGATATAACATTTCAAAACGTATATATTTTTTTGCACTAAAATCAAAAAATATAAATTTTGATACTAAAATATCAAAATATTTAACTTTTGAAAAACTGAAAATCTTCTATGTGAGTTTATTTTTCTTCCTACCCTCTTATTTATTATTTACATTTTGTTACGCTGGAAAGGGTAAATTTTGTTTAAAAACTATATATATATTTTCTATTATTCAGTGTTTTATTTATCAAAATAAAAGGAAGGATATTTTCTATTATTCAGTGTTTTATCTATTAAAATAAAGGAAAGGGGATTTTCTTATGTGTAATATTGACGACAAGTCGTTTGGTTTAAGTGTAGGAAAAGAAAATCGAGTAACAATAAACAAATGGTACAAACATCGACTTTACTAACCGAGCCGAATAATTATTTTCACATATAAGTTAAACATTTATTTTTCCTTTTACCTTTTTAATATAATTTTCATTTGTTAGTGCTGCAGATTAATAAATACTATAGTCATTTTTTATTTAAAATGTTACAAATCTTATTGGGCAAAAATAGTGTACTGTTATTTTATTACTGATGTTATTTTTCTGGGTATTTAATTTAATTAATTTTAACGAAGTAAGTAATAATTAGTAGTATTTTGTTCATTGTTTAAATGATACACATCCATCAATAAATTAAATTTTATTCGCTATTAAATTATCAAAATAGCGTTTTAGTTTTAATTCATATAAATTTTGTTTTGTTGTTTAAAAATTAAACAAATACATTTATTCAATTAATTCAGCGCTAGCTTTAATAAATAAATAAATAACTGCTTATTTGGTACCACCCAAATAGGTCACGACCGCCCCCCCATATATATATATATATATATATATATATATATATATATATATATATATATATATAACATTACAGTTAATTGACAATCCACGAGGCAAACAAATGTTTTTACTTTTGGATTAATTAAAATTGATTTAAAAAGTGCTCAATAAAAAGAGCTAAATATATGTTTTAAAACCGAATGGGATCTCTACCATACTTTTCTTTTAAAGCCCACACATATTTTGCTAGTGTAGTTGTTTCTCTATATTTTATCCCTAAATTATAACCTGTGCGGAGATATGCGCTGTCTTATTACTTGCTGCCTACCCCCTACGTAAATCTTGCTTTTCTTTATGGTTGGTGACTTTACCACTGCTTCATACACCACGTCCTTTAGTAAACATTTTTTCTGATCGGGTCAGATTTGTGACCTACAATTACATGTTGATTCGTTTTTATTTTTATTTTGCTCTTTTCCCAGCAATTTCTTGTTACGATTTCCGATTATTTTCCTTCTATTGTTCGTGCAACTGTAGCTCACTTTTAAATTATTTCTATTAAATAGATATTTTAGCCAGGGAGACCCAGAGAAGTGTTAATCGACCAATTTTATATATGTTCCTATTTTATTTTTCACTGCCATATTTGTTAAACCATATAATATTTCTCTTCCTGTTCTCTTTTTTGTTTTCGCCTGTTTCATATTTTAGCTCCTCTTTGTGCCCTGGTTCTTTTAATGCCCTTTCATATTCTTTTTTTGCTGTATTGAATATCGAGGCATTTGAGGAGTTAATACTCAGTCTATTCTCAATCGACTTTTTCAAATTTTTAATCACTACCGGCGGATGGTTTGATTTCACATTTATATATACCGAACCGGTATATATAAATGTGAAATCAAACCATCCGCCGGTAGTGATTAAAAATTTGAAAAAGTCGATTGAGAATAGACTGAGTATTAACTTCTCGGCTTTCTATAAGGGCTGTGCACACCTCTATTTTGTCGAATGTTACGTCCAAAAAATTCGTTACACTCAAATTCATTTCTACCTCAATTTTTAGACCTTGTTCCTTAAACATTCTCATTAGTTGCTTTCTTGCTTGGTCCATATCCCTCGTTTTATTTTTCTTTACAATCATAATTCCGTCGTCCCTAAACAGCCCTATGTTTTTTCTATCGAAAGTCGATGATAATTTATGTAACAGAGATATCCCCACAATTTCGCTCGCTTTCGAAATTGTAGTTTCGGGTTTTATTTACCCATATTTTTTCATTATGTTATAATATTGATTGTTGGCAATGTATTATAATTTTAATGTACTCTTCTCTTATTTCTATAAATTATTTTTCTAGTTCCAGGACATCATCCAGTAGCCTTTGGCTAACTGTTGGACATTTGAGTGTAACGAATTTTTTGGACGTAACATTCGACCTAAATAGGTGTGTATAGCCCTTATAGAAAGCCTAGAAGTGAACTAGTATATATAAATACCGGTAGCGATTAAAAATTTGAAAAAGTCGATTGAGAATTAACTCCTCAAATGCCTCGATTGCATTTAGCGAAGCAATCAGGTGATTGACAGAACTGTTGCAGTGCTAGACAGAAGCAGTTGCTACCCTCTGCATAGTCGACTGGAGGTGGGTAACAGTGGGAACGTATATAACTGAGCTGATCTTTAAGCAGTATAGGATAATCGCGATGATATGGAACCAGCGCTAAGTTCATTTTGTGAAGTGTCATATGCTTCTTCCCGCTTGAGAAGAACTCGAGGAGAAAATACAGAAACAGCAAGTAAATTCTTTGAATCCGTCTTTGCCTACTTTTTATTTGGTCAGCTGACACGTGGTTTGTTCGGTTTCAACCAACCCTGTTTGTCGATAGAAATCATTCTGGAAATAATCACAACGTAGTGAAATTGTAGGGGATGCGACGAGAGGATTGCTGTCCATTGAACGATGTGAATTGCAGATAAGAATCTAGCTATTAACTTCATTTTTCACATTACGTACTCTATTTGTCGGTATGTGTAGGTATTTCCAATTTGTCGAAAAATCCGTGTTTTTACAAAACAAATTTAACCACCCGTTTGTAGAAAATTTACAAAAACCCAGGGAATTATCCGATTATAATGAAATTTTCAGTGTTTATTTATCAATAAATTAATTTTATAATGCATTAGTTATCTTATTTCAAAAATTTCTGATTTTTTTTCAGGGCACTTTACTTTGACCCCCTTATTTTGGGGGCTTAAAATGTCGGTGGGGTTATATATGATTGATACTAATTCTTGCATAAATAATAAAACAAAAGACCGAAGGTGTGAATAGAAGAAAAAATAATTTTAAGGATGATACTCTGGTAGAAAATAAGTACCGAAAATTGGAAAATAAAAAGAAAATAAAATTGAAAAATAATTTTGGGAGATTTCTTTTACTCATTTCGATAATTATTTAAATTGATATTCTCTTATAAAAGAAAAAAATATACATCAATATTTATTCTGGTTAAAAGGTGAGGCTAAATTTTCAATAGAGTTTTCGACAAAAAGTTATTAAAGTAGTCATTAAAAAATGTTTTTTGAATCTAAGAATATGAAATTTTAAACTTAACCACATGATACTCATATTTTAAATGAATTTTATATATTAATTTATCATAGCAGAAAAACCCAATTAAATCAGAAAGTTTTGAAATGAAATAATTGATGCATTATAAAATTCATTCATTGATAAATCAACACTGAAAATTTCATTAAAATCGGATAATTCCTTGATTTTTAGTATTTTTTTTTCAATCGGTAGGGTTACATTTATTTTGTAAACACGAATTTTCAGTCATCTTTAGATAGCGTTTACAGCCATGTTGGTGCAAAATTGACCGAACAAATCGTTTTAAACGTATTAAAATAAATAACATGTGTAACATTTGCTTTTTTACTGATGCGCATTATGTTACTACTTCTCGACTTAGACAAAAATTAGACCTTAAATAATTGATTTAATTAATTTTAATTCGTTTTTAAAATGAAAAGCTGACGAAAATTTGGGTATACCTAGCATATTGATAAAACCTGGTATAAGAACTGAAAGGTCCATTTCATCGTTGGTTTAACCTATTCGTATGCATTTTAGAAGTAAGGTCTCTCTTCTTTACTTCTCTCTCTTCTTTACTTCTCTCTCTTCCACTCTCTTTCTCTTTTGCTCTATCTCTCTCTCTCTCTGTCTCTCTGTGTCTCTGTCTCTCTCAAGGCCCCGTTCATCCTGCCAGAGACAATGGCCCATGGCAATTCTTTAGCCAAGCTGACATCCGGTGTAAGCTTTCCGTTTGCTGAACTCCGGCCAAATAGCCACGCAGAGAATCATCAACTTCCGCTGGTGAACTTCACGTAGCCATAACCCAAAATGCTAAAAAAGCAGTCCTTTCCTTGGAACTATTGTTATTATCCTTTTGGATTTTTCAAGAAAGAACTATCAATTTAATTCCTGAAGTTTGTTTCGTTTGTATTCGTTTTGGAACATCTCTTACGCTATCTACGTATCCAAATATATTCAGTAAATATATTGTATGTAATTTCTATCATAGCTATTCACATTCCATTTCTTTTTTGTCAAAGCCTCTTTTTTGTACCTATGATATTCTAATTCTAATTGGATTGCTGCTTATTAACTGTGATCCGGTTAAAGCCAACATAATAGACCTCATTTAATACACTAGGGCGATATAAGCCCGTATATACGGTTTGATGGAGACGCACTTAGGTTAACTGTTATCGTGCTAAATGGAACGGCCTAGGGAGTTCGAATCCTGGATGTGGTTGGTTGTGGTTCACTTCGCACTAATGCTCTTTGGATTATTATTAACCAATTTCCCCTCAAACAATGGCTACATTTTCGAAAAAACTGAGTTCTTTAGCCTTTAGTAGGTAACCAATCTAAGAGAAGGGAAAGATGTTAAACCAGGTTAAAACTTATAAAGCCAATTTAAAATTGACCTCTTGCCTGTGAGTGAGAGTTTGGGTAAATACCTACAAGTTGTGATAAAAAAATAGAGAGACTAAAGCTGTAATTCTTTTAATATTGCAATTAAATTTAAAATTCTAAATAAAGATGCGTGCAATTCAGAACAAATTAAACGGTACTTGGGGGAAACACTGCATAAACTAAACATCTATTTCAAATGTAAGCTTTCAGAACCTGTATAACTTTAAATGGAATAAGTCATACTAGGTTTACGCCATATATATATATATTATATCCAACATACATTTCCGCAATTTCAATAACTCCTTTCAAAGATTACTCACTAGAGATTTAAATATATTTAAATCATCAAATAAGATATTCGTATTTTCCGACGAAACACAAAACCTCTACGAATTAGACAAAAATAAACACATACAATTGATAAATACATACAAATTAGCCAATAGATGACAGGGTAGAATGCCTAGCTAAACGCGAAGCCTTAATTACTTTAAAAGACCACAAAACAAACTTTGATAATATACCAACATGCAGATTGATAAACCCAGCAAAATCGGAATTAGGGGTAGCCAGCAAAAATATATCAAGAAAAATAAACCTAGAAATTAAAAATAATACTAACTTATTCCAATAAAACAATACACTAGCTGCAATAACCTGGTTTAATAATATCCCTTCTAAGAAAAAGACACCAATTCACCCAGTTTGATATCGTAGAATTTTACCCCTTAATCCCAACATCCCTCTTATATAAGTTATTAGGTTTTGCAAGTAAATTCATAAAGGTAGCGAAACAGAGACTGACATCATCATGCACACACGAAGACACTGGGTTAAAATATCCAGCTCCGACGACTCCGTCTGTGTCGCGATGGGTTCTTTCGACAGCGCCGACATCTGCGACTTCCTGAACTTATAAAATGTAAATTCCCAGAATGTACCTTTGGGATTTACCGAGAAAATAGTCATTGTATATCTCATAACTGCAGCGACCATGCCCTATAAAAAATCCGTAAAAAGTTAACCACACTCCTACACAACAGCAACCTAAATATTAATATAGATACAAATCTAACAAATATTAATTTCCTAGATGTTAATTTAAACCTAGAAAACAGAATACATAAGCCATGCCATAAATATAACAAGAAACTAAAATGCATAAACATAGGTCCATGCCATCCACCTATAGTTTTAAAAAACCTAGTCCCTAGTATTAGCCTCAGAAGCTCCAGTCTATCCTCAAACAAAACATTCTTGAGAAAGCAGCCCCCTACAACAACAAGGGCCTAGATGATAGCGAATTTAAAGACATAGCAGACACAAACATATCTAATAAATCCAAAAGCAGGAAAGGAAAAACTATCTGGTTCACACCCCTATATGTTCTAAATGTTAGAACTAATGTAGACAGAAAAAAACATTTCTCAACCATTTACAAGGACAAGCTACATTGTGCAAACACTTAAATGCTAAATCGGAAATATTCAGAGCTTGTAAGCAAAAAAAAAAAAAAAAAAAAAAAAGAATTATTAAACACTTAGACTAGAATAAACAACGTCACAAGGTCAACCACGTTAAAAGAAAAATATTTTCCAAGTGTTATTTCTAAAATCATTCACACACGAGGGGAGAGACACGGACGAACAAAGTGAGAATAGCTCCACGCTGTTAAAGGATATTCATTTGGATGTCATTTTCAAAGCGAATTGTCTGATGAGAATCAGCTAATGCTTTTAAACCAGCGGTAACAAAATGCCATTTATATATATATATATATATATATATATATATATATATATATATATATATATACCAAACTTGTTGGTAAATCCTCGTGGTGAGAAAAAAACCCAGCAAATAGTTTGA
This sequence comes from Doryteuthis pealeii, assembly GCA_023376005.1. Lineage (NCBI taxonomy): Eukaryota > Metazoa > Mollusca > Cephalopoda > Myopsida > Loliginidae > Doryteuthis > Doryteuthis pealeii. The sequence goes on along the minus strand of CM042160.1, from coordinate 20,847,228 downwards.
TTGTAAAAATATACTACCAAACATCAACCGGGAAGAAAAACATTTTTGTAAAAAAGAAAAGACCAATATAATCGTACCAACAAAAAATAATCTATTAGTACAATACTTTGGCCAAAAGAAAAAAAACAATTTATATGCATATATATATATATATATATATATATATATATATAGATATATATATATTCATACAAACCCGCCAGGAGACTAAAGCTAATAAGTAAAAAGTGCTCAATACCTAAGTAGAGCAAATAATAAAGATAAATCTAATGAGTCAGACGGTTCGTCTGACTCATTAGATTTATCTTTATTATCTGATACTAAAAGTTTTGCTTAATGCTCTTCAGGGCTAAGATCTGACTCTTAGCCCTGAAGAGCATTAAGCAAAACTTTTAGTAGGTAGGTAACACTACGTTCATCAATAAGTGCGATGTAACGCGTAAACAGAATTCTGTCGAAAAATGTCAAAGTGCCAGTAGACTGATGTCATAAACCCTAATATCTCCTTCTTAAAATAACAAGTTTGCATTTAAATTTTGAAAGAAAATCTTGAATTAAAATTTTCTCAAGAAATTATCCTTACAGTACAGAATTTTAATAATGCTATAAGACCGAATATTTTATTCATTAAAAGGAGATAAAAACAAGAAAATGATGTATACACTGAAATACAATATATATATATATATATATATATATATATATATATATATATATATATATATATATATATATTTCTCACTCTCTCATGGGGTTCCTTTTTTTTTCATAGTCCGGTCATGGACCAAGTACTTTTGCTAGTATATATATATATATATATATATATATATACTAGCAAAAGTACCTAGTCCATGACCGGACTATGAAAAAAAAAAAAAAGGAACCCAATGAGAGAGTGAGAAAGAGAAAATGGGAGTAAGAGAGAATAATTTGATAAATCGTATTGATTTATCAAATTTAAAAAGTGAGAGGAAAATGATTAATGAAATTTTCTAAAAATCGCCGATAATTCGTATAGTATAATGTTTGTTTATTTTAGGAAATATTTTTCTTTTTGTTTACATTTAAAATATGATTTTTTAAAAAAGTATTCCTAAACTTGAGTGTTTTGATAAAAGTAAATTCGTTTAGTTTATTTTTTTTTTACCCCTAAAAAAGTAACAATCTATGTATTAAACTTTCTTATTTATTTAGGTCTGTCGGCTGGGACTGTATAATACGCCGACGGCACCTCTGTTGAAGAATAAGATCTCCTTCCAATTGGTCCATCTGTAAGCCTTGGGTAGCGACCCGTGACGCTTATGGACGGAATCTTGCTGGCTGAGCAATCCATGACATGCTACACTCCACTTTGATCCTTACGTGAGCTAGATGGTCGATCGGAAAGGCCCCCCATCCCGATCAAGCCCTAGAACATATATGATTATACAGACCGTATTGCTCTGGCAAAGTACGATCCCTTTTTATCATAGATGTGCTAAAAGGTGGTTGCTGGGGGTCTTGATGTCTTGGGTATGACGTAAAACTGCCTCTAGTGGTGAGGTTCTCATTCTGGAGTTTTTAGAAGTGTGGATTACCCCTGTATAGCCATTAATCCCAGGTCCACTTTGACCCGAAGTGCTACCACGTCTACCTGTTAGAGTCCCATGTATGGGGTAAATAAAAAAAATAAAACAGAACTTGAGGCATTAAATTACTCAAGGGTTAAAATGTTATAAAATCCATGTGTCTTTATTTGTATGAAGACAATTTCTTGTAACATTGATTCATTCGAATGTAAAATGTTCGTTTATTAAAGATTTGACGATAAGCAAAGCTAAGAATAAGGGTATTATAATATTCGTTTATTTTAAGAATATTCTCTTTTTGTTGTTTACATTTTTGAAACAATCTTGATTTACCATGATAGATAATGTGTTCGTTTAATGTAACAATACATGCTTTGAATTAGATATTTACAATTGTCGGTATTACAATTTCTTTTTTTTTTTGGTTTATTGCTTTATATATTTATTCAGTTTTTATATCAAAGATCTGTGCATAAAGAATGCTAGCAACCCATCAGTCCTAAGTTAAATCCTAATAAGATTTTCTTATATATATATATATATATAATATATATATATATATATATATATATATATATATGAAAAGTTCACTGATACTGACTATAGATCAATCCGTCGACTTTACTTTTACTAGATATATATGCAGTGTTCCGATGATAGAGCGCTGGTTAGTATAAATCTGCAAAATAAAATCGGTTTCGAGTTGATTCGGTTGGGTATTTTTGGGTGAAGTCTCTCATTAGGTTAATAAAATAAATAAAGTCAAGATACATTTGTTTCAGGCAGAGTTATAACTTTTTAATATACATTGTTTTGATGAATTAATTGATTTTAACGGTATTTTAATACGTCAGGTAATTTATTGCTTAGGGGTTAGAAAATCACATTGAATTGTAGTTTCTTATTTACATTTTTGTGGCTGTTATTTCTTAATAATTTTTTTTAGATCGAATGTGAATAATTTTAACCAGACCTATTTGTCTCGTACTTTAGACCCTAACGGCTATTACCGTTTTGGGAGTATATACATTGCATCATTTTCATGTATATGTCTATAAGCAAAGGTTTTGTGTATATAGTTTATAAGAAAGCCATTAATAAAAGAAATAATCGCAAAATTCATTTATTTAGCTGCGAGACGAAATTCTATTTCGAAAGAGACCCTCTTCTAAGTAAAAATAAGCAAATATGATACATAAATATATTAATTTAGAAGAAATATATTATAGAACACATTTTCCTCCACTTTCATATGTGATGTTTCTTCAGTCGGGCAAACACAGGTAACCCCTTAATATCTACAGAATATCTATTCAATAGAAATATCGTTTTTATGAATTTCTTCGCTTCATGGATGGACTGTTCTATGGATGCATGTAATATTTTTATGCATCAAAAGAAGCATAGACATCATCATCATCATCATCATCATCATCATCAGGTCTCGCTAGCAACGCGTATATCCATGACAATATCTCGCCAACCGTTCCTATCATTCATCCTTTTCAGGAGATCCACTGCACAGTATCTAATAGACGTGCCAAGCTGGTCTATGTTGGTATTTGCTGGACGGTCTGCAATGGCATGACCATGTGCTGGTTTCTACAGGAGAGCGTCGTTTATAAGTTCGTCCTTGCTTCTCTAGCAATGTCTAGCATGTCTTGTTCAACTTACCCGGATGGTTTGTGTGATAGGGGCAGGTTGCTCTTCATCTACCTCCTTGTGGGGGTGTTGTTTTCACGATGTGCTCAAGATCGCACGCGGCATTCTAGTGCAGCTTCCCTCGTTTATTTTACAGGCGTTTCGTTAAGGTCCAAGTGGCGCAGTTATACAGTAGCACTGATACAACTACGGCTTGGAAGAATTGTCGTTTTAACTTGTCAGTGAAATCTGATTTCCATATAACACAATCTGTTTATAACAGACCATACTTTCCCTCTGCGTGCATTAACATTGCTTTCTGTGGATATGATATTACTACCTAGATGCGTGAATTGATCTACTAGCTGTAGAGCATAGAAATAAGGGTCGGTTTCATTATTCTAGCAATTTTGCCGAATTAAGTTTGCTAAGTATGCTTCCTTCTCGTGGATCTTTTCATATATTTATATGTGGAGAAAATTTTACTAAATGAAATAGAACCCACCATTCAGTTTACACACGAACTAGAATCGAATAACTCCCTAACTTTTTTAGACATCCTATTTACAAGAAACAACAATAAACTTTAATTCAAAGTCCAACACAAACCCACAGCCAATGACCATATAGACTACTACTCAGACCATGACACCCACACAGAAAGATGCATTATAATTGGATTCTACCTTAGAACCCTCCGCATATGTACACCAGAATACTTGAACAATGAATTCACTTATATACAGAACACCTTCCAAAACCTCTCTTATCCCAAATCTTTTATACAATATGCTAAGGCTAAAGCCCTCAAAATTCATACTAAAAATCAATCCCAAAACACCATCCACACAAACCCTCATAAATCTAAACCCCCAGATTGATACATAAGTCTACCTAGCAATAATACACACAACACCATATATAAAAATCTAAATAAGCTAGGTATAAAAACCGTCA
>CM042160.1:20773062-20838062 GCA_023376005.1 Doryteuthis pealeii | reverse complement strand
TGTGTGTGTGTGTGTGTGTGTTTGTGCAGCATGTGTTTGTTTATGCGTGTGTGTCTATCCATAATGTCGGAGTATCATTCTAGATTTGACCTATGCTTTTTTTCCACTTCTGGCTTTTTTTCTTAAGGCAGGTCCCCTAACTGTAGTGATTTGTATATTTGCGTGTGTGAGTGTGATCTTCACTTAGCTGTAAGTGTTATTTTTTTATTACCTGTGGTGTACTATGTATATATTTGTTGTGCCTGTCTGCTTTTGTGCGTGTGTGTATGCGTGTGTTTTTGCTATTGATGTGTGTTATGTGCGTGTCTGCCGTGCCATGTGTGTGTATATATATATATGTGTGTGGGGTGTGTGTGTGTGTTTTAGCTTGGGGTTTGTTGTGCTTAACAAAACGATAGATAGATATTTCTGTTAAATTGCATAAATAATTCTAATTTTAGAAGTATTATAAAAAAATGTAATTACTATTTCAGAGAAAAGGATTAAAATAAAATAAAAGAGAAAAAAATGCAAAAAAAGAAAATCCGAATCATCAATTTGAAAAAAACAAAACAAAAAACACTGCACAAAAATGACCAGCAAAAAAAAAAAAAGCCACGGAATGATTCAACGAGACTATATAAAAAGTACTCAATATACTAAATAAAGTAGTGCAAAATATACAAAACCTAATTTGTGTTTGACACTAAATATCAAGATTTCACCTGAAGGATCTTCAAGAAAATAGTCAGTATTATCCTGAAGATCCGTTAGGTGAAACCGACGTAGTGTTGCATACTGGCTTCGAATTCGTGTATGTTAGTAGCGGATATCGTCACTAACCCAAAAGCGATGTATGGTAGTAGTCAGCTACTGAACTTCAATAACAACAGATACGCGTATACAAAAGATGACTCTTCTTTATTTTCTTCGGTGTGTGGTAGGTGAGTGGCGGGCATGGATAATGGCACTACGACTACCTATGGTGTAGTGGAAGGTGGTGGGCGAGCCTCACTGCCCGCAGCAGCGCACGACCGTGTCGACGGTCAGTCAGTCCTTGTGCTCTTTTCGCCGTCTTCTGGGGTCTGCCTCTGGGCTGCCCTGATGACCGCTTAAGTATTGACGACCGCCCACACATCCTTTTGTTCCTTGACCGGAAGTCCTTTCTCTTTGTTCAAATACGCTTTTGTCCAGATGAAGTCTTTTGTTACACCAGACCCTCTGTCTACCTTAGCCATTGTCTTCTCAGTTCAATTTTCCTTTGTCTTTTCGAACTTCCCGCGCAAAACAAACTGAACAATAGTCAATCTGCAACATCCCTCACCACCCCATTTTTTAAAAAATTTTGACATGTGAATATTTAAAAAAAAATTTCTTCAATGCCCCGAACCACCGTCACTCACACCAACCACCGAGTACATCGCAAAATACAGGATTAACAAAAGTAAAAGAGAAAAAAAATACATCAAATATAACATACATTTTACAAATCGGTTACCTTTAATTGGTAACTTAGAGAGTGTTCACGTTCATTTTTTTTCTTCTTGCCCTCCAAAATCCCGTCTTGTCACGGTTTCCTTTTTTACTGAAAAGTTCGTTAGTTTTGTTTCATTCAAAAAGTTCGTCTTTTTTTTTTTTTTTAATTCCAAAATAAAAACAAAAGTTTGTGATGATATCAAGCAAATGACCCTCGACAAAACCATGTGTATCTCCGCTCGAGTATGACACCTAATTTTCCTTTACGTTCACAATTTGAAACTATGTTTTTCATGCATCAAGAACATTACCTATAGTTTTTAATAAAGAGTCTGGTGATAAAACGAGATGGGGATGAGTTACATTTTCTTTTCATAAGGGCCCGATTCTAGCTATTGGTGAAGGTATGCTATTTTATTTGGCTAGCTTTATCGTTTCCAGACACTAACTTCTAACTGCAGCATTTCTATGCTGTGATGAGCCTTCATTTCCCATACGCTTTGTTCTACTCTTCCTTGGCCTTGCTATCCACATTCGGATCCGAGACATCTCTCAACCAAAATTTCATGGAGACCATTCCCCAATATCATAACCTCAAAATACTCATAATCCTCAAAATACTACAGAAAATACCGGGGGACGGATCTTACCGTTTCTCTTCTATTCCTCTTTGGAACCCCAAACTCATTCCGAAATCGGAATCTTTACACATGAGCGCAGAATAACTTTCCGAAAATACGGTAACCACATGGGACGCTCATCAAGGAATCGTAATCAGTGTAATGTTGAGCCTTCAATACGACTACTTTCTTTACCATATTTACACAGATTCCTTACACACGTGGGGAAAAAATCTCCATACAATCAAGCACGAGTTCCAAACTCGATCCAAAAATAATTACAGCAAGTCCACAAAATTCACAATTAAAATCTTCTAAAACCTTCACTAAAATTTAGGTACACAATACAATTACCCAGACCAATCGTTGATTGATTATGTTAAACTTTCGGGGGAAAAAAAATTCCCAAAACCGAACATACTGACAAAAAGTTTTAAAAATTACTGTATCATATATTCATTTCTATTGGGCTCCTCTCTTAAGTATTTTCCTTTTAATTTAGATCTAAAATTCAAATCTACCAATTTACAATTTCCATGCATTCACCCTACTGCTATCGTTCGAACAAAAGGCATCAACCCGGGTCAAAATAATGAAGAGATCGCCATCTTGTAATCACGGAAAAAAATTATTACTAAAATCACGTGCGAAGCAGGGCTTTTAACCTTTTCGCGTATCCCATTTGGGACTTACTGCACGACAAAATCTGATCAGGCGTAGTCGCCATTTTTCTTTTACTACTAAAATCACGTGCGAAGCAAGGCCTTAAACCTTTTCACGTATTCCATTCGGAGCTTACTGCACGACAAAAATCGGGAGAATGCAGTCTGTCAAGACTTTCGAAAGCTATCGAAGTGCCTAAAATAGGACATTCGCCACATGATATCTCAAACCGATGGGTTTCTCTATAAAAACCACTTTAATTACCGTTTCTCTAAAAAGATGCGACACAAATCGGGTGAAATTTCCAACCAAGTTGACCCAACATGAAACTCTCAAATCCGAACGAAAAAATATAGCATGGTGATTTAGCACAAAAAATTATTCCATTTCCAAATAAAAAAATTACAAAATAGAGATTTCCCTTTTATTCATGGATATACTATTTAAAAAATTATCAAATTAGCCCCTCTCAATATAAAATCATGAGTAAAACTTATTTACCTTAAGCCTCAAACCTCTAAAAATTATATTCATACTGGTTAAACGGAAATATATATATATATTTTTTTTTCTGGGGGGTAACACGTGCGTTACTCAAATTACTACTAAGATTTGTACAATACTAGTCTGTCTCTCTCTGTATCTCACTCTTTACTTTCGACCCCCCCAAAAAAACAAGCCTCTCTCGTCAACACAGCGGTCAGACTCCGAACGAAATTACGTTGATCCATTTCAGCTATCTATATATTTTTCTTTATACTAGAACAACTCTTTTTTTCTACACGAGCAGAAACACACAGGTAAAATCACAGGTCACCTACCTTTTGATGTCTTATCATCGCCCAGTGTTTGTGGGCAGTGTCTTCGTTTCCTCTTCTCTTATACCAGCAACCAAAAATCTCGGCCTTGTCTTCTGATATCGCGAACTTCTAGTATATGTAGCGTTGTGTCTTCGTTTCCTCTTCTCTCGTACCAGCAACCAAAAATCTCGGCCTTGTCTTCCTGTGGCATCGTGATCGTCCAATTCTTTTGTTGTGTATGGTGGTAACTCGGTTCTTCTGAATTCATGTGGAATTCTACTGGTCAACGGCTCCATTTAGACGTATGTTGCATACTGGCTTCGAATTCGTGTATGTTAGTAGCGGATATCGTCACTAACCCAAAAGCGATGTATGGTAGTAGTCAGCTACTGAACTTCAATAACAACAGATACGCGTATACAAAAGATGACTCTTCTTTATTTTCTTCGGTGTGTGGTAGGTGAGTGGCGGGCATGGATAATGGCACTACGACTACCTATGGTGTGGTGGAAGGTGGTGGGCGAGCCTCACTGACCGCAGCAGCGCTCGACCGTGTCGACGGTCAGTCAGTCCTTGTGCTCTCTTCGCCGTCTCCTGGGGTCTGCCTCTGGGCTGCCCTGATGACCGCTTAAGTATTGACGACCGCCCACACATCCTTTTGTTCCTTGACCGGAAGTCTTTTCTCTTTGTTCAAATTCGCGTTTGTCCAGATGAAGTCTTTTGTTACACCAGACCCTCTGTCTACCTTAGCCATTGTCTTCTCAGTTCAATTTTCCTTTGTCTTTTCGAACTTCCCACGCAAAACAAACTGAACAATAGTCAATCTGCAACAGTAGGATAGTGTCTGACTCAAATTAGGTTATATATATATATATATATATATATGCGGCGATGTCAAAGAAATCTGTGTCGCCATCAGGTGAGCGTACCATCGCTTTAGTGTCTTTGTATAGCATCATTATAGCTGAAACCGTTTCATTGGGGAGGCCATATGCTAATAGTATTTGTTCCATTTTCCTCTATGTATGGAATCAAATGCCTTGGAGAAATTTACGAATAATAGCGTTGCCTCTAGATTCTTTGCTCTTACCCCTTCTATGATCCGTCGAATAGTCAGGATCTGAGAGGTTGTGGATCGATTTCTGCGGAATCCATTTTGGTTTCTCCTAAGGATTTTTTCTATTTCGGGCCGGATACGATTAAGTAGAAGGGCATTATATATCTTGGCTGCAATAGCAGTGAGAGTTATGCCTCTGTAGTTTTTAGCGATTCCGAGATCTCCCTTTTTAGGGAATGGGAGGATGCAGCCTTTCGTCCATTTATCTATTCTATTTTGTCTATATACTGCATTGCATAGCCTAAGCAGTATGTCATTGAACTTTCCTATCTTCCACACCTCCGGGGGTATTTCGTCAAGTCCTGCTGCTTTTCTACCTTTTAGCTTCTTTAAAGCTTGGTTGATTTCATCTATTGTGAAATCTCCCAGCTTGATATCTAGTTGTTTATCTACAATCTTTTGGATATTACTTTCTATGATTTCTGGGGGGCTTCCTAGCAGTTTCTGGAAGTGGTTCTTCCATTTTTTAGTCTATCTTCTTGGCTGGTTGCCTTTAATTTTGATTTAGAGGTGCCTTTTCTACCACTAATTTCGTTTACTTTTTGCCAGGCTAATCGCGACTGTCTGTCTTCTACCGATTGTCTGATATTATTTATTTGTGCCTGTATGTACTCTATTTGTTCCTTTTTGTATGTTTTGGTTAAGGCTACCTGGGCTTTCTTAAGGTTGTATAGGTTGGTGCTAGTTGGGTTTGTTTTATTAATTTGGGCTGTTTCTTTGATATTATTTTTCTTTTCTCTAACTGCCTCTGTCTCCCAGGGGACAGAGCGTTTGGCTCTCAGTTCGGTCGGTATGCATTCGGATGCTGCTTCTATCACCGCTGGAGTCCTTCAAGGAGACACACTGGCACCATATATATTTATAATATGCCTAGACTACGTACTCCGAACATCATTAGATACCATAAAAGGCAAGAAGCAGGCGATATCCCGCACAAATAATCACAGATGCGGACTATGCTGATGACCTTGAACTTCTTGCAGATACACCGGCACAGGCTGAATCACTGCTACATAGCTTGAAGGAGGCAGCAAAGAATATAGGCCTCTATGTGAACTCCGGTAAAACAGAGTTCATGAATTTCAAAAATAAAGGAGACATCTCCACACTCGACGGCAAGCCTCTTAAGCCAGTAGAACAATTCACATACCTAGGTGGTAATATCTCCTCCACAGAGAGCGATGTTAATACAGGAATAGCAAAGGCATGGGCGGCTACAAATAGATTATCAGTCATATGGAGGTCCGATCTCCCTGGCAAACTGAAGCGACAGTTCTTCCAGGCTGTGGTTGTGTCGGTGCTACTGTATGGCTGCACCACCTGGACCCTGACAAAGCGTCTTGAGAATAAGCTAGATGGGAGCTGCACAAGAATGCTGCGTGCAGTCTTGAATAAGTCGTGGAAACAGCACCCCACAAGGAAACAGTTGTACGGTCACCTGCCCCCCATCTCACAAACTATCCGAGTGAGACGGACAAGGCATGCAGGACACTGCTGGAGAAGCAGGGATGAACTCATAAGCGACGTTCTCCTGTGGAAGCCAACACATGGACATGCAAGTGTGGGGCGCCCAGCAAGGACCTACATTGACCAGCTATGTGAAGATGCTGGCTGCTCCGCAGAGGAGCTTCCAGGTGTAATGAATGATAGGGAGGGTTGGCGAAAGATTGTCATGGATATCCGTGCAAACTGCGCGACATGATGATGATGATCATGATGATATATATATATATATATAAGAACCCCTCCGCACGAGCAGGATGCGACACAGGGTCAATTTCTTAAGCGGAGTTTAACAGGTTTGAATTCAGAGTTTTCCTTCTCCTAGACCGGTTGCCTAACAAAGGTTAAAGAGCCCAGTTTGCCCTACTATTTAGCCATAGCTGGAGGGAGAGTAGGATTCATACCTTTCCCAAGGGTATTAGCGCTAAGTGAAATGCAATTACCACGTCCAGGATTTGAACTCGGGGCGACGAGTCCATTTCCAATGACTTTAACCATTACACCACGCGCTTCCTACAAATATATACACACACACACGTGTGTGTGTGTATGTGTGTGTGTGTGTGTGTGTGGAGGTAGGTAGATAGGTAGCAAGCAAGAGAGATAGATGTGGTGAGCGAATTAATCTAGTCTGGCGCGTCATCATGGGTACATTTACTTAATGCCTTATAGTTTCGGCCTTGTGGCAGAATTATGCAAAGCTTTATAGATAATCTCTCTCTCTCTCTCTCTCTCTCTATATATATATATATATATATATATATATATATATATATATATATATATATATCGCTATAAATAGCGAAGGATAATCCCCATTTAATGAGCATCTACCGATCACATAATTGTTTCGGTAAAGTTACGCTTGAGTTTACACAGAAATTAGAAGCAAAACTGTAAATTTGGGAAATCTTGTGAAAGTCCAAATAAAACTAATTAAAACATAATAAAGAACGATTAGAAAATATCAAGGGCAAAATAAATAAAACCAGAATTTCTGTACATGATAGACAATTACAATTGCCAGTGTAAGAAAGTAATAATAGGAAACGTTGCTCTAGCTGTCAGCCAAGAAGATAGACATCTAAAGAAAGAAAACTTTGAAAGTTTGCTTGGAAACCATCCTAAAATCACAGATAATAATACTAAAAATCCTTAATAGCCAATTAGAAAAGATGCTGGGACACTTTACGGAGGATTAACTCGATAAAGCTCTAAAAACAAACATCAGCCGGAAAAAATGATATACCTGCTGAAGTATAGATGATAAGAAAATTTGACGACAAATATCTTTGATAATGCAATACAGTATATAAACAAAATACAGTAAAGCAAGGGAAGAAAGGCTGTACCACCCATTCCTGAAAAAAGGCAAACTCGGAATCACGAAGAATTACTCATACTGCCATCGTGGCTATGTCCTACTTCTCAATAACATCTGACCATGAAGAAGATAAAATCCTTAGGAAAAACGAAAACGGATTTCGTAGAAATTGATCCACAACTTTTCAGATCCTGACTTTTCGTCGAACCGTAGAATGGTTTCGAGAACAAAAAAAAAACACATCTAGAGGCAACACATTTGTTTGTAAATTACTCTCTGGCATTTGAGTCCATACAAAATAGAAATATTGAGCAAATACTACTAGTATATGCTCTAAATTTACCACTATAATGATCCTCTCCAAAGACACGAGAGTGATGGTTCTTTCGCCTGATGGTAACAGATATCTTTCACATTGCTGCTGGAACTCTACGGAGAGATACATTAACACCATTTTTTATTTATAATATCCCTAAACTACGTGCTACGAACGTCATTAGTTCTAATGAAAGAAAAAGATTTCACACTAAAATAGGAAAAAAGCCGCTGACTATGTAGATGATCTTATGTTTCTCGCAAATACGTCTGCTAAAGCAGAATCACTGCTGTATAGCCTAAAGAAGGCACAAGAGACATGAACATTTATGAGATAAAACGGAGTTCATGTGTTTTAGACAAAATGGACACATCTCCTCAATGAATAGCAAGACGTGTAATATCTCATCTGAGCACTGGATAAGTCATGGACCATCATAGAAAGATTATCGATTAATTCTTCCAACTGTAGCCAAATCAGTGCTACTGTATATCTTGACCACTTGGACTTCAACAAAAGACTTGAAAAAAAAGTTATATGGGAACTGCACTTGGATCCTGCATGCTGTCATGAACAAATCCTCGAAGTAGCAAAGAAAGCATAAAAAGAAGCTGTTCGTTCACTTACATCCTATCACATAAACCATGCAAATAAGACGAACACGAACAAGATATAAGGAACACTGCTGGAGAAGTAATGACAGACTCATAAGTGACGTTCTCGTGTGAACACATTCACATGGACACACCAGAGTGGGCTGACAAGCAAAGACTTACATTGATCAGTGCATAGCCTGATAAGGTTATTATTTGTATTTTGATCTACAATTTTAATGTTCAATGAATATGAATAATGAAGATTCTCTAGATTGAGCACACTGGCAACGAAGGAGATTATGCAGAAAAATGGATGTTCTTTGTGCAATGTATAGATTCCTTACTGGATGCCTTATACTTGCGACCTTGTGTCTCATCCTACCCGCGGCGAACGGGTTGGGTAAATACATACGTCCTTATCAATTAACACACACACACACACACACACACACACACATATATATATATATATATATATATATATATATATATATGTGTGTGTGTGTGTGTGTATGTGTATGTGTATGTGTGTGTGTGTGTGTGTGTGTGTGTGTGAGAGAGAGAGAGAGAGAGAGAGAGAGAGAGAGAGAGAGAGAGAGAGAGAGAGAGATAGTATAAATGCGTATATAGATATATTGATGTGTGTCTATTTTCGTATTAGCATTCTTGGCAGTTTTGGGAAGTCATCGAAAGATATTTCGTTTACTGTTTATTTTGATTTCTATTTTAATCTCCCCAAACTCTACATTGCTTAAAATTAGCAATTTGGAATTCTCCACACGAGATTTTGTTTTGCTTGTTTTAAGCGGCTGTCCGGTCAGAGAGGCTTCATTATCTACCGCCATTACTATCTGTAGATGTGTCGGATGATCATCTTTTTATTGGCGGGGAGGGCATCTTATCGGCGTTACTGACACTTTACCTGGCGTGCCAGACAGGTTGTATTTTAATATAAACTTAAAAGCAAATCTTCAAAGTACACAACTTTTAGCATAAACACTATTATATTTTCTTTCACTATTTATGCTAACGATTTTACCTAATGAATGTCAATCTTCAGAAATCTGGAAGAATTTTATTTTATTCATAATTTATCTAGAATCATTATAATCTATGTTTCTTGTTTATTTGGTTAAATAAATGTTTCACAACTTTGATTATTATTGTTCTTGTTATTATTTTTTAGGAGAATGGATCTACTATTTTTCTGAGACTAATACATGAAAAAAATTCAACAAAAATAATTTTTTTCTTGCTTTTTTTTTCAGTCAATTGTATCAAGTATTCCTATCATATACAAATAATTTGCACACAATTGAATAGTCTATGACAATTCACATTCTGGGTGTAAAAGGTTCGGATGTCCCCTGTAGCTGATGGCTAGTAGCAGCAACATATTGTTATAACTTCCGGCGTGGCACTGACGGCCAGAGCCTGTGAGAAGGTCATTGCCCTTTCTCGTTTCGTACGAGCAATGCTAGGGCATTGCCCGGACGAAATGAGAAATTTTCTTTCAGTAACTTGGCCGACTCTTCTCCCAAAATTCCTTGAAGTGACACACATGGTTCCACGAAAAACTTTAGGTTCTAACGAGAGAAGCTGAAAGTCGCGAGAAAAAAGAAAAAACTAGACAGGACCCTTAAAGGTATTGGGACTTCGGGTCAGAGTAGATTTTAGAGTAATGACAATAAATGGACACTCCATGCTCCCTAGATATCCAGAATAGAAGTCTCATCATCAGATTCATTTTAGCGTCAAACCCATACCAGATTCTTTGGTTAGATGTTACGCCTCTATCGACGTAATCTAAGCCCCGTCGACAGGAAGAGAGTATTTATAAGACTCGCTATATATATTTCTATCTAATGCATTCAACACAGGCGGTGATAAATGAAAGAAAATTACATTAAGCCGTTCTTTCCTAATAAGAATAAATCTACCTACTTAGAAAATCAGCATTGAAGTTTAGTTTTTATCAACATCGTATATCGGTGGTCATTAGATTTCATTTCATTCAATTCCGTTTTTCCCTGCAGACACTTTTTAATTCTTTCTTTCTGTCTTTCTTTCTTTCTGTCATTCATTCATTCTTTCAATGTATCATTCTTAAATTCTTTCTTCCTTTCTTTTTTTTTCATAGCCTATCTACAACTATGCTTCTACCCAACCCAACTATATAGTACAATTTTAATTTCCCTCCTCTTTTCGAAGAGTGATTTTTAATCTTATTTTTACACCATCCTTAGTTTGAAGCTGTTGCTAGGAAACAACGCTATCTATAATGTTTAAATACGTTTCTTTTTTTAAATGTAAAATCCAACCAAATTCTTTTTTTTTCCTCAAACCCTCTGGTAGTCATCGTTTTAAAACACCCTGTTTATTTTAGAAAGAAACAATGTGTTTTCATTCAAGTGTTTTATCGGCTGATAATTCGTCTTTATATTCAGTTTATTCGCAAGGCTATTATTTTTCTGATAGCAAGATATTTTCTAACTTTATCTGCCATCCTTTTTATGTTTGCATTGAAAAATAGTGAAATGATAACTAGAATGGTTTTGTCTTCCATACTCGTCTAGATATCTATTTGTAATTTACTTTTATATTGGTTTCGTTTCTTAATATATCTTCTGCCTCCCTTTAGAAAAGAATTCTTACTTGTTCTTCTTTTCATTTGATCTCGTTTTATATTTCGGTTTTTCTTTTTCTTTTTAGTTTTCGTTTTCCTTCATTTTATCATTTACTTATTCTCTTCTTTTGTTTCATAAACAATCTTCCTTCTCATATTTTTCATTTAAAAACTTTGTTTTCTTTATTTTACTTTTCTTCTATTCATTTTCGTTTCAACTTTCTCGTTTCATTTTGTTCCCATTTATCTTTCATCTTCTCTCTTATTCCAATTAGCTTATTCTTTTTCGTGGTTTTTCATTCTCTTTTTTTTATATTTTCAACTTTCTCTTTTATATTTTGCATTTAGAATTAATCAGAAATATTTTAAATCTATATTTTTCTTTTATTTATTTCTCTTTCCAATTCCTAGTTTCATTATTCTCTCATTTTTTCTTTCATCTTTTTTCTTTATTTTTACATCTAGTCATCCTTATATTTGTATATGCCATCCTCTTTTTCTTTTTCTTTATTTTCTTTCTTATTTTTTTTTGTATCCGCTTTCTTTCTTTTTAAATTCCTTATTTCTCTTTTATTAGTACTTGCTCTTCTATTCTTTTGGCATTTCTAGTCATCTTATTCGTCACATTTCCTTTTTTTCTATCAATCCCTTCTTCTTCTTCTTCTTCTTCTTCTTCTTCTTCTTCTTCTTCTTCTTCTTCTTCTTCTTCTTCTTCTTCTTCTTCTTCTATGATTTAAATTCTTTGTCAAGAGTGACTTTTTTTTGTAACTCTCACGTTTTAAATATAATCTAATGATAATTCCCTTTTAATTCATTTTGTTTTTGTCGCCTTTCCTAAGCCTTCTCGTTCTAGTTTTTTTATACCCTCAAGAGACAACTACTTCTGTCTTTCTTAAGCCGAATTCTTTGATTGTCAGATTTTATAGTTAATCTACAAAATCTCCACTTGTAGCTTTTCACACTGTTTGACTAGAAAATTCTGTTTCATTTGTGATGAAGAATGTATTCAAAAAGCAAAACAACCGCAACCGGTTTTATTAGAAAGCTTCTTATAATTCCTATTAAATCATTTGAGATTTTTTATTTAAAATGTATCTATTACAACACAGACTCTCTCTCTCTCTCTCTCTCTCTCTCTCTCTCTCTCCTTTTCTCTCTCTCTCTCTCTTTCTCTCTCTATCTCTCATTCTCCAACAGAGTTTACACAGAAAGAAAAACCAGTGGTAGTTAGACATATCAGATAGCACCCAGAAGGCATATTATAGTAAGGACGCTAAAAGGCTGTACCACTTAATCATACAGGCTTTCGACCCACAACGATCATCAATGGTTCCCCGCAAATCGAAGGATGGGTCCATAAGAGTCCTGAGGGTATCATTAAAACGATGGGCGAGGCACTTCACGGACCTCTTTCATCGACGACAGTGTCATCGGCAGTGTAGCATAATTGGCGCGCCCTACCCGGGAACACCATATTTGTGGCCTTGTGCCAGACACAGGGAAATCTTAATAGGATGTAGCATGATTCTCAGACCTTACGGAGGTGGGCGAGCAAGAAGATAATTAAATTCTCATTATAACCTGTGATTCGGTGATAGCCAGATTTTGCTATTAAAATTTATTTTAATCGGTTTGTCAGAAGAAAGGATGGTTGACCCGTTGACCTCTTAAGGGACACGTGCAATTTGGTAAAACAGTTAGAACATTTGAAAAGTTCCACGAGTCTAGAATGTTCCACACCCATTTCTATATAATAAGGGAACCTTAGATTTGAAAAGACAGTTGGTCTGGGGCAGTGGGGTCGGTCGGACAGACGGGTTACGGATTTTGCGACAGTTGGGTTGGCAGAATTTGCCGAGACGGTCGGGTTGACGGAACTTGCCGAGGGCAGTCGGGATTGACAGTTTGGGCGAGTTAGTCATAGGCGGGTGACTGAAAGGCGAGTGTTAAAGAAATTGACTCTCTCTCTCTCTCAATAACTTGCATTAAGTGAATAAATAGATGAAAAGCAACTTATCGTCATCTCAGTTACTACGTGAAAGAAATACTATGAGACCTTTTATGAATGAGATTCCCCTGCCCAAAGATACCCCGTGGAGTTAGAAAGTTAATTGACCGCAACGAAGAACCACTTGTCTTGTAAGGTGATACCTTTTCCTGACCACGCGAAGAAGTGTGGAAGAATTTTGGGGTCGACTAACGAAAAGGACTACTAGATCTGTGTGCGCTTGTAAACGAACGAGCGTGGCCAACCCCCTGATACACGACTGTACAAGTCCTAAAAGTGTTTTAAAGACGCAATTGGCCCCATAACGTTACGTATACGATTTAATATCGTGAAAAGAGACCAATACGTTACAGGCGGACTGCCTCAAAGAAAAACGATCCATGAGATGATGGATCATCCTACCATCGGTGAGATCCGAGAAACAATTAAAGAAATAAATAGTGGAAAGGCACTTGGTCTGGATGGCGTTCCTGTTGAGCTTCTCTGCTATGGTGGTGACAGGATCGCTGCGGAGGTCCACCATCTTATCTCTGATGTATGGCTGGGTGCTCCTGTCTCTCAGGATTGGATTGATGCAATATTGGTCTCACTATACACGGACAAGGGTGTGCGGTCGGCCTGTGGCAATTATCGGGGTATAAGCCTTCTTGAGGCAGATGGCAATGTTTTGCTAAGCCCCTGCTTAACCAGCTCACTAAGTGGATCTGTCCCTCAGTTATTCCAGAATGTTAAAGTGGCTTCACATCCGGTTGTGGAACGATGGACATGATCTTTTCTGCATGGCAACTTCCGGAGGAATGCATCGAGCAGCATGAAGCACTCTACCAGTTTTTTGTGAATCTAACGAAAGCCTTTGAGACGGTGAATAGACGCGCTCTATGGATTATTGCCAGCAAACTTGGATGTCAAACGGGATTCGTCCATATGTTTGAACAACTCCATCAGAACATGAAAGCACACTTCCACTTCAACGGGTAACTCTCGGAGCCAATATCCATCGATAACAGTGTTAAGCAATGTAATAATCCTGCTCTGAAACTGTATCTAATTGGCGATGACTCTATCCTATGCCTTCCAGAACTATGATACCGGTGTCTTTATACGATTCCGTACCACTGGCTGGGTCTTCAATCTTGCTCGCTTTAATGCGAAAACGAAGACCATCTAGACCCTTACCCGTGAGCTTCTTTCCGCAGATGATGCGGATTTTGTCGCCCACACTGAAGAGGACATGCAGGGGATAACGGAGCTCTTCTTTGAGCACGTACTGCCTTTGGCCTCACCATCAGCATGGAGAAAACTAAAGTGATGCTCACTTCACCACCCGGACAACGGTATGTAGAAGCCAACATCTACGCCAAGGGGACGAGATTGTAGGTGGTTGACTCATTTGACTATCTCGGCAGCACACTCTCCAGATGTGGATCGCTTTACTCCTAAATATCCCTAAGTATCTAAAGAGCAAACAGGACCTCAGTGGATTCGAGAAACGTGTGGTCGGACAGACGTATCACCATCAGGATGCAACTGCATGTATAGATTTCCAATAGCCAGAAATCGAAACTCTTCTAAAGACGACCTCTTTATCCTTTGTGATAAACTTTACATTCTAAAATATAAAAAAATATTCAAGCTTAATGAGTTCATTCAAAATTCAAGTTGAAAAATCCTCAATTATCGCAATTAAACAATGCTTTTATATTCATTTAAAGAAGATTTAACTTAAATATATATCTTTTCAACAATGATATAAGATACATTTTTGCACATTTTCTATTACGAGATGTAGGGGAAAAGCACTGTTATCTTTTCGTTTGAAGTCTGTTTCTAATCCGCCATCATGACACATAGTTCAGAAATATATTGTAGACAACTGATAATTAATAGCCATCCTGGCTAATTGAAATGGGAATGCTTTCATAGATTGATAGATATATACGAGAAAATATAATAAAAAGATTGCTATATAGATAGATATACGTGTATGTACGTGTGGGGGTTGGATAGGTAGATGAATTGATAGATAGACCGATAGATACAAATACACAAACACACCGAGGGAGATACTTCACACACACACATACACACACACACACACACACACACATATATATATATATATAGAGAGAGATATAGATATATAGATATATATATATAGGGAGAGAGAGAAGGACATAGAGTTAGGCACATACTAAAGTAAATAAAACTATAAAAAGGTGACAAATATGAAGAGATGGGTAGATATATACAAACAATAATATCTACGAACTTAGATAGATTTGTATTGATTTAGATAGATAGATAGATAGATAGATTGTGCATTCATATTCAGAATGATATAGCAGCTCTACTAACGCATTGCTATTACATGATACAGAGATACAATAGTAGATATATAAGAAATAAATGTTATGATATATATATATATATATATATATATATATATATATATATATATATATATATATATATATATATATATATATATATATATCAATAAAGGAAGGAAGAACTCAATACAGTAATCCCATAATAACTTTATTTCGACGAAAATTGGGGCCCATATAAATCTAAGTTGATTTAAACCGGCTCCCCAAATTTTCGTCTCATCAGATGGGTCTCAATTCACTTATGGACAAGCATATCACAAAAAACCCAAAGAGCTGAATATATATAAATTCAAACAAAAACAAAAAATAATTAAAAAAAAAAAAATATTTTTAACAGTGTAGGATTGTAACCATAGAAACAGGAAGTGAATGAAAAAAAGAGATACATCTCAAAGTTGATTTCTAGGGTGTCCAGACAGACAAAAAAGTGACAGGACAGAAAAAACAGAGTAGTATATTAAAATATAAATAGACAAGTAAAATAAAAAGATTTTAAATTTAAACATTAGAGTATAATGATGTATAAAAGAAAATACTAGTTAAGATATAAATAAAAAAAATAAATTAATAGTAAGATAATAAAAAATAAAATTAAAAAATAATAAATAATAGAAATTAAAATCAATTAAAAATAATAATACTAATAATAAAAATAATACTCAGAAGAGTCCTGGAGACCAGAGGAGACTTGCTATCACTCGGACTCCAGTGAAAGACCATCAGCTAACACTGATGTGAAAACTCAAAAGGAGTAATAATAATAAAAAAATTAAAAAAATGAAATAATTTGAAAAAATATATAAATTAAAAATAATCATAATAATGATAAAATAAATTAAAAATAATAATAATAATAATAATAATAATAATAATAATAATAATAATAATAATATTAAGATACAGTAAAGATAATAATAATAAAAATAATAATAATAGTAATAATAATAGGATAAATTAATTAAAATAATAATATAATAATTTGAAAGAATATATAAATTACAAATAATCATAATGATAATAAAATAAATTAAAATTATTAATAATAATAATATAATAATAATAATAATAATAATAATAATAATAATAATAATAAGATAAAGTAAAGATAATAATAATAATAGAAATAATAATAATAGTAATATTAATAGGATAAATTAATTAAAATAATAATAATAATATTAAAAATATTATTAATAATAATAATAATAAAATGAGATAAGGTAAATAATAATAATAAGATTAGTACAGTGGATCTTAGAAATCACATATAGAATCATCCTTTACTACCAAGTTTTGGATAAATCTCTTATATATATATATATATATATATATATATATATATATATATATATATTCGCTTTAGTAATTTGAAATATCCTCCAGCATTATTCAGTCTTTCTTCATTTAAAGTCACACTTTCATTTCCTTTTGCATACCTCGTGATGAGATTAAGGGATCTGTTCTTTAAGAGAATCTTTGTACTGGCGACAAGGTATCAGGGAGGTAGCATGTGAAGTGCACAGAGAAGCAAATCATTGTCCGAAATTGATGCGAACCGGTTAGCGAAGCAGTTTGGTGTTTGTAAGCTTGAATCTGACAAGTCAAATATCGTCCTTATTACAGCCAGCATGGTAAAGCATATCTAAAGTCTTCGATCTTATTGTAGTGTCAAAGGTCCGGTACATGTGCATATCCATTTTAAAGAAATCCTAACGTCTAGACCTGACCATGAAGATAAGTATGTTCTGATCTTACACAATATTGGCACAGCTGCGCCCCCGCTTGGAACAACTCTGGTATGGTCCCATGAAGTGGTCGATTTAGTTACGGGTGTAGTGTTACTGAGTATATAATCTTCCAGATGCTATTTAAAAACATTGTGGTTTGTAACGCAATGAAAGTATGCATGTGTATGTATATGTGTATATGTATATATATATATATATATTTGTATACATATGTATATATATGTATATATATATATATATATATTGTGACACCCTATCAGTACATCAACTAGTATACATACGTAAAATCGTAGGTCAATTCGGTTTGAGGAATAGACTTCAAAATGCGTGGACGAGCAAAAGAGAAGGTTAAGAGTTTGTCCGGTTCTTGTTTATATTTTCCTTCTGTGCAAAGGTGTGTTGTCATTCCGAATACTACCTGTATGAACTGAAGACAAGTGTATTGCCACCCCCCTTCTTTGGGGTAGCTTCGCGACCACAAGAGTGCAGGCGACACCGGGCCCATCACCATGGCAACGACCGAGGTACACCCCCACCCCCGGCGCCTATTTTTTGCTTCGCACCAAGAATTCGCGCACGTCCAAAAGAAAAGACACAACTCAGTAAACCTGACCAGCGATACGACGTGTAATTCCTCGCTCCGAGAGAAAACTACTTATTTGAGTACAAGGATGGACGATAAAGAAGATTACTGACGAAACAGAATCCAGTCTGTTACAGAGAGAAAGAAGAAACTACGGATGACAAAAGAGTACTTAAAAAGAAAAGAAAGGAGATTGAATTATTGTTGTTTTAACAGGAACTTTTGACTGACTCTGAAATTTTGTGGAGAAGGATTTTAACATTTTGTGGGAAAAAACATTTCTTTCGACGGACCATGCGGTCATCGCGAGTTGAAAGCAAAATGCATTCTGTTATGTTGTATTCTGTAAACTCTTATTGATGGTGTGATTATTGTTTATATGCTAGTATTTGTATTTGCTCGATTGATCACTCACGTAGTTTGGTATAAGAATTATCTAGTGATATATATATATATATATATATATATATATATATATATATATATATATATCTGTGTGTGTGTGTATATATATGGTGGTCGGGGAAATCTTTGTTTACGTTTAGTGGCGTTCATTCATCAATTCTCTTGTATTAATCCTTCTCAGTAGTAAATTATGACAATAAGAAAAGCTTCTTCGTTTTTCATAAATGTACTTAATTAGCTTCTTAACCTTGAGAGAGGAGGTCGGCTTCATTAATATGTGGTCTTTTAAGATCAGCTTCATTTAACTTCTATTGGTTTTGATTAACTCCGTCCAGTCGGTAAATTCAAAAATGTTTAGGTTTTACAAACAGCGACACCAGCTCCAGTTCCAAAACCCGCAGCCCCTAACTGCTCCCCAGCGTGTATCTGCCCCGGCTGACCCTGGCCAACTAACGTGCTGCCAATCCAGCCCAGGCTCTTGTATATAATTTTTCTGTCTAAGATTTTTCTAGAAAAGGAATGTTTTAGATTTTTCCACAACGGAATCTTCCAGATATAGAATATTATCGAACATTCCAAAGCTTCCAATTGTTCTATAAAGTTCCAGGCCCTCCGACCACGTGTCAGAAAGAGGTCACCCGTCTATTTGGACAGTAGCTCATAGGCAACCCATAGCTCTGGATTTTGCAATTTGACTTCTGTTTAAACCCACTAAATTTTTGAATCCGTATTACTGGCTATTACTTAGCATTTATTACTTTACTTTGCCACACTTAAAGCGGCCACCCAAGATCATGTATACAATCACGTTTCATCTGGAGTTTTGTGGAGAGTGAAGTATCCCTTCATCACCATTAATCTTAGATTCACTCTAACCCGCTATAATTACCAGTATAAGTCAAAAAGAGAGTTTTTTTTTTAAATGATTCAGATTTGATAGAACTGTACAAAAACCCTCTTAGGATCCAACAACAAAACAATTCACACAGAAATATACAATAAACGAGATTCTCTAACATTCATGCATAAAATAAAATGGTTGTGAAACAAATCAACAAATTATTTAATATAGTAAAAAGTAAAAAAAGTGGTAGACTAGAAGATTCACTACCTCCCAGAATTAAGCACGTCCGTATGTCTGGCCTGCGCGAGGGGGGATATATATTGAACTCGTAGCCTCCTCGTCGCGAGGAGTGTGTCGTAGGCAGACTACTACTGTTAAATATGCAAATCCCGCACGGGTCGGATCCCGGATGTAAGATCTTGGGGGCACGCAGTGACTTATTATTTAAGGCCTACCTTCACACACACCACAGACAGTTGTGTTTTTGATCTTCTTAACATGAAGGAAGACGTGCGTTTGAACGAGTGAACTTTTGACGGTTTAAGCAAGAACTACTGTCAGAGTGTTGCAGGCAAAAGACTGTATCTGGGAACTTTTGCCGTTGGAGAAAATGATTACAGTCTTTGCTGTCGGTCGTTACTTCACACAATTTCAATAATTGTGCTTCAAACATTTCTAAATGCGTCTATTTTGAACGTGGACGCTCCTTTATTAATTTTTCAAAGGTATTCAACTTGATTCTTAACAAACTCAATCTGCCGTGATCTCCTCCTCCGACTGCCTATGATGAATAACAAAGAATTTATCTGATTGTCGTGGATCAGTGCAGTCAAACTTACCCGTACACTACGCATACCTCTCTGGCAAATCAGATTTTGGAAACTACGAGAAGAGCTAAGGAAGTTCTATTTATGTCTGAGAAAAAGAAGCATTTGATTTCAGAACAGACTTAAGAAAACAACTAAAACAGTGGAGATAATCGAAAATTGTACAAAAAGAGTCCTGTTTTCTTTTGTGGTCTGCATTCAATGCAAAAATAATTAACATTTTATTCCTCCGCTGGGACGGCAATGATATTTGAAATTCTGATTTCTAATTCGTTTTTCTCACCTTTTCTCATTTTGGTTTTGACTTTGTCTTTCTTTTTTAATCTAAATCTTATTTGGTCTTTTCTTTTCTTATTACCCATGAGCCATCCACATTAGTCCCTTTATCTTCTTCTTCTTCTTCTTCTTCTTCTTCTTCTCTTAACAGGACAACAATTAAAAATAAAATCTCAGCATTTTTTAATACTTTTTATCTGCTGATTTCAAGTATGGAAACAATTTTGTACTGTATGCTCTAGTTTTCTTGCAATTTGAAGTATTACCTTTTATCCTTTTGCCTCTAAATAAATTACTTACGCATTTATGGTATAAATAAGGATATCTCATTTTGTTTGGTTTTCCTGTTAGATTTTAACATGTCTACAAGGGGGTATCAATCTGTGAACAGCTCTAGCGCTTTCTGTTACATTTGTGGATACTTCAGGCTTATTATTCAGAGGTACAATACAGCGTTGTTTGTAAAGCGAGCCTATAAAGTGTCCTTCGGAATAATGTAGAGAGTCCCAAAATTGACGTCAAATCCGTTTTTGACAGAATGAATCTACAGAAAATAATTTACCAAAAATCGGGGAATCATCGGATTTTAATGAAATTTTCAATGTTGATTTATCAATGAATGAACTTTATATAATGCATAATTTATTTTATTTCAAAACTTTCAGGTCACTTAATTTTTCACACCCACTTATTTTTGTGGCGTAAAATCTCGGCGAGTTGGTCAGTATTTGATACTAATTAAATTATAAATAAAAAGATAAAAGACCGAGGTTGTGAAAAAAAATTCAAAGGGGATTTTCCATGAGAAAATAAGTACTGAAAATCGGAAAATAAAATGTAAAAAGAAAAACAAAATTAAAATTTTTTTTTTTTTTGAGATTTCTTTTTTTTTTACTCATTTCGATAATTATTTAATTGGCTATTATTTAAAAAAAAAATTATACAACTATATTTTTTCTGCTTTAAAAGGGGTAGGCCTAAATTTTCAATAGAGTTTTTCTTCAAAACTTATACTTTGTTTGACTAAAATAAGTTCTGCATTAAATAGATATTTATTTCTAGAATCTAAAAATATTGCAATTTAAACTTAACATCAGGATTTTTATATTTTAAATCTATTAAATTGATTTTAAATGTTATTTACGTAACGATATCCGATTTTTTTTATGGAAACAAAAACAGAACAAACTTGGCAGTCCCTACCATAGTTTATTATAGAAAAACCATTAAATAAATTCTAGGGAAAAGAATAATATAAAAGTTTAATAATATATATGAGGTAACTAAATGTCAAGGAACAAAAGAAGGTAATTTAAGAGGGAAAATAGTTTTGTATGAGAGAGGCAATTATGTATTCGTAAATTTTTCTAACTCCGATATAAAATGATTAAAATGGAATTTAAATATTTTTCACTTAATTGATAAAATAAATTAAATTTAATTAATAAATTAAATTAACCTAAATTAATTTGATATAAGAACAAATATTGGTCCAAAATAATATCCCTTTTCCAAACAAGAAAAAAAAGTATTATAATATTTACGGAACTCCATATAGAAAGCCGAATAATTAAACCAGAACACCTTGAAACTAATTTTGGTTTAATTTTTTTTTTTCATGCAAAAAAGACGGATATTATTTAGTTAAAAGTTAAAAACGAGTGACTAAGATTTCAATGATATTTAATAAATGTGTATTTAAAGTAACGTTTTATTATTTCTAAAAATAAATTTTTATAAGTATTTTAAAAATGTTTTTAAAAAATTATTGATAATTCAAAATAAATTCGAAGTAACTTTTCGCAAAAATTTGAACGAATTTTAATGTTAAAAATGTATTAAAAATAAATTGCATATGTAATAATATTTTTCTATTTTTAAGGTATTTGCCTCTCATCCCACTTACGAGGGCGTGACACAAGGACATTTTTATGTGGGTCCAACCACAAGCCGAAGCTCATGGCTGGTAGACACAAAAAGTGCGTTGATTCCGTCGGCATTCCCCCTCAATTTTTCATGATGGTCATTATGTTACTACTTATGGATTTAGACAAAAGTTTGACCTTAAATGATCGATTTAATTAATTTTAATTCGTTTTTAAAAATCATTAGCAGACGATTTTTGGCTATCCCTAGTGAAATGTTTTCAGAGACCTGAATAAAATAAGTGGAGATGACGAGAATATGTTAATCGAGAAAAGGTTTAATCTAACACCAGAATGTGAAATCTTTTTTGTATATTTTTTTTTACAATATACAGACATTATAGCGGCGGAAAATGCGAGAAAGCGTGGCCTTGATTCTAGACATTAATATTAACCTATAAAAAGGTAGGGATTGGAAAAAAAATTAAATTAAGGACATTATGGCGCCAGCTAAATTAATTCGGCCAATGAAATTTAAAGACGTTTAAGAAAAACGGGGGATAAAAGATTACTTAAAAACAGGTTTCTCTTAGAAACGTTGAGATGAAATCGGACGGGACTCGGTCACACGCAAACAGGGCTGGAACTCACGGAGAATAGGTTCGAATGAACGGGAGAAAGGGTCGGGGATGCGTAGAAGTGTTTACGCTAGAAGAAGTGTTGACGTCATGCGATCGAATCTGTGCTTTTTTCACAAAAAGCTAAACGATAAAAATCGGTCTCTCTCTCTCTCTCTCTCTCTCTCTCTCTCTCTCTCTCTCTCTCTCTCTCTCTCTCTCTCTCTCTCTCTCTCATTTCATTCCGCAGACGGAAGAATACATTTTATAGTGAAAAAAAAAAGAATTCCGTTTGCTTGTTTCATTCTCTCAGAAAAAATAATAACCTATGGATGAAACTAAAATGTGAACAAATGACCAGCTGTATGAATGAAATTCTTCACCACCCTTCATTCAAATAGTAGCAGTGAGTCATATTCCGGACTGACCGAGCTAAGAAAAATAGGAGGATTTGATTTGGGTAAACAAACAACCTCGAATTCAGCTGGGGCTGCTGCTGCTGCTAGATAGCCGTACAACCTTAAAGAGCACACGGAAAAGAATGTATCCTAGTACCGTGTTCCAGCACATATTTCGTGTGCATGACGTATCCTCGTGGTGAAGTTCGTTACAATGAGGACCAAAGCAAGGAATGGCCCCCCACAAGAAAGGCTGTGTGACTAGACGAAAGGGAGCAGTAAAGGCTTGCCATTCGGAATTCCCATGACCAGGCGGGAACCGAAGGAGCACACAACTGACTACTATTTTCGTACTTGTCAATAGAAAAGGCATTGGTAAGAAAACAGACATGAAATCACTTATACTATTATTCCATCAGCAATTCGACCTATTTTACACTCTGATGAACTAAAAGTTCCAGTTTTTACTGAGTTTTCTCCATCTGAAGAAGAGAGTATCGATGAAATGGAAGCGACTGATGATGTAACTCAAAAAAGATTCCGACGATCCTTCTTATGCTACATCAAAGTCATAAACTCCTCAGCAGTTTATCCAGCATAAGCTGAATGACATTATGCATGATTTTGGGTCTCTCCAAAATTGCAGCATATATTTTAGTTTCTCGGATGCAGGAAAAGTTTTTGCACAAACGATCCATACTTCCGAAATCGGGAAGAGTTTTTTGTGGAATTTTTCAAAAGGAGAATAAGTGTGTTTATTATCATAATATCTCGGGTCTTCTCTAGGAATTAAGAATTCCATTATATGATCCAAATGATTGGAGATTATTGCAAGATAGTTATAAGCGCAGCATGAAATGTGTTCTACTACATAATGACCATGTCTATGCAGCTGCTCCAGTAGGTCATTCTGTGCATTTACGACAGAAACATAATGACATTAAAACAGTGATTGACGTACTAAAATACCACAAGCACTACTAGACAATTTGTGTGAAACTCAAAATCGTAACTTCCTCACTTGTACGGGATCAGGAATTTGTCAGAAAGATGAATGATAAGGAAAGGGGAGCATTGTTTTCATTTGTGGCATTAATAGAACATTTTCCTTGTAATGAAAAGGCCAACAATTATGAAACCCTGAGAACATAAGGAAAGTAAATGACAGGTAAGGCTAGTGGTTCCATCAGAATCTCAAGCCGATGGAGAAGCGCTACCAAGGGAGATGGGACAAACATATGAGGCAGACTACTGCTGGAACATTAAACGAGATTGCTCAGAGATAATCGACAAACAAAAGGGCTTCCAACACAAATTCCTGCCTGAGTAACATCTTCATAGCAACCAATTTCTTACCTTTCATATAAATTCTATACTTTGTATTGATGAACAGGTTTCAAATTTAGTTGCAAATAAAATTAGGCTATATAAAATTTTCTTTTGTTTTTATTCTCGAGCTAATTTAATGAGTATTAATCGCATGACCCTTCAGATAGATGACGATAACAGTGAGACGAAGATAAAAAATGGATATTTTGAAAAACTAGCAAATAATAATAATAATAATAATAATAATAATAATAATAATAATAATAATACAAGGAAAAATGGAAGCTAAGCTGAGACGACCAATCGAAGGGTCAACCGAGAGACGACCCAAGCGACGGGCAGGCGAGAGACGAACTAGCGTGTGGTCAGCTGAGAGACGACCCAACAACGGGCCAGCCGAGAGACGAAGAAAAGTGTGGAGTAGTGAAAATAACTTACAAGTACTCCACTGTTATTTCAAGAGTAACCCAATACAGAGAGGTTATAAGAAAATAAATTTTCATATCGGGAATAACAATAATTTCAAGACAACTAGCCAAATCAAGCAAGACTGATCTTGAACAGGAAAACTTCCCCTGATCTCGAGATAATTGAGATATGTGGAAAGGAAAATCAAGGAATACAAGCCCATGAGGAAACTTCTAATCAAAATGAACACACCTGCTACCAAAACATCGTACAACCTACCTTGACAACACAGGAACTAACACAAGAACGGAGAAAGGACATAGATCTGATAAAACAAATCATGACTGATAAGAAGAGTATATTACAATCCCTAAGAAACATAGAATGGAGAAAAGTCTAGATAGAAACTGAAAAGGTAAACAACATATTAGTAAACATCCCAACAGACAACATCACTGACCTAAATAACCTTATTTATGTAGGAGCAAAATGTAATAGAATTGGTGTACCCCTACGAAACACAAACACAAAAAGAAACACAAAAGCTGGATGGGAGTTCAAATTGGAAAGACAAATAAAAGAGTACAACAACAAACAAATACATTAAAAATAAATACATATACATATTCAACCAAAAGGTTGAAAAGACAAGCTTTAGAAGGAAGACATAAAAGATGCCGAGATAAAACAAAACAGTACAAACCAAATAGGACCTTCCAAAACAATGAAAATAAATTTTATGAACAATTTGTTTGATCAAAAACAAGCACAGATGAACACCCAGAGGCAATAGAAGCAAAACATTTTTGGAGTAATATATGGGAGAAAAAAGAACAGAATAAATCAAAATGGATAAGTGACATTAAAAATGAACTGATGGAAATGGAAGAGGGTCCTGTAGCAAGTATTCATATATTTATAATGGCCCAGCAACTGAATAGATGCCTACAGGAAACAGAAATACCCGACTGGATGATAAGAGTAATAACAACCCTAATCCAGAACGACCCACAACAAGGAAATATCCCTAGCAATGATAGACCAATAACTTATCTATCCATGATGTTGAAAATATTGACTGTGGTAATCAAAGAAGTAATATACTTTTCACTTAATTGGCGTAAACCTTTTCCAGAAGAACAGAAAGAATACCACGAAAGAAAAAGTGGAACACATGACTTACTTTATATAGATCAGCACATCCTTAAAGAAGTAAAAAATAGGTGGAAAATATTGCAAGTCTAAAAGAAAAGCTTATTCTGAATAGCAGAATTTTATCAAAAAAGTCAGGGATAACTGGCGAGTCTAAATAAAAGTCGGTGGGAAATCCCTGTCAGAAGTAAAAATCCAAAGAGTTATTTTCCAAGGAGACTCGGTATCGCCACTACTATTTATTAGAGCAATGATGCCACTCAATCATATACTTAGAAAATGTACAGGGGGATAATTTCACTAACTCACAAGAAGAAATAAACCACCTCATGTATACGAATGACATAAAAAATTTCCAGAAAATGAAAACAAATTAGAAACACGAGTCCAAACCATTAGAATATATAGCCAAGATATAGGGGTGGAATTCGGAATCGAAAAATGTGATATGCTACTAAGAGAAAGGGGCGAAATATAATTAATGGACGGAATACAACTACCAAATCAGGACACTATAAAATCACTAAATGAAAATGAAAGTTATAAATACTTAGGAATTTTAGAAGCCGTCAATATCAAGCAAACAGAAATTAAAATAAAAGGTTTAAAAATACCTCAAGAGAACAAAAAAATTAGAAACCAAACTCAACAGCAGAAATCTGATCAAAGGAATAAATAACTGGGCCGTCCTCATTATAAGATACTCTGGACCATTCTTAAAATGGACAAAAGAAGAACAGACTGATCGAACAAAGGACTAGAAAATGAATGACAATGCACAAGGCCCTACACCATAGAAACAATAGAAGTAGATTATATGTATCAAGAAAGGAATTTGAAAGAAGTCTTGCCAACATAGAGAACTGGCGTCGAGGCCAAAGTCCAACTACTTGAAGAATACACAAAAAGAGCAAAGACAGATTACTTATGGCAGCCAACAATACCAGATGTAATATATGGACAAACAGAAAAAACAACGAAAACTAGAAAACAAAAATGGGATGGAAAACAATTATATGGACACTTCAAACGACAAATAGGAGAGGTTGCACATGAAAATACTTGGACATGGTTAAGAGGAAACCTCAAAAGAGAAACTGAATCACTAATAATTGCTGCACAGAATAATGCTTTAAGGACGAAATATATCAAAGCAAAAATTGATAAGACGCAACAAACAGTAAATGTAGACTCTGCGGTGACAGACTGTAAACCACGTATTAAGCGAATGTAGCAAACTAGCATAAAGGAAATACGGAACTAGGCACGACTGGTTTGGGAAGGTGACCCATTTGGAATTATGCCAAAAAATAAATTTTCACCATACAACAAAATGGTATATGCATAAACTAGAATCGGTTCTTGAGAATGAAACGCATAAAATTCTCTGTGACTTCGAAATAAAGACGGATCACCTGATCTCAGCCAGGAGACCAGACCTAGTGTTGATTAACAAAAAAGAAAGATCTTATCATCTAGTTGATTTTGCAGTTCCAGCAGACCACAGGGTGAATATGGAGAATGAAAAGATGGACAAATTAACAAGCTATGGAATATGAAGGTCAAAGTGATACCAATTGTAGTTGGTACACTTGGAACAGTCCCAAAAAGCTTGGGAAAAAAACTGGAGAATCTGGAAATCAGAGGAGGAATTGAGACCATCCAGAATACTGCGTTGCTGTAATCTGCTAGAATACTCAGAAGAATCCTGGAGACCTGAAGAGACTTGTTGTCACTCAGACTCAAGTGAAATACAATCAGCTAACGTTGGTGTGAAAAAGTCTATAATAGTAAATAAGAGAATTCAGGAAAAAATAACTTCATATTTGAAATCAGTACATTAACAATATATAATAAATGGGATTGATACCAATGCAACAAAAATGTTGTTGAGCAGTGTAATCATCTGTCTGATATATCTGCATTGATTTGAAATGTCCGTTACTACATTCATAGGGATGATTCGATACATAAACATTTCTGTTATTCTATAATTTAATATTGCTCTTATGTAGTGAGACCCTATTTTATAGAGATTGTGGGCATCCTATATAAATTTGATTGAAGTTTGTGCATTGGGTTACGTAAATTAAAATTTCTATTTATTCTGATTATTATTTTGAAATTTTCTAAAATATAGGATTTTCCTTTAATTATTATATTACATACACGAGATCTCTTATTTTCACATTTTGATAAACCATGTGCTGTGTGTTCCCCAAACTGAGATTAGATCAGTGTATGTTAAATATTCTTTGAATGTCTTTTGCTTTTAATTATTTTTGTTGTGTCAAATCTGTTTTTATTACTATCATTGTTCTTAAGATGATTAAATATTTGTGTTAATAATTCTGGCTTGCTTTTCTTTTAATTCTGTCATGTGTTGAAACTTATGTCAAAGAAAAAAGCCACGTTGAGCGTGTGCGCGCTTTTGATGATCAGAAAAACTATGGTCCTACATTGAAAGACTTGTGGGCAATTTATTTCGATTTTGTTTGCAATTCATGTAACACTCTTGAGGTTTATGTCTCATTCCAGGCCAGAATATTGTGTCTAGGGCCCGTCTCATGTTACTATCATCAACTAGGTGGCTTGTGTGCCCCTTCTACATATCATCTCTCATTGAGGCAGGTACAAAGACTCTGTCTTTGTAAAATATCAAACCATACTCGGTTGACAGGTAGTCTTTGAATTTGTACAAGTGCTTCACCTGAGGTTCAATGATCTTGTATCGCATTGGGAAGCCTTGTTTGATCACTTCTATAATCTTTTGTAGATCTTCATCTTCCTTAGTGGCTTTGATTAGCCTGTTTATGGTCTGTTCGCTTTCAGCGAAGAATCCCAACAGGTTCACTTCACTGAAGTGAAACTGGAATCTATCATCCTCTACTGGGGTTCGTGAAAGAGCATCAACAATGATTATGTCGCGGCCCTTCCTATATGTTATGTTGTAATCGAATTTCTGTATTCAAAGCATTATTCTTAACAGTCTTTTTGGTGCTTCACTTAGAGGCTTGTTGCTGATTGCTTCTAGTGGCTTATGGTCCGACTCTATTGTTACATGTCTTCCATAGCAATAGTCGCTGACCTTGTGTAATCCACACACAACGGCTCTCACAAAACACACAACGGCTCTCACAAAACACAAAACACAACGGCTCTCATCTCTTTTTCGATTGGCGCATAGTTCTTTTCATAGCCATTCCAGACCCTTGATGCATATGACACTGATTTCCCATTCTGTGGGAGAACAGCTCCTATACCTACATCAGATTATGTCAGTCTGTATCGTGACTGGTTTCTCTAAGTCGTAATATACCAAGATAGGCGTGTTTGCTATAGGTTTCTTAATATCTTCAAATGTTTTTGTTGCACTTCTGCCCATTGAAAGACCTGATCCTTCCATGTCAACCTGTTTAGAGGTTGAAATTTTATTGTCAGTGTATGGTCAAAATTTGAGAGGTATTTGACCATTCCTATGAAACGTCTCAAAGGATTCAAATCGTGAGGTGGTGGGAATGCTGTGATCGCCCGTACTTTTTCTTCGTTTCAGGCCTGCATTAGTCAGTGTATGACCATGTACCTTCCTCTGTGAGGAATTTGCATTTGTCAAGGTTAAATTTGATATTTTGCCTCTGCTTCTCTGCAAGTTCTGCTCACAAGTTGATGGTTTGATATGGGTTGTTTCCAAATGCCTCCACCAGGCAGTCATCTTGGATAATGCTGACCCCATCTACCCCTTGGAATTACTCGATCTTTTGCTTGGAATGTCTTGCTGGCTGGTGTGATACCATGGGCAATCTTTTGTATCGGTAGTTGCCCTGGGGCGTTCTGAAGGCGGTCAGTTCTCTTGCGTTGTCGTTCAGCTTGCAATGCCAGAATCCGCTTCTTACAACCAATTTGCTAGATTTTACCGTTTTAATTTGCAAACCTGTGTGTAATGGATTCCAAGTTTGGTACTTGGCAGTGGTAGTTGTTAATCAGTGCCTTGTTTAATGGTTTGGGGTCTAAAAATATCCGGAGCTTCCCACTGTGTTTTTTTTTCAATCACATAGCTGTTAAGCCATGAGCTGGATCCTTTCAGTTTCTCAATTATATCGTCCCTCATCATTTTTTAGTTTCTGTTTCAATTGTTTTTCCAGTGCAAATAGTACACCTCTTATGGGTTGTTGTATAGGGACTGCATATGTCTCTGTTTGAAGTGTTATTTCACCTTCAAATTCACCAACATTCTCTTCAAAAACTTCCGGGAATTCTAGTAAAATCATTTTGATGGAATCCTCAATATCTAGTTTTCTGATGTTTTTCAGGACTTGTTCTCTGAAGTAATTGCATTCTGCAGTGGAAACCGTAGAGTGAAACTGATCCAGGTTAAACCGTACTAAATTTAATTTTTGCCAGAGACTGCAGCCTAAAATCGGTTGTATCTTTTCATTCACAACCATATCTGAGGCAGTTACTTTTCTTTCGTTGACAGGGTTGATAAATTCCACCCTCATAGTTCTGACCTTTTTTCCTCCAACTGAAATGTCAAGTTTCTTTCCTTTTTCTAGTAAATGCTCCATTTTGTTGTCTTTAACGAATGTTGCTGGAATTACATTTACAGTTGCTCCGGAATCCTGCATAAACTTAATAGTTTTCCCGTTTATTTTTAAATTCGCGTGAAACTTATGAATTGTCTCCCCTTCAACATGAAAACATTCATTTACTCCTTGTTCCCTGTAGTTTGAATTACCCCTGCAAATGTTTGATGTTGCAAAATGTTTTTTTTCTTTTGCATCTAAAATAGTCCTGACCAAAAGCCGGACAGTTTCTTATTCCTTTCATATGGTTTGTCTCACAATAAATGCAGTCATATTTTTCTGTCTCTTCCTGTTGCATTAATTTATTGATCGTATGTGTCGTTGTCAACATTTAATTTGTCATATTTTTCTATTCTTTCCTACTGTATTTTACTTTGTTCTGCAGCTCTGCATCGGTCAATACATTGTGTTAGGGTTAAGTCTGGTTCCCTCAGAAGAATTTCTCGTGTTTTCCTATCGTGTATTTCTTTTATTATCTGTAATTTGATCATGTCGTTTTCAGTGACGTTGTTCCATTCACAGTCTTTAGAACTCGATTTCAAATTTAACAGATAATCTTCGAAGCTCTCATTTTCACTTCTACTGTCAATGTATTCATAGGTTTACAGTGATCTTTAAATGCGTTAATGACCATGTCAAGAGTTCGTTCATCGTCATAATCACCTGTCTCTCCTTCCGCGTTTTTAACTGTTAGACTCTTATATATTTGTTGGCCTCTTTTTACTAAGAGGTAAATAAATAGCCCTTTCTTCTTTTTTAAAATATCCGCAGCTTTAGCAGCATTATCTCTGCCCTCTTCAAATTTCTGAAATTCAAAAAATAAGATCACTTCTTCCAGCCACTCATTAAAAGTTTTGTGTAAGTTTCTCGCTGTCAAGTCAAACTTTTCCGGTGGGTTAATTGACATAATTTTGAACCCCCACCTTTTTTATCAAGAACAAGTGGTACTCAGTTTATCTTCGAGGTAGCTTCTCTTCTGACACCATGTTAAGCAGAAATAACTCCGAGTCGCGTGTGTATTTTAGGAGGTTTTTCTTGGTGACTGTGCCGAAGATTATAGCGGGGTAAGGAATAAGGGATGGATGTTGTGAGGATTTTGGGGTGATAGCTCTTAAAATGGATATATTGTTGGGCGTTTGTGGGTTTCTGGTAAATATTTGCTGCAATTTTACCACTTAGGTTTTTAATAAGAATGTTTAAAAATGTTAAAAATATTTTTTCTATGACCAGATGTTTGACATGTTTTTTGCCAAGAACTCTTTGTCACTGTTATCATTTCATTTCATGTTTCTCCCCGAAAACTCTCGTCGTGAAGCGGCAACATATATATATATATATATATATATATATATATATATATATATATATTATAATAAGATAAATATATAGAGGTTTTACATATCTATTTATTAGGTGACAAAGGAGCATTCATAACCATATTGTTTTCATGCGATGCATTCATCAGGTGAAGATGTTTCAAATGACATTCATCAGGTGAAGATGTTTCAAATGACATTTGAAACATCTTCACCTGATGAATGTATCGCATGAAACCAGTATGGTTGTGAATGTTCCTTTGTCACCTAATAAATAGATATGTAAAACCTCTATATATTTATCTTATTATATTATATAACAGCTCTATTTTATATTGAGCACTCTACCAATAATACTGCCTTTGGTACACCCTTCCAGCAAAACCTAAAATAGTGACCATCTCACACCATATATATATATATATATATATATATATATATATATATATATATATATATATATATATATATATATATATATATATAAACTAGCTAAATTACCCGGGCCATGACCGGAATAACAAGAATAGGAACACCAGAAAGTGTTTTCAGACATATTTACATCCAAGGGTAAATAGTTATTGAAATTTTCATGAAAGTCGGACCATTAATTGATTTTTCATAGAATTTTAAAAAAAATTCTTGTAACTTGTTTTTGGCTACGTTAAATTTTAGTTGATTTAACGGTGCAAATATAAAAACTTTTTTTTCAGTCATAATTTTCATTATTTCCGTAAGCTTAATTTTTAAAAAAATAATCAGGAGTTTGTTTAAATGTTTTTCGAATGGAAAAAGTTTTTTCAAGATAAAATTAATTTTCATGAAAGTTTCATTGTGTTTCATACAACAACACAAAAAACAAAAACAAACAAATTATTATACATTTAATGTTGACAAATATTTTTTAAACTAAGTTTAATTGAAATTATACATTGCAATACTAACACAAACAACTGTCTCAATGATAGATTCAATAATTAATTTCAATGGTTGATTTAATCAATTTCAATCAGAATTATCCCGAAGATCCTACCAGTGAATTCTAGGTATATATATATATATATATATATATATATATATATATAATATATATATATATATATATATATATATGGTTTTAATACTGACCTCGGTATTTTAAGCACATACAAATATTTTCACACATGCCATTATGATATTAATCCCACTACAAACATCATAAACCTCGAAAAAAAAAAACGAAATTCCACGAAAACGCGTATTTCAGCCTAAAACACGGCAAGGAGCCGAAGGCTAATGCTGTGATGTAATATCATTTTTTTATTTTATTTTTTAAATTTTATCTAATAATTTTCTTTAAGTTGCGCATGACTTTCACGATCAAAGTCATGCCGAATTTTGAATGATTACCATGATCGTATTTCGGATGAGATACGTCACACAATTTCGAAAGAAAAAAAAAAGGCTAAAAAACTCCAAATCCGTTCACTTCATTTTTTTTTTTGCTTTCATATACAGCATTTCATTTTTTTTCTCCAGACCAAGACGGTGGGGCAGGGTGGGGCGTGCCTGATGATTGAAGCTGGAATATCATCATCAGCAGCTATATGATAAAAAAAAAAGATGAATGTTCACCCGAAATATCGGAATTCATCAAACAAGGAACAGAACAACAATTGAATATTAAAATTCTGATTTTTGTTCTGTTTTCCAATGCTTCAAAAGACAAAAAAAGTTCACAAGATCAAAGTTTATACACACACACACACACACACACACACACACACACACACACACACACATATATATATATATATATATATATATATATATATATATATATATATATATAACGGAGAGATTTTGGTATGTACGTGTCGACGTATAACAACAAAACGGGAGGTCACTCAGATTCAAAATCTTGCATGTATAGTAATTTTTTTTTTGCTTATTTTTTTAAAGCAATGCGTAATTAAAAACAACCTTAATCCCCTAAAACCATAACCCAATTCGCAAAATGTTATTTCATAGACTATAGTCTATGAAAGTAAACTTTCCGTTTTAATTTTTCCGACCTAAATCAGAAGTCAGCCCTCTTTATTTATACTGTAATTAGTAAACTATAAACATAAAAATGTTACGCCCCCAACATAAGGGAGGGTCAAAATTAAGTGACCTGAAAAAATGAGAAAGTTTTAAAATAAAATAAGTAATGTATTATAAAGACTGTTCATTTATTAATAAAAAACACTGAAAAATTAGTTAAAATCCGATAATTCCCTGATTTTTGGTAAATTATTTTCTGGAGCGCCCCCCGCTAAAGTCGCCTTTTCAAAAACGCATTTTAGACCTAATTTGTGTCTACCTATGTTATGCTGTTACTAAAAAAATATATCATACTTTTACTGTTTGACACAAACATTATTTACTTATTTAAAATAAGTAAACATAATAAGTAAATAAGTGTTTGTGTGAATTTCGTAATTTTGAAGATAATATTAACCTTTATTCAAGTTTCATTGTGTTAAATACCCCACCTTTTTTAGCGCTAATGATTTACGATTTTTTGTTTGTTTGTTTACAACATTGAGAATAATATTCCAACTTTCTCATACGTAGACAATTGTAAAATCAATTTTTAATTGCTTGTTTGAGTTAGAAATAAAATGTAACATTGTAATTTATTTATTTATTTGAGCAACAAAAATAACAAAGATTAAAAATTTTATTCTAAGAAATAAGAAAGTATTCGTAAAAATATTGACAGTGACTGATTTTTATTGACATTTAAAATCTTATTTAAAAAAAATATAACCGTAAACTTGTGGACAAAGATTTGATTTTACTTTTCGTAGAATCGGCTCTCCAAAGCAAAATATTTTGAAATATTTAGAAAGATTATTAAATAAATATTTTAAAGATTTGGACAAAAAAACGAATTTTATTTTATGTTAAAATTTAGTCATGACTGGAATCTGTTATTCTTTGTTTATTTGTTTGTTTTTTCCTTTCTTTCTTCTTTTTCTTCAGCACGCAAGCTCCTGCAAACGCATTCAACAACGCGGAAGAGGCAGCAGGGTGGGGCAGGGTGTTGCGTGCCTGGTGATTGTAGCTGGAATATCATCATCAGCTATATGATTTCTTTCTAAAAATCGTTTGATTTTTGGTTGATTAATTAATTATATCCCTTAATCAGTAAAAATCAATAACCAAATTTGGAGTGTTTCTTAGAACGTTATCAGTGTGTATGCAATATTTTGAATCTGAGTGACCTCCCGTTTTGTTGTTATACGTCGACACGTACATACCAAAATCTCTCTCATATATATATATATATATATATATATATATATATATATATATATATATATATATATATATATAAACTTTGTTCTTGTGAACTTTTTTTGTCTTTTGAAGCATTGGAAAACAGAACAAAAATCAGAATTTTAATATTCAATTTTTGTTCTGTTCCTGGTTTGATCAATTCCGATATTTCGAGTGAACATTCGCCTTTTTTCAAGGTGTATGAGACGGCCTGGAGAAAAAAAATGAAATGCTGTATATGAAAGCAAAAAAAAAAAAAAAAATGTAGTGAACGGATTTGGAGTTTTTTAACCTTTTTTAAAATTTTCTTTCGAAATTGTGTGACGTATCTCATCCGAATTACGATCATGGTAATCATTCAAAATTCGGCATGACTTTGATCGTGAAAGTCATGCGCAACTTAAAGAAAATTATTAAATAAAATGAAAAAAATAAAATAAAAAATGATGTTACATCACAGCATTAGCCTTCGGCTCCTTGCCGTGTTTTAGGCTGAAATACGCGTTTTCGTGGAATTTCGGAATTTTTTTTCGAGGGTTATGATGTTTGTAGTGGGATTAATATCCCACCACAATCATCATAATGGCATGTGTGAAAATATTTGTATGTGTTTAAAATACCGAGGTCAGTATTCAAACCATTATATATATATATATATATATATATATATATATATAATTAATGTTGATATTATGATTTCACACTCATAACTTCAAGTTTCTTGGTAGTCCAATCATCAGATGAGAAGTGGTTGAGATGTAAAAAACCAGTCGTGAAATGGTAAAAATCAAATTTTGTAGCGTTTATATGCAGCGTTTTTCACGCGATGGGAAATGCAAAGCTAAAAATTGTTTTTTTAAACTGTGGCTTGTTTAACGTTTATGTGACGTGGATTGCATTCACGTGATGTAATGTCATGACGTTAAATTTGTATTTAAAAAACATTATAATCAAACAAACTTGCATTGGTGTTAATGCACGCGGTGTTCAGATGAATTTTTTTTTTATGAGTGTGAAATCATAATATCAACATTAATTATAAAACTGCTCTGCTTTATTAGCATTGAGCACCTTTCCATGCAAATACTTTTCTCATTTTTTCATTCACTATTCATTATATATTATATATATATATATATATATATATATATATATATATATATATATATATATATACCTAGAATTCACTGGTAGGATCTTCGGGATAATTCTGATTGAAATTGATTAAGTCAAGCGGATTTAAACAAAAACAAAAACAAAAAATTATATAAATAATGCAGCATACCGAAGAAACTCAGCATACCTTTTGATCTTTAACTGTCAAAAACGCCATTTCTAATTAGGACTACACCCGTTTAAAATTTCGGACAGTACATTGACTAGATTATCTAAAAAGTCTTCCAATATCAACCTCTTAAACAAGAAAAATGTGAATACAAGCAAGTCCTTAAGAATACTGTATTTAAAACCACCCTCACATACAAAGTTAATAATAACCAACCCAACCCTGGTGAGAGAAGGAAAAGAAGAAAAAAGACCAGAATTATCTTCT
Organism: Doryteuthis pealeii; assembly: GCA_023376005.1. Classification (NCBI taxonomy): domain Eukaryota; kingdom Metazoa; phylum Mollusca; class Cephalopoda; order Myopsida; family Loliginidae; genus Doryteuthis; species Doryteuthis pealeii. The sequence goes on along the minus strand of CM042160.1, from coordinate 20,801,435 downwards.
GGTTCACCCACCCCCGTTTAATGCAGCCATTAGAAATACATTAGGAAATGACTTTTTATTAACTATTAAAAGATTTTCTATCCGAAAACAAGTTATATATGGTATTTAATAAAAACGCAGACAGACTGAGTTACAGTTGCATGCCTAATGTTGCCCGAAATATCAGCAAAATCTACATTAATGAATTGACTAAAAAACGAATAAAAACAAAAAAAACAACAAAAAAACCCCAAAAAACAAAACAAACAAAAACCCCCCATGCGATTGTAATAATACAAACATTAAGTGTTTCCCTTGATGATAAATGCCTAAGCTATTGCATTGTGTACTTTGAAAAATATGGGTTATACCCAATAACATCGAACCCGGAAGAATGCGAAACAAAAGAAGGTGAAACCAGAAGAAAGAACAAGCAGTCATAAAGTCTTTTCGGAAGATCTCGCTTAGCCTCTTAAATGCTCGGTTTAAACAAGAGACTCACGACCTTAAATGCTCGGCTGAAAGAATATAGCAGCGCTTTTACAGACAGACCACCAGGAATGACTAGCACAGAAGAATCCTGAAATGACCCCGTGATGAAAAACTTTACTGCACCAGATAAGTGTTTAATGTATATTTAAACTTGTTACCTTACATGATTTTTGACTGCTAAAAGAATATGTTTTAGCAACCCGTTAATACGCACGATAATCTTTTTGAAATTATGTATTTACGCACAGCTTCGTATATATGAAATATAGACTTAGTATAACCATTTCCAAATATGTCTGGGATATTAAAATAGATATGGCATAGGGCCTATCATAAACTAGAAGATTCTTAAAACAACCCGTAATAATTAATTGGGTTATACATTCTGCTTTTTCTGTGTGGAGGAGAAACTGGCTATCACATCTTACACTAATTCCGAAGAACTACTAAATAAAATACGCAAACGGAAATGGCGTATCAAAAAGTGTGCTGCTTTCCTTCTCTAGGCTGCGTTTCTTCTGTACGTTGCTTTTCTTCTTTAATGTTTTTTGTTTATACCAGCTTGTTTTAATCAATATCAATCAGAATCATCCTGAAGATGATACCGGTCAAACCTAGGTAGATATGATTGACTGGTTGGATTGGTTTTCAAAATCAGCTCTGCAAATGTATTGAGCCCTTTTATATTCATACCTCCAGTAAAAACTTACTTTTAGTCTTTCTGTTGTTTCTCTTCAAACACACACACACACACACACACACACACACACACATATATATATATATATATATATATATATATATATATATATATATTACTAATGAAGATGATTGATGGATTTTAAAGGCATGTATACCAATTAATAGATATTTTATGCTTAGATGGTTCGTTGATACTTTTCCTTTGCTGTGAATGTATTTGCCAGCTTTCCGCACGTGTAGGATATGACACAAGGCCAATTCTAAGTAGAGTTTAATAGGTTTTAATTCAGAGTTTGCATTATCCCTTACTGGTTGCCATATCAAGGTTAAAGATCCCAGTCTGCCCTACTATTTACCCATAGCTGGAGGAATAATAGTTGTATTCCTACCTGTCGAAGGGATATAAGCACTATGTGACATGCAGTCATCATGCGGATTTGAATTCGTGTCACCTTGCCCAATTCCTACGATGATAACCATTACATGACGAGTGGCTATATAGTTTCTTAAGAGGTTTCGGGACACATTTATAAGCTATCAAATATTCCTATCTAATACAGACCCTTTTCACACAGTTGAATATAGTAATAATACTTAGTAAGTGAGTGAACAGTTCTCTTTGATGGGGCACTAACAAATATTATCAACACGGGTCAGAGTGTACCTGGGAGTAATAGCAATGTATGAGTCTGCATTCCTCAATGATCGGCACTTTAGTATCATTCCCAAGATGCACCCATTTTATGGGTGGGGGGTCTTAATCGTCTGCAGGTGAAGTAATGAGCTCGATCCTTACTATGTGTTTATACTTTGGGCCTTGTGCAAAATAGAAAGCAGCTCAGGTTTTCTCATGCATGTTCTAAATTGCAAGATTATTTATTGTGAGTTCACATCTCATTGGGTATCCAATAGTTCTATCCTTGTGTCAAATTAAGCTTGCAAACTGGAGCCTCACCATCAGATGAAGTTTTCCCAGGAGAGTTGAATAATTAAAATTAATAGCCTTCACATTTGTACATGAATAAGCTTTGGAATAAACATCTGTAAAAATGAAAATACTGTTGATATATCGTGAGATTACGAAATCAAGAGTTATTCTTAGTCGCAGACATAATCGAAACTTACTTTTCAAATGTTAAAAACCTGTTACAATCTTTAACTGGACTGGAGAAAGCCATTTATAATTGACATTATGACAGTTAACATTTTCCGACTTCTGATTACGTCATTTGCACTTTCTGTTGCCCGTTCAAATGCAAAACGTATAACACATTAAACTAATTCTGCGTTATTGGTCTCTACTATTTTCCTTCTCCGTTCACATCGTTCTACATGTCTGATTATAATCTATCTCTATATGATTTCTGTTTCCAGCAAGATCGATCCATTTATGCCTACGTTGCTCGGCGTATGCACTTGCTCACGCGTAATAGTAGACAACGCGCCTGTGCGCTTATGCGAAAGCGCGTGGATAGGCGTGGGCGCTTGTGCAAGCGTGCGTGCTAAGTGCCAAAACTGAATGCCACACTTCCTGAGCGAAAAATATATTTAGCATCGGCAAAGAACTGAATGAACAGATGTCGACTAAGAATATCCGACTCTTAACGTGAAAAATGGACTATGCTGCCGATTGAACAACAATAGAATCTGTAACAATAACAACGACAGAAATAAAACTAATAAGACTTTTGGCTTGTCGATTAAAGTTATAATAATAATAATAATAATAATAATAATAATAATAATAATAATAATAATAGCAAGAAACTGGTGTTATTGTAGATGAGAATAGCTGGATATGGCTAAGAAGGACAAACCTCATGAGAGAAAGCAAATCTTTTTTAATATTAACACATAATAATACCATGAGAACCAATTATATCAAAGTGATAATACGTAACTGACTAGCAAATGTAGATTATTTGGAGACAGACATGAGATGGTTAATCACATAATAAGCGAATACAGCAAACGAGCATAAATGGAACGATTGGATAGGAAAAGTGATCCACTAGTAATTATATTTTGACCATGCGAACAAATGGTGTATGCACAAACCATTATCCGCCCGGGAAAAGGAGATGCATAAAATCATCTTGAATTTTAGTTACAAACGGATCACCTAATCCCGACCAGAAGATTATACCTATTATTAATTAAAATGATCTGTTGTCACGTAGTGGATTTTACTATGCTGACTTATCGCAGAGTGAAAATGAAAGAAAGCAAAAGGATAGCCAGAAACTTGCACGATGCCAGAGAACGACAAACACTATGGAATATAAGGATGACAGTGATACTAATTGTAGTTGGTGCTTTTTGAGCCTTCCCAAACGACTTACAAAAATACTAGTAAAATTGGAAACTTAAGAAGAAGCAAGATTATCCAGAGTACAGCATTGTTAAGATTGGCTAGAATAGGGGCTATAATATGCAGAAGAGTCCTGGAGACTTGAAGAGAATTACTGTCACTCAGATTCATAACTATGAGGGAAATGTAATCAAGTGGTAATGGTGCAAAGGACTAAATAGAACATATCCTATTTCATGAGAAGCAACTTAAAATATCCATAGATGTTAGTGAATTAAATTATATTCATTTAATTATATAAATACAAACTAAATTTGAATCGAGTACTTAATTGCTGACTTTGGCAATACATTTTAAAGTGGTAATAGTTAGTTTTCATAATATTAAATGAATAATGATAATTCAAAATTAACAATTTGAAGACAAATTGGAACTGTTAAGATGATCAAAATGTAAAGTTTTACATAGAAAAAGGCAATATAATTTATCATCAATGGTTTACTTTGACTTGGTATATAAGGGTTATTTAATACCGAAATCTGTTTAATTCATAAATATTTGATGGCTATCATAATCATATTGTCCTTGTTGCTTGGCATCTTTTATTTGTCTATCATTTGTTTTTACGCAATTATAGGATATGACGTATTTCTATTTAATACAAATATATTGTATGGTTTGAAGTATTCCTATATTAATATTAAAAGAGTATTCACAATTATACATGTAAGTATGTATATGTAAGTATTCCTATGTAATAATAATAATAGTTTATACATGTTTATGTTTGATATCATGTATTCCTATCTAATACTCTATTCATAATCATATGTTTCGAGGTAACTATTCCTATTTAACGATAATATTTTATACACAGTTATATGGTTCTAAGTATTCCTATCTAACATTAATAATTATATTTGATAATAATCATTTATTTGTACGTACATATATGGCATCAGTTATTCAAGAGTATTAATTTTAAAACAAATCTTTTTAACACGCTGGTTTAAAGTGGACCCGGGAATAATGGTAATGAAGGAGTATTCTATACTTCCCAGATATCCAGAACTGGAGCCTCGCCACCGGATGCACATTAGTGTCATACCAAGCACATGTCCTTTGGGGGGGGGTCTTACGCTTTTGCAGGAGACACCGAGAAGTTGACCCTTATCATTTGCGCCATGAATAAAGGATTCCGGGTAAAAAAATAGATAAAGGCCACTAAAATGACAAATGTTGAATCCCTTGTTTCCTCTTTATTCAGAGTATTTTTAGTTTCTAACCTCAAAATGAGAATCAGCCAGTGAATGGAATTAAGTAAATGCTGACTATATTCCCCTAGAGAGAGATAAGACCCTTCCTTACGAAGAAATCATTTCCTGGGTAAGGCACTAAATTGCATCAGATGGTGAGAATTCAGTTCTAATGAGCTGAATTATGCCAAAAACAAGTGTGAAAAACACTTAAGAAACAACTACACACAAAATGTAAATATGAACATGTAATGAATATACTTCTCTAACCACTAGACCGATTGATATGCCATTAAAATCAATGAATCAATGAATCAATGAGTAAGTACGATGTTTATGATTATGAATACTACCCCCATGCACTCTGTGGAAAATGCATTGCCTAATACAATAAGAATGCAACATAATAAATTGGTTCAAATTTCTAAAATTTAAAAAATCTCTTCGTTGAAATATCAAGTCTTAAGATTTGTTGTTTAATGCTTTTCGTATCAATATATTACGATTCCTCGTTTTTATCGAATTAAATGGGATATTTTATTACTTGTTTTACGAACAAGTACACCACTTAGGATTACTAACTGCCTTCCACACTATTGGAAAATACAATGCAAATTATTAAATACTTAAGAAAGAATCTGGAAAGATCCGCACACGTGTGTATATGTAGATTCAATTCCCAACTAAGTAAACTCATGAACTGAAGGACAATTACGACATCATGTCGACTTTGAGTTGATAGGGCACTAGGCCGTGAAGTAGTTTGAAACTGACCTAGACACGTACAACACCAAATCTCTAACACGAACAATGCAATATTCATGTAGTACATAATTATAACACAGACACGGCCGTATTACAGACAATGTAACTGTCTGATGAAATGATTTTTCATTGATGTCATTAGGTGATGTGACAGTCATTAAAAATAGCTAACGTAAAAAAGCTAAGTTAAGAGTAGTAATAATTGTTATCGAATCATTATGAATTTGTAAAAAAATTACTTAATAAATAAGTAGACAATGTAATTTGCAACTTATAATACTCATACAATTAAAACATTGAATTCTACTCAGAAAGAAATCGAAGAGACAATTCTAATAACAATTGTATTGGTGTAAACAGTGAGGGAGATACAAAACAAGTAAGATGTGAGTGAGTATAAGTGTGTGAATGATTATGTGTGTGTGAGCGTGTATGTGTGTGTGTGTGTGTGTGTGTGCATGTGTGTGTGTGTGTGAGAGAGAGAGAGAGAGAGAGAGGGGGAGAGAGAGAAAGAAACAGAGACAGAGACAAGAGAGAGAGAGAGAGAGAGAGAGAGAGAGAGAGAGAGAGAGAGAGAGAGAGAGAGAGAGAGATGAAAATCGTTACATTTTGTCTACTAACAAAATGTCCTTGAGTTATGTTTGATTGTATCAAACTTATTTAATATATTACCAGTCCAGTTCAGTAAGAAATCTTACGCATGTGTGCCAAAAGGTAGAAAAATCTTCATTTTCATCTCACCTCGCGTATAATAATAATAATAATAATAATAATAATAATAATAATAATAATATAATAATAAAACCTTATCAACGGAATAAACACATGGACTTCCCTCTTGTAAGATTCTCGGGACCATTCCTAAAATGGACAAGAGAGGAGCTCTGACAGATGGACCTAAGGACAAGGAAACTGATGATCATGCACAAGGCATTCCACCCGAGAGACGACACGGTCAGACTCTATGTGTCAAGAAAAGGGGTCTGGCCAGCATCGAAGACTGTGTGGATACGACTAATTGCAGCAGCCGAGAAAAGCATATGAAACACAGTGACAAACAGAAATACATAAAAAAATAAAAAAACAGAAATGGGAAGAAAAACAACTACATGGGTACTTTAAGCGCCTAAACTCAAGAAATGTCACTTCAGAAGACCTGGACATGGCTAAAAAAGGAAACCGCAAAAGAGAAACCTAATCCCTATTAATCGTAGCATAAGACAATGCCATTAGAACAAACTATATAAAGGCAAAAATAGATAAGACGCAGGAGAATACCAAGTGTAGAATGTATGGAAATAGAGACGAAACAGTCAATCACATAACAAGCGAAAGCAGCAAACTAGCACAAAGAGAGTACAAAACTAGATATGACTATGTGGGAAAGGTGATCCACTAGGAACTGTGCAGGAAATTCAATTTTTACCATACAACCAAATGGTATATGCACAAACCTAAACCTGTTCTAGAGAACGAGACGCACAGAATTCTCTGGGATTTCGAGGTACAAACGGATCACCTAATCCTGGCCAGGAGACCGGACCTAGTATTAGTTGACAAGAAAAAGAGAACCCGTCATCTCGTGGATTTTGACGTCCCGGCCGACCACCGAGTGAAAATGAAACTAGGTGAAAAAATAGACAAATACATAGACCTTGCCAGAGAACTAAGGAAACTTTGTAACATGAAGGTGAAGGTCGTACCAATTGTAATTGGTGCCCTTGGAACGATCCCCAAAGCACCGGAAATAGAATTTGGGTGAATCAGAAAAAGAATCGAGACCATCCAAACTACAGCACTGTTAGGATCGGCTAGAATACTCAAAAGAGTACTAGAGATCTGAGGAGACTTGCTATCACTCAGACTCCAGTGAACCACCAGCTACTGCAGGTGTGAAAAACTCATTTCTCTGATCTTGAGATTATTTAGATATATGGACAAAAAATCAATAAATATATGATCAATAAGAAACACCTAAACAAAATGAGACTCAACACATTTACAAGCAAAATATCTTACAATCTAGCATTACAACATTATCAACGTAATAACAAAGAAACGATATAGAACAGATAAAACAAATTATGACTGATAAGAAAATTACATTACCATCTCTAAGAAATATAGCATGGTAAAGAGTCATGACAGCAACTGAAAACAAATAAAATATTATATAAAAGCCCAACGTACAACATCACCGAATTAAAAAAATCGCATATAATAATAATAATAATAATAATAATAATAATAATAATAATAATAATAATAATAATAATAATAATGCTATCACTGTTATATAGTCGCGAGGCTACAAATTTACTAAGTCTCAGAAAATAATTAAAAAATAACATATTTGATGATAATGAAAAATAAATAAAAAACCTTACTCAAACTATAAAAATATACAGCAAGGATATAGAAATGGATTTTGGGATTTAAAAATGTGCCGTGCTCGTGATGAAGAAAAAGTAAAAGAGGAACAACGAAAAAAATAGAACTACAAAATCAGGAAAGCATCAGGGCGCTTGGAAATAAAGAAAATTAAATGTACTAGGGAATAATGGAAGCAGACACCATCAAACATATAGGAAATAAAAAGAAGAAAAACTCATTGTAAACCAATCTCTAAAGCAGTAATCTCATCAAAATAAACAAGTAAATAAGTTCTCCTTGTAAGATAATCTGGGTCGTTCTTAAAATTGAGATAGGAGGAACAAATGAACCAAAAGACAAGGAAATTGATGATGATGCATAAGGCATTACACTTAAGAGATTATATAGATAGGCTATATGTGCCAATAAGATAAAGGGGAAAGAGGACTCGCCAGAATTGAGGGTAGCGTAGATGCAATAATTCTAGGATAAAAGGAACACATAAAAACAAGCAATGACATATGAATTACAGCAGCCCGCGTTGGGGTCCCTGTGTCGCAGAGCTCTAGCCAATAATAACAAACGCAAAAAGAACACAAGGATAGACAGAATAACAGGAATTTTTAAATTGTAAAAATAAAAAGAAACTCAGAAGAAAAATACTTCAGAAGACAAACGAAGAACATTGCATACAGGGTGACCTGGCTTTGGAGAGGAAACCTAAAGAGAGAAACGGAATAATTATTAATAACAGTCCAGAATAACGTCATAAGAACTATGTAAAAGCTAAAACAGATAATATTCACAAAAATAGCATGACTATGAGACGAAATAGTCAAGCATCAAATAAGTGAATGTAGAAACTGATCCATAAAGAGTAAAAGATCAGGCACGACTAATGATTAACTGAGAATTATGTAAGCAAGTAAAACTTGACAAAATTGACAAATCGTAGTAAAAAAATAAGATCTACATTGTCCTTTTTAATTTTGAAATAAAACTGGATTACCTGATTTTGGCTAGAACACCAAACCTAGTTGTACACAAGGAGAAAAAATAATTGAATTGGCCGTTTCTCTCACTGGTCTTCGGTGACAACACTACAGTAGGGCTGACGAGGTTATCTAGGTAAGTTTAGAAGGAAAATTCTGAATTAAGAAAATTATAGAAAAATTGGGTGATTAGATGGATATCAGGCCAGTAGACATATGGTATTTTAATGGCATGTCAACCGGTCGGGTTATTTTAGATCAGGTGGTTAGGAAATCGTGTTAATTGTAAATTTACATTAATATTTTGTGTGTTGTTGTTTCTTAAGATTTCTTGTACAAAGTTATATAATACCAATTTTACAATCTAATACACAATAATTTGCACAGAGTTATATGGTTTCATGTATACCAATATAATTCTAATAATCATATGGTACCAACTAATCATTTCTATTTAATAATAGTTATTTGTTTTCACTTAGTTATATCGTTTTAACTATTTTACAGTTTATCAGCATTTTTGTGTCATACTCAGAATCCCACTTTTACAGTCAGCGTATTTTAAACCCCGTCGATAGGGCTAAAACGATAACAAGGCAGAAATCATGACCATTATATTCTGAAATGAATGTTGTTTCTATTATCAATAATTGCACTCACACAAGCTGATTAAGTTTATATTGGTTATTGTTGTACCGACCGTTCCTACAGTGGAGAATATACACCGGTTCTCACTATAAATAGTGAGACACCGAGTGAAAAGGTTGTACTGTTACCGTACTGTTACCCTACTGTTACTGTTTAGCGGCAAGCTAGCCGTTCTTGTACCTTATTGTAAATACACTTGTCTCTTTTTACCCTACCTCGACTTGACTTCTTTTTTACTGTTGAACTAACATCACAACAGTTATATAATTTTATAAGAAATTAAATGGTTTAAAATCGTTTGTTGAAATTTGACTTCCGTTTTTTGGGTGGGTGTGTAGAGGGTACTGGGATTTAAGAATTGGCAGTAGCGAAAGGTTTAAAGCTAACTAAAATCCCTGCTAAAATTAAATATTTAACGACGTAGTAACAACGACAATAATAATAATAATAATAATAATAAGAAGAAGAAGAAGAAGAAGAAGAATCGGACGTAGATTATTCCCGCGCTTCTTTGTTTCTCTGACTTTTAGGATTACGATTTTTTCAGGCTTTTTATTTATCCGAACTATTTCCGTTGTTATTGAATTTTCGTTCTATCTTTAGTAATCCGTCTTGTTAAATGTTACGTGGCTGGCGGGGAGAACCAACAAAAGAACAGAGAACAAAATTCAGCGAGCAAACGGGGTCATATTTTAATAAAGAATAAGAAAATGTGAACGACTTAAAAAAATAGAAACAAAGAAGGTATGAAAAGCTTATGGGGGAAGAAGGGAATGAGAATGGGATGGAGAGTAGGAGATAGAATACATAGTAACAAAGAGAGAAGGAGAAACAACAAAGAGAGAGAGAGAGAGAGAGAGAGAGAGAGAGAGAGAGAGAGAGAGAGAGAGAGAGAGAGAAATGGAAAAGTAGGATCATTAAAAATAAAGGTACAGAAATTGAAGTAGAAAGAAAAGATGGACGAAACAAAATAAGTGATATGACATCTATATCAACGAGGATGTGGTGGCTGCGTATTCCGCGAGAAAGCATTTCGAACTATACGGACTGACTAAAAAGGGTACGGAGAAGTTGCAGAACGGAGCCAGAGTGCTGGGACTAGAAGTCTGGACGGGAGAGCGTGGTTGACAGTGATGGCGACGAGGAAGTACCACGGAGAGGTGTATTCTCCGTATGTGGCTAACTAGTGGGACAGTTTCCCGTATGTGGATGGCTGCAAGTGGCAACTGGCTTCATCAAACGTCGAGTCACTGTTGTTATGCAAGATCTGTGATGTTCCTTTGGGATGTATGATAACGGACATTCTTGTCAGGGTACATCAACTGGATTCTTTCCAGGCAGTGTGATACATGGACACAGTGTGATACATGGGCGCCACGTTCGAATTTGTTCTGCAAACAGTCGTGAAATACCAGATGTTTAAGGCGTGAGGTTGTCCACCATCCGTGTGGCTTAATTCACAATCTCTCATCATCCTAGCTTTTCCCACCTCGTTCACACCAACCGCATGCCATCGACGACTACCGAATGTTGACTAGCTATCCCAACGAGGCATCGTGCCATGAACTTCGACGTGCACTGCTCATATGAATTTTCACCCAAACTATATCTCCGTCTTTGTATCAGACCGGAGTCAAAAACAGAAAGAAGAAAACGTGTCATCTCGTGGATTTTGCCGTCCCAGCAGATCACAGAGTGAAGGTGATAGAATGGTTTCCAAAGGTTCAGAAAATAGTATGGATGGATTGGAAATCGAGACCATTCAAGCAGAAGTGTCCCGGAGACCTGAGGAGACTTACTGTCAGTCAGCCTCCAGTGAACAACCAGCTTAGAACCAGGAGGGAAAAACCAAAATAAAGCACAAATAGATGACACAACAGAACAGCAAATGTTGGGAGTGGGGAGACAGAGATGAGACGATGAGCCATTTATCAAAAGAATGCAGCCACTAGGCAGGACTGAGTGGGAAAGGTGATCTAGTAAGAATTGTGCAAGAAACTAAATTTTGACCATGCAACAAAATGGTACATGCATAAAGTAGAATCTGTTCTTGAGAATGAAACACATAGAATTCTCTGGTACTTTGAGATAAAGACGGATCACCTTATCCCAACCAGAAGACCAGACAGTATTGATTAACAAGAAAAAGAAAACCTGTAAGCTAGTAGATTTTGCAGGGGGAAGATGAAAGAAAACGAAATGATAGACAAATACCTGGACCTTGCTAGTGAATTAAAAAAAACTGTAGAATATGAGGATTAAAATGATACCAATTGTTTTCGTGCATTTGAAACAGTCCCCAAAAGTTAGAAAACAGACTAGAGAAACTGAAAAAAGAATCAAGTGAAAGACCATCAGCTTACGCCGGAGTGAAAAACTCGCTTGGAGTAATAAATAATAATAATAATAATAATAATAATAATTAATAATAATTTGTTGAAAGAAAAAAAAACAAGGTCTTTGGTGGTGGTCTGCAATCAAGTTCTCCATCACAGTTCCCCTAGATGTCTTCATCACAAAACGTGCAGGTGGGTGCTGACCTCTTTGTTCGGGCGCTCCTTCGGAGTAGGGAGCTGTGGCTTCTTCCTCGGCCCAACCACGTTTAAGACCATCGTCAGGCGATCCATCGACATCATCGAGACACTCGTATCAGAGGCATCATCTGGCGATGCAACTCCTGATCCACCCTCTTCTGACCAATTATTTTAATTAATTAATATTTGTACATGGTGAGGGATCCCATCAACCAGCACTGAGTGGGGACTGTTAATTTCTGTTACTCGCCCTATCCTGGACTTGCTCGTACACCTACTGTGTGGGATTCTCACCCACACAGCACCCTCTCTCGACATAGTCCCTGGGTATCAGGGTTGGCCGCGTTATCAATACCCTGTATACGGACGTTGTAAGTGCATATAACGTTGAATGGTGCTGTGGAAGTTGAGAGGCTGTCTTTTTGGCGTAACATCATACAAATACACCGACTTTGGTATAGAGCATTGTTTACTTGCCGCAATTGTTTTCACATTTCTGTGGCTTCTTTCTACGACACCGTTTCCCACTGGTTCGTAGGTGGAATCGGAGCCGTACGCCCCAGTTTTGCAGTAACTGCTGAAAGTGTTGGCAGGTAAATGTGGTGCCGTTGTCTGTTAGGATCTCAACTGGTGGGCCACACTCATAGAATACTGACTCCAACTGGCGTACGACACTTGGTGAGTCTTGCCGGCGAAGAGGCCGGCAGATTGCAAATCGCGAAGGACCACAATCAATGAGCGAGAGATAATGGTTACCGCCGTAATGAGTGATGTCAACTCCTAACCTATCCAATTGTTCTCCACATGAAGTCTCCCTTTTCGCCAGTATACAGGCGCTGGATCAATTGACCGACAAGCCGTACACGTTTTTACTGCCAGTCGTACGTCGGCTTTTGAAACAGTCGGGTCCTTCTGTTTAGCAAAATACAACGTGCGTTTTATTCCGTTGAGGGATAAGTGCAATTTGCTGAATGTTCAGCCGAGGTGCAGATGCAGCGCAGGTAGGTCGGGTGGGCTCAACTTCAGTTTTTACACAACTCAGCCACCGCTGTGGTACTCTTGTTAGATGGTCGGCTTTGTTGTTCTCCAAGTTGACTAGTGTTACTTCTAGCCCATACTCTTTTACTAGGTACACGAGCGTCCTGAGTCGCCTTCGTAGCAGCATTTCGCTAGCTGCTTTGGTGGTTAGCCGCGCCTTCCCTGTTAGTGTGTTCGACGTCCATCGGTAAACGCAGGCTGAATCTGTCCTAATATGTAGTACCTTTGCTTGCCACTGGAGTGCCAGGTTAACCCTTTTTTATCAAACTGCGTCAGGTTTGGCTAAGTTAATGTGTTGCACATTATTGGCTGGGCGCAACCAGCTTGCATCTTTGACAACTGATCCGTTAGCTTCTAGCGCAACCCCAGTGGCAAGTGAGCTCGCGTCACCCAAACTGTGAATTCTCGCCCCTTCACACACCACTCGCTTCTTACGGGATCGTCCTGCTGTATCCTGGTTAGCATCTCTGTCAACATAACCCTGAGGGGAGTGTCGTTCGTTTCATCATCCCATCCAGTAGTAACTTTGTTGGCGCGACGTTTTATGTATACCGTCGCCACGTGGAGCCATCCGCTAACTGAACAATAACCAACAAGCTTTCCGTACAGTGGAAAGATGGCCCGCTGCGTCATGACTGGTAGAGAGTCTAGAGTATCTACTCCCCGTGTCCATTGTAGTCTACCGCCGCCGCTATGAACGAGCAGTCCGAGCACCCATGCTCCTTCTGGAAGCCGCTCAGGAGTCTTGCAGACCAGTCCAAATATTACGATGCGCTCCTTATCTGGGGACGCAAGATGTGTATTGATGAAGACGTCATCAATATATGACGACGTGGCTCCTTGTATTGTCGGATTCTTGGAGATGACTGAGTTCATAATGGATGGCATTATCATTGGCGCAACATTCAAGCCAAATTCCAGTCACGTGAGGCAACACCTCCATCCCTTCAACATTACTATCTGAAAGTGTCACAGTGATTTTTGTATGTATACTTGAAGATAGGCCTTCCTCAAGTCCAATATAGTAACTTCAAATACCTCGCGCCGCCATTCCCGCAACTTCTGTGCACACACATATGCGTTTGCCGTAAACGGGCCGACGAACCCATTGAGCTCCCTGTAGTCCATTACGGGCCTCACCTTATTCTTGCTCCTTTGGACTATCACCATGAATGGAATTAAGGCTTTGGCTGGACCGAGTTCTTTTGCAAGATACGGCATCAACCAACCATTTTTCAGCCATAACTTTAGTTCGTTTTCATATTCGGCGCAAATATTTATTTACCACCCGACCGCCTCATAGAAACCTACGAGGCGGTCCACATCTTCTTCTGTTGGTCGAATACAGCGCTAAAGTCAGGTTTATCGATTTTGATCGCAGCATACCTGGGTACGCTCTTCGCGAAGAAGTGAACCTCACCTGACTCCGTCAGGTGTACTCCTTCGAGTCTCTTGATTCCGTCAAATCCAGTAGGAGGTCGAAACCCAACAACTTTGTCTTAACGACTAAGACATCCAGATACAAAAAGGTGCATGCGGTCTACAGCAAGCTCGACTCGGCTAGTTCCATGGCACCTCAGAATCTTTCAATCTGCTTTTAATACGTCAACGTTCTGACGTCTCCACTGGCGACATACCGATGTGCTCATCAGTATTTTGGAACTGTCGGTGTCGACTAGGGTCTTGCAGTGCCGTACGTAAAAAATACACGAATGATATGATGCGCCTTTTTTTACTTGCCTGGAGAGAAGACTGACGCTGACGTCTTTTCCCTTGAGCCGTTTCCCTGGCATTCCCAAGCAAAATGACCGATTTTCCCACATCTGAAGCATAGCATCTCCTGGTGTGTTCTGCGGATGCTCGTTCCATCGGGTCGTCTTGTTGCACAGTCTCTGGCAACGTGACCCTGGCCCCTGCATCTGTAACAGGTGATGGCTGTTTGGGACTTCGTCTCGAAAGACACTTCGCCCTCACTTCGAGTGAACTGCGTTGTTGCGATCGTATCTCCGGCTGTATCTTTCGTCAGCACTCCCGCTTGTGTCAGCAAATCTCCCACGGTCAATGTTTCGATGACTGGTACCTGTTGTAGCTCTTTGAGATGTCGTTTGGGAACCCTGTCACGAATGCCAGCTTCATCACCGTCTCAAGACGGTGACCAGTGAATCCTGACCTTCCTGCAATTGTCGTATATTCCTGGCGTAAACATCCACGCCCTCTCATGCCCACCTAATCAATTTCAGCTTCGTGTAAGCAGAGAACTCCCCGTCCGAAAAAAGGCTCTTTCAACCGATATTTAATAAGGTCGATATTGGTCTGTTGATCCTTGTCCATCTCCAAATATAGTTGGAGTTCATCTCCTTCCAAATACAAGGGTAAAAAGCTTGCCACGTCATCTACTTTCTGGAGTCTCACCACCAGCTGTACCTTGGTACATTACCCTCCCCATTGAAGTGCTTTATTATGCCGCTGCCGAGTTTCACTTTTGCCATTTTGGTAAAGTCAAAAATAAGAAGCAGTGTTGAAATAGCTTTTGTTGAAAGAAAAAAAAGAAAAGTTCTTTATTGAGGGGGTGGGGGCAGCAATCAAGTCCGATGTAAACTGGTAAAGTAATCTTTCGTCACCTGTCTGTCTGTCTGTCTGTCTTTCTTCCTTTCCTTTTCCTCCTTCGTTTCGTAGGTCAGTCGCGCTGCTCTGCTCTGTCTTCTTTGGACGCCCAACATCCGGGGTACCCCAGTTAGAATCAATTCGGTTGATATGGTCAGGACAATCATTCGGGCAACTGAGTCGAACCTCGCGTCCGTGTCACGCCAAGTCTTATTGTTTTGCATTCGGGAGGACGCGGGTTCGATTCTGGTAGGCAAGACAATGTCTTGCTCTCCTTCTCAGAGAATACGGTAGTTGCCGTGCATTGCCGCCATCTGACTCCCGTTCTCCATCACAAATAATAATAATAATAATAATAATAATAATAATAATAATAATAATAGAGCTATTTTCCAGGGAGACCTGCTATCACCACTACTGTTTATTATAACAAAGATGCGACTATACTTAGAAAATGCAGGGGGATACAAATTCACTAAAAAACAAACAAAAAAAAACACCTATGTACATTGATGACATAACAGATTTTGTAAAAAAGTGAAAAAGACCTAGAAACCCTGGGACAAACTATTAGAATATACAGCCAAGATATAGGAATCGAATTCGGAATTGAAAAATGTGCCAAGTAAGGGATCAAAAAGAAGGAAATAAAATTAATGGACGTTATACAACTACCAAATCAAGACACTATGAAAACACTTGGAGAAAAAGAAAGTTACAAATACTTGGGAATTTTAATTTTCTTTTCATTTCTCTTTGCTTGAAAGTGTCTATCAAGCAAAGAGAAATAAAGAAAAGTTAAAAACAAATACCCCAGGAGAACAAGAAAACTCCTAGAAACCAAGCTCAGCAGAAAAAATCTCATCAAAGGGATAATTATTTGGGCCGTTTCCATAATAAGATACTCTGGACCATTCTTGAAATGGATAAGAGAGGAACTCAGACAGATCGACCAAAGGACTAGAAGATTAATGACAATACACCCTAAAGACTATAAAGATAGGTTATATGTATCAAGAAAGAAAGGTGGACGAGGCCTAGCCAACATAGAGGATTGTGTAAATGCCACAATCCAAAGACTAAAAGAATACACAAAAAGAGAAAAGAAAAATGACATATTGCAGCCAATAACAACAGCTGCAACATATCCCCCCAAAAACCTCAACGAAAACAAGAAAACAAAGATGGAAAGAAAAACAATGATATGGATACTTTAAACAACATTTGTCCAAGTTTTTTAATGTGCAACACATTAAAAAAACTTGGGCATGGTTAAGAAAAGGACACCTCAAGAGAGAAACTGAATTGCTAGTAATTCCTGTTCAAAACAATGCCATGAGAACAAATTTTATCAAAGCAAAAATTGATAAGACACAAGGGACAGTAAATGTAGAGTGTGTAGCAAATTGTAGTAAATTAGCTCAACGGAAATGCAAAGTTTGGTACGACTGGGTTGGAAAGGAAATCCTCTGGAGTTATGCACAGCAAAGTTCCAGCAAATCGCACGGTAAAAATGAAGGAAAACGAAAAGATAGACACATACCTGGTCTTTGCCTGAGAACTGAAAAATCTTTTTCAATTCTCCGCCAAGGTCCAGGTATTTGTCTATTTTTTCGTTTTCCTTCATAGTTATATATTACCAAGTTTTACTAGAATTAGATTGGAATACTTGAAACCATATAACTGTGTGCAAATTATTTTGTATTAGATAGTAAAACTTGCTATTATATAACTATGAAGGAAAATGGAATATGAAGGTGAGAGTAATACAAATTGTAGTTGGTACACTAGGAACAGTCCCAAAAAGATTGGAAAAAATACTGGAGTAACTGGAAATCAGAAGAAGAATTGAGACCATCCAGACAATTGCATTGCTTTAATCGGCTAGAATACTCAAAAGAGTCCTGGAGACCTGAGGAGACCGACTTGTAGTAACTCAGACTCCAGCGAAAGGCCATCAGCTAACGTTGGTGTGAAAAACTCACAGCAATGAACTTAATAATAATAATAATAATAATAATAATAATAATAATAATAATAATAATAATAATAATGAAAGTCCAGAAAATAAAAAAGAAAAAAAAGAAAAAAGAATTACTAAAATACTTATTGGCATACTTGATATCGTATAACTGAGTGCAAAAATTTCTTAATAAACAACGGCACGAAAATGTGTATATAAACATACAATAAACACAATTCTTTAACCCCTAGGCCTAAAATACGTCTAAATATGCCGATAAAATCAATCAATCAATCTATCCTCTTACGTCCGATGTTGTACCACACTTAACTGAATTTATATCTCTATTTCAATTTTCTCTTTCCTACAAATCCATTCACCTAACACCCAAAATACAGTGGATGCATTTACATACTTATTCTTAAGATAGTAAAAAATATTTACTCTCCGGTGGTTTTCTGGTATAATTTTTAGCTGTTTTGACTCCTTTTTTTTTATCGTTGTCTTAAAATTTCAAGTGTTTTTAACTTTTATTTGCTCAGTTTGTCTTACTTTTTACCGGTAAATTTTAATGTTTGCTTTTCCATTTGCTTCAATTTCTGCACATCTAATATCTCTGATAATGTTTGCTATTTTGTCTTTCAAGAAAAAAAAAAAAAAAAAAAAGAAATCGTCGTAAAAGTAACCAGAACTCTAAAAGAAATTCGCCAGAGCTCTTTACAGTACATTACTAAATGAGAGAGAGAGAGAGAGAGAGAGAGAGAGAGAGAGAGAGAGAGAGAGAGAGAGAGAGAGAGAGGGAGAGAGAGACAGACAGACAGACAGACAGACAGACAGACAGTGAGAGAGAGACAGACAGAGACAGAGACAGAGAAGCGTATTTCAGAAATAAGAATATATATAGATAGAAAGAGGAAAAAGGAAAAAGATAGAGATATCAATGCATTCAAAAATAAAAATATAAAGAAAGCCATATATATATATATATATATATATATATATATATATATATATATATATATATACGTAGGGACACATTAGGAGAGAGAGAGAGAGAGAGAGAGAGAGAGAGAGAGAGAGAGAGAGAGAGAGAGAGAGAGAGAGAGAGATTATCACAATTTAGAAAAAAAAATCTAAAAATGTCCAGTCCAGGTTTTCAACTGTAACAATACCATCATTTTGAATAAAATACTATAAAAAGAAGTGTGCTGACAGACCTGCAAAAAATCTACTGAAGAAGTGGAGTCTGGTTGAGTGAAATCTATGATAACAATTTTTACATGGGTAAAAGAACCATAAAAGTACAATAATCAGCTAATTGACAGAATTGAAGAACTTAGCAATGTTATACAGCTGTCTTTTAGATTTGCATATTTTCCATGATCACTTTCATAGACGTCTAACTCGTTTGTTTTAGACTTATATTTGATTTCATTTATATGTATGCATAAACAAAACACTGTACACACCCACCCACACACATGCGCACATCAGCACACCTATTCTATCACATGTACAATATATATTCCACTTCATCTGAATATTGCTAGAATTCCCATTACACAGATGAAGTTTTATGTTGAATAACGTTTATAGTCGTAGGAAATGGGCGCAATGAATCGAATAGACGAGACTGCATTTTAGTTTGTGTTATTGTTTTTGGGAAAAGCATCGATCCATCTCATTTTCGCTCCCAATTGTGTGTAAATAGTATGGCAGACTGGGTCATTTAGACTTGTTACGGTGACTTATTTTAGAAAATTAAATCTCAATATAATGAGGATAATTATAAAATGTTCAATAGACTTATTTACTTCTCCCTAAAAAACTATATAACCAGGGAACGCTGTTATAACTGGCATCCAAGAGGTTTGCATATCATTTATTATATAATTACACTAGGGAACAATTTTGGACATAATTTGTGATGAGTTTGATTTTTCATTTGATTTAGATTAATATTGGCGTGCTGATTTCAAAACTTTAGTCAGTTTTCTTCAGCTGAAATCCCATTGAAGGGTAGTGGAGCTTGGGAGACGCATTGGGTGGAAAGGAAATGGGAGATCCAAGGTCTGATCTCAAACCTTTTGATCCCAACATTCTATATGAGCCATTTGGAGACAAAGAAAATTATATTCCCACCTCGCACATGAAACTAGGTCTCTTGAAGCAACTCATTACATTGCACACTGAGGGTAAGTGTTTCAAGTACCGCATTTTGAAATTCCCTGACCTGTTGTTTGAAACTAATCAAGGCCGGCGGGTTTGACGGCCTACAGATACGGCTAGTTATCAAAGATGAACATTTCATTGGGATGATGTCAAAATCCAAAAGGAATACTTGGTTCTCGACAAGGTCTTTATCTTGTCAAGAACTTTCTTGGAAATGCATGAACCGAAAATTACACTGAAATTGGATAGCCACAAAACGCTTGATTGTAATATGCGCATTAAGTTCCAATTTCTGCATAGCCATCTTGCTAACTTATTGGAAAACAATTGGAGGTCAGCAATGAACAAGATGAACGATTCCACCACGATTTGAAATTCATGGAGGAGTGGTATCAAAGTATATGTGATGTAAATACAATGGCTGACAATAGAGCATAAAGTGTAATTGTCAGATTGAACACTCTAGAAATAATTATATCTATAATTCTTTTACCATAACTACTTGTACACAATTTAACTGTCACAACATCCTTTGTACGAATATGATGAATGTGTACAAACATTTTAGTAATCAATCTTTAATTATTTTTAATTGAAAACTTTTAAAAAATTCTATAAAATAAACTCAAATTTGTTACATATGCAGTATATCAATGGTTTTTGAGACAAAACGAGGGTATCCTGTTACTTAAAATGTTGATGTAAGAGAAGAAAAAAACTAGGGTAATCTTTGGATACAGATTCAAAAAGTAAGTAAAAACAAGTCTCCGATCTGATTCTACAAGAATTATGATGCCCAGTGTAATGTTTTATTATTTCTCATTATGCATAAATATTTAAAACTTCCCATAAGATAAGTACAACTTATGTTAGATTTTGTATTTCTATGGGTTTTGAAAAAAACGAGGGTATCCCGTAACTCAAATAGTTGATGTGATATAGACAACTGCGTCATTTTTGGATTCAGATATAAAAAAAAATAGTCAAAGACAAGTGTCAGATCGAACTCAACAAAAATTGTCTTCCCCAGCGTTATGTATTCAAGTCAAAATGGCTTAGCCAAAAACTTAAAACATTATTTTCCAAGTGGAGCAAGACTCACAATATTAGATAGCTAAACATTTGTTTGATCCGACTAGTATGTAATATAGGGGTCACATTATATGCTAGATCGATTTTACGTTAGCAAATACTGTATAGATTATTATTAATTAAACTTTGCTTAGTATGGAAAACAGTCATTAGGTTGGTGCACATACCTTAAAGTACCTGTTGTAGGTAAATATTCATCCCGTAATTAAGTGTTCATCGGTGCCTTCAGTCGAAAAAAAATATAGCTTAGATTTTTAGGTCTTCCAGGGAAGATCAAATCGACTACTCAGTGCCAATGGATGGGTGATATTATCTTACTAGCCATTTCTCCACGACTAGGATATGTAAGCGGGGTTCCAAGATCAAATGCTGAACGAGGCTGTTTGCTTTTCACTTCATGCTAATTCCCTAACTATTTGTTAATCATAGGGCAAACTATGTTCCTCAGCCTTGGTAAAGCAGCCCGTGAGGGATGATAGAACCCCTGAATTCAAACCAACTGCACTATGCTTTAAAGATAAGTTTGTGTCCCATCCTGCATATGGTGGAGGTATTGGGTAAATACATGCTCCAGGACAAGATGTTCTTTACCTATACTAATCATTGCTTAGTTGGAGTACAATGCCAGAAGGATGGAGAACCCAGGGAGAATCAATCGCGCTAGTATTTCTTTGGCTCGACTTGTTCTATAATCCGTATGCGAAACAAACTCATTTTAAGCATAGTCCATCCCTAGAACGAATGTAGAAGAGAACAGTATCAAAATGTTTAATTATTGTCGGCATTACCCTTTGAAGATGCTTCAAGCATTAGGAATTGGACCTTAAATATGCCCAGTCTAGCTTGCTATCCATTAAAGGGAAGGAGGTGCCCAAATATGGTATATGTTGTTCCTAGTAAACGTGTATTGATACATACGCGTACGACCGCAAGTTTAATGTTAGAGGTAGATATTTGGGTGTTATACATTAATCTTAATCTTAAGACAGTACAAGATCAGAGCTGTGACATTTAGATACGTAGAAATTGCTATTATATAAATGAGGTTTAAAAGCTTATAAATATACTGCATTGCTGATCCATCTTTTCGACGAACATAGCCAATAAACCTTTGTTTTCGTGGATATTGGTTTGACCTTAATTTCTATTAGAGACTGGTTATAGTTGACTGCTAATGTCATTTGGAATAGCTGGAGACAATAAAATGACATAAACGTAGCTAGATCCTCTCTCACATGAATGTATGAGTGCTTAGATACAATGGCTATTCAGCTTCTATAGCGGCTCAGACATTAGGATCTGAACCCTCAATTAATATTCTATCTAGCCTAACCTGTTAACAATTACAGTCAGCAAGGCTAACAAATAGATTATATGTTGTTATAAGCATGAAATGAATTGACGAAGCTTTGTCTTGGATATTGGTTTGGTCTAGGGCGTCACCATTGTAAAACAAAAGACGGGCGTGATTTAGTGTGACATCACTTTTGTTGTCCACGAAGTTATTCGTGAATCTAGTAAATTCTACATTAAAGTAAATAAATCAACATCATTTTATGTTTCATTTAAATTTTAAATTATGAAATTCGTTCAAAATCTTAATTGTTTCAAATTTGTAATCAATTATTTATAAATTATAATCGGCATTGTTTTAATTTGTATGTTTTTATTTTAATTTTTAAAATTATTCTGTAAAGTTACAATGTGGTAATCATTAAGTAATTATTACTATTATAGAGCAACAATTGATTATGCCTTGGAAAACAAACAAAAAACAATTAAATAAACAGACAAAAAATTACAAGTAAATTATGAATTAATGAAAAATTAAATATAAAAGAGAAACAAATAAATACAAATAAATAAATTAATTAAAAACAAGCAATAAATAAATTTAAAAATCAAATAATACTTATTTGAAAATATGTTACAGATAGAAAGTTTAGTTGAATGTTTGAAGTTTTCCTTTTTGCTTAATCTATTATTAATAATAGTTATTTTCGCTAGGATAAAATTATTTAAAAGACCATTTTTAGACCTCAAGACAAACATTCTTTCTATCCTGTGGCTCTCATCACAAGTATTAATATTAAAAGAAAAGCTCACCATATGCCAAAACGTTTGATGTTATGTACATGGCTAATTTCCTTATCAGCTTACCAATTACTACATAATCATTTAGAACAACATCTGTAGTTGTATCATTAGAATAAAAGAAAGAACGTCTATTAATCCTTTGAATATATATATATATATATATATATATATATATATATATATATATATATATATATATATATATATATATTATATATTTCAGGTATTTATTCCACTTTAAATATTAAATTACTGCAACTATTGCATTTAATTTTCTTAAAAACTGTATAAAAGCAAAAAACTGCTATGCATAGTATTACATGAAGAATTTCTATACATTAATAAACACAATCCTCTTTAACATCAATCCTAAATCTATTTACATTTACCTTTTATTTCTCTGTCACTTCATCTCAGTTTATTTCATCTAAATTCTTTATATCAATTTTTATGCATTGCCGATTTAGTAGTAACTTCATCTTAAAACTCCTAGGATTCTGATTTTCTCATAATTAAACACTTGCCAGGATTCTAGTTTTCTCATACTTAAACACTTGCGAGGATTCTGATTTTCTCATACTTAAACACTTGCCACATCAAGATATTATACTAAGGTACTGACAAAAACCTGCCCCAAATTGATCAATTTGAAATTTGCTAAATAATATGTACAGAATTTTTAATTCTTCTACGCAATACTTAGTCTATTCTAGAAATATACAAGTTGTATGATGCAAAACATTGTCGGTTTCTTTTGTTAATTTGCAATTTCTTTCGGAAATGCTATTCCATTATTCTACCCTGTCACAAAATACATAAAGTAATCTAAAACTTTCTTCATTACCTCAAAGTGACAACCTTATATGGTGTTTTTACATTCAGTAATGTCCACCAATTAGAAAAAAATATGTTTACATATTCTGCAACTTATGAAAAATTAAACGAACATTTCTATTTTCCTAAGGACTATAGTCCCTGAATAGTGTACTCATTAACAATTTGTAGAACTAAATTGATATTTTGTATTTCAAGATTTGTAGGAAAAAGTGCTTTTGAGGTCAGTTTATGACAATATTTCAAAATTGACTAAAATTTTAGGGTACACATTTTCTGCAAAATACAAAATTGGATACTATCAAAATTATGATTTTCATTATGACAAAATATTGAGAACAGCATGCATTTATTTTCATCTTTTTAACCAACCCAATTGTTTCTAAGGCTGTTTAATAAATGGATTGAGTCGATTAGGATGAAAATTGGTGTAGACTTCATGAATGGGTCGATATACGATTGAAAGCTTTCGTGAACTGCAAAAATATAGCCTTTTTTTAATTAATAGCATTATTATTTCTTATGATTGATAATACGTGATATCCTATCACCTGTAAACCAATTAATTAATACAATTAACTATGTTAAATAAATACTCAGCTTTAATATATTTACTTGGCATAACATGCATAACATCTTTAGATTATGAAAATACACTGCTGAACAAAAAAGCAAAAGGACGTATTGCAGCTTCATTGCTGTTTTTAGATTAGCGAACAATATTACCAAAATAAAATTTTAGGTGAATTCCATCAACAAGTAAAGATATTGTGGAATCTTTCTGTCTTAAATACATTTTTAAATTAAATAAAAAATGTTATCATGTTACTTAACAAAAGAATTCATATATGTTAATAAGGTTAGTTATTTAATGGTTGAATAGCTACGTAAAATTATTTATTGTCGCTTAACAGCAGTTTTATACCAATGTAAAAAATATAATTTTTGTTGAATAATCCAGTATATTCTATCATTAAGTGTATCTAGTTATCAATAAATTTTAATTGAATTAAAATGTATGTTTGATTTTTCTTGCACCATAGTAGAAATTATATTACCAATTTAAATATTGGAAATCATATTTTAAGGTTTCATTTGCTGTTCTGTGTCCATTTGGTTCATGCTTTGATCTTTCTAGGAATGTAAAATTGGGACTGGAATTTTCTTTATCCAAATGATCAAATATTGAACCCCTCGCCTACAATGCTGATTGAGAAAAAACATATTTTCAAGTTCTGAATGAAGTAAACTATTCATTATAAAATTAATTTTTCATGTATCTATAAATTCTTGCTAAAATGCATGTAATCGTTACTTCTTTAAACAGGTGTGCTTTATATTTTTCTCAAGTACCTCAGATACCTTTGATATCTTTTTTCTAAATGTCATATTTCATATAAAAACTATTAAATTTAAAAAATCCATAATAAAATACAACAAGAGATAACTAGTGATATTAAGGAGATTAAGGAGAGTAAAGATGTATACATTAAATCTGATAAAACTGATAATTTATATAAAGTAAATAAAAATAAATATAAGCAACTGTTGCATAAAGAAGTCATAAAACATTATGTAAAGCCCCCCCCCCTAATTTAGAAAATGAAACGAATAAAGAGGCTAGTACATTAGCTACTAAATTAAAAATAGAGGATAGGATAGAAAAATATAATATAAAGGACTGCTTTATTACCTTTAAAAACCACAAGAGCAGTTTTAAAATAAACCCTGAATGTAGGTTTATAAATCCGGCCAAAACTCAGATAAGGAAAATAAGTAAAATTATATTGGAAGACATATGTGCTACGCGTTGAACATTAACCAATGGCGTAGCACATATGACTGCATTAAATGGTTCGAAGAATATGGTGATAAAAAGAAATGTACCCTTATTAAATATGATATAAAAGAATTCTACCCTTCCATAACTGAAAACACACCAGATAAAGCCATAGAATTAGCAAAAGATTACATAACAATATCCGATGAAAAAAATCAACATAATAAAACATTGTCGGAAAACATTGTTGAACTACGATAATAACCTATGGATAAAAAAGTGGGAAAAGGTAGCTTTGACACGTCCATGTGTGGATTCAACGCCTCAGAAATTTCTGAAATTGTGGGGCGCTTACTCCTATATAATCTAAACAAAATGATCGATCCCGGTAATCATGGGCTTTATCGTGACGACTGATTGATTATTTTGGATGATAGTACCCCCCCCCAAGTGATATATTAAGAAAAAAGCTACACTCTTTCTGTAAAAAAATTGGATTTAGTATAGAGGTCGAAACTAACTTTAAGATAACTTATTATTTAGATATAAGCCTTAATCTATATAATAATACTATATCACAGTATAGAAAAATTAATAAAAAGCCATGCTGTATAAATATTAGGTCTAACCACCCTAAACAAATTTTTAAGCATATACCAAATGGCATCGGTTTTAAGCTTTCCACTAATTCCTCTAATATTAATATATTCGAAAAAAGTATATTTGAGTACGGGCAAGCCATGAAAAATAGTAGATATACTATAAAAATCCCTTTAATGAAACATCTAGGGATAATAATAAAAGAAAAAATAGAGCTAGAAAAAATTTATTGTTTACACCCCCATATAATATGGCCGTGACAAATAATATAGACAAGGATTTTTTTAAATTATTGAAAAAGAATTCCCCCCTCTAATATACTATATAAAATATTTAATAAAAATACAGTTAAATTAAGCTACAGCTGTACACCGAATGTAGCTAATATTATTAATAAGTTAAATACAAAAAACTTAATAGTGATAAACAAACTAATGAAACACCTAGATGTAACTGTATTGATAGGACTAGGTGTCCCCTTAGGGGTAAATGTAGATCTAAATGTATTGTATATAAAATAGAGGTTTATGAGGGTGACCCAAAAAATTATAGAAATAAAAAAGTTTATATAGGCTCGACTCAAAATGAATTTAAAAAGAGATTTTATAACCATAAGTGTAGCTTTACAAATGAAAAATATAAACATAATACTGCTTTGTCTTGTTATGTATGGAAGGTAAAAGCTAAAATGGGAAATTATCAAAAAATGCAATAAATATAAAGCCAGTTATGTATGGAAGAAAAACTTGCAATATTCACCTTTTTAAATAATAGAGAACTACTATACCAGAGATCAGAGGTTCTTAATAAAAAATGTATGCAACATACATAAAAAAAACATGACTTCTTAGAGAATGTTAACATATATGGCTTCTTTGTAAATTGGGTACTCTGTCGTCGTCTTTATCCCCCGACATTTGCCGGCCATGTTCGTAATCTGCTTTTGAATAAGCATACGTTGTGATGCCCCCTTGGGTGCATAAATCCCGCTCGAATAAAGGGATGCATCCCGACCGTATTAATCGTGTGCCTTTCTGAATGCTCGCCATATAAAGGAGTTAGTGGAAAATATAACCCCCCTAGTCCTCAGGTGTTTGGTAGCAAGAGTGGAGAGGTGTATTGGTTTATGTGTCAGCAACAGGAGCCATGCCCAATCCCCAATTCATTTGCTGCTTCTCCCATGATGGGTTTCGGGATGTCGAGGTTCGTCAAATGAACCCCATCTCCCGAGATTAATTCGCAACGATTGACCGTATAACTAAGGCAGAGAGGTGGACTAACGTCGGTGTGCTGGGTTTCCATTCGTTGTGTGTGTGTGTGTGTGTGTGTGTGGGGGGTTAAGATAACGACCGGGTGCTTGTTTGTACATGGGATAATAGTGTTATTTGGGGTATACATTAGAACTGATGTGGTAGATTCAAATTAACTTTAAAAAAATTCTAATTAAATATAATATGATAAAATAATAGATTTAATAGTGTCCTTTGTTTTTGTTGTTTTCTATTGGTCGTTTTAGATTATGCTAATTTAAATGATTTTTTGAATCACGGAGGTAAGTACTATATTTAATGCGTTTGCTCCAAGTCTCTTTAGTCGGATCTTAGCCCTGAAGAGCATTGAGCGAACCTTTTTGTAGGTTCGTCTGACTCATTAGATTCATCTTATATATATATATATATATATATATATATATATATATATATATATATATTTCTCATCATATCTTTCCGTATTACATAAGAACTTGCCTTGATTTTTTTTCTGTATTTTGACCGTCTTCACTTCAAATATCACACATTTTACCCTGAAGAAGGCCGTTTTTCTTTGTATAATTAAATATTTCATGATTTTCTATTATTATTATTATTATTATCATTATTTTGTTGTTATTATTTCATTTCATATTTAAAAGAATAATAAATAGAATGTATATATACGTGTGTGTATAGGCAAACTATGTAATGTAAAAGATACACACCAATTTTATTTTTATGTATATACACCCCCCCGACACAACCATAAACATAGACACATGTACATAGACACACACACGTACACACACACAAGCACAAACACACACAAACAGTAAACATAGACACATATACATAAACGCACACACACACACACACACACACACACAC
>CM042160.1:20673062-20770562 GCA_023376005.1 Doryteuthis pealeii | reverse complement strand
TATATTCGGTTATTTTTCTCCGTATGGTGGAGGTATTGATGTACACTACGCATCATTTAAAAGCTTGGACCCTTCTTCATTCATATACGTGATGACAGATAGAATTAGATGACGGGAACCCACTTGAATCATAGAAGAGAATAACTTGTATCATGATGATCTGTGCCGGCCATCAAAATAAGGAGATTATGGATGCTGCCCAATGCTTCCTTAACTCTGTAAAATCAATCAGGCATGGACTAAAGAATTGCAATGGAGGCTACAAGGCTGTGGCTAGAAGAAAGCAGCATAACAGACAATCTGATTGCGTTCGTACGGAGTTTTCTCAGATAGGGTATCAGGTTGAATTCAGATGCCTACGTGGAGTTGCTAAACACTGTAGTCAAGCACTGGTTAACAAGGGTAGCCAATGGTATGCCATATGTATGGCAGAAGGATTCGGCCCCCTACCACATCTTTGGGAAAAATTAAAAATTGTTGTCGGCGAATTTTTACGACAACAGGAGTCCCAATGTTTGGTCTCCAAATTACCCAGATTTTAACCCCATCGATTATTATGTATGTGGCGCTGTTGAGAAAGACAGTACTACAAAGGCCCAGTGAATCGAAAGAATTAAGGTAGTTTTTGAGACCCTCCCCAGCGAAAATGTAACATCAGCTTGTTCGAGGTTCCGGAGCAGAATTGAGGCTGTGATCAACGCTAATGACGGTTATTTTGAGTGAAACCTGTTGACAGCAGTGTACTTTCCGTGACTGTTAAATTTCTTTACAATCCATTAAAGTTTGTAGTTGCCAAGCACTTTTCTCTGTCCTGATAAAACTGTAAAATTTATCCCGAACACCCTATATATATATATATATATATATATATATATATATATATATATATATATATATATATATAATGGTTTTTAATGGTTGTGTTCGAGTAAGACCATTTCCTGTTTTTTTTTATCATCATACTTAGATGCCAGTAGCATTTGACACTATGTTTGTGTTTTCTCAGATGACTCACCAGGCCAGCCTGGAGAGACATACTCTTCAACATAAACTATATGTTGGAATTTTTCCACTTTGATTGTTGCTGGGCTGAAAATTACCCTTTCTAATAGCCCGCTTCAATTTTTGGTGTTTAATTCGGTTGGACTCAAATTCTTCCACAGACAGGTAGATGGAGGCTCTCCAGCCAGATCTATTACAAGCTAGCTTATCCCAGTCCTACACAGCAATAGCAGTGTTCTTCAGAGTGTTCATGAGGCAGTCCTTAAACCTCAATTTGGGTTTGCACTGACGACGTTTCCCAGTTGAGATTTCCCCGTAAAATAGTTGTTTTGGGATTCGGCAATCATTAATGTGAACTAGATGACCATACCATATATATATATATATATATATATATATATATATATATATATATATATATATGTGTGTGTGTGTGTGTGTGTGTGTGTGTATATGAAAAGTAAATGGATGTGAATCCGACAGTATGAATTAAACATTTTTAGAAAAAACAAACAAATGATGTTATAGTTCGCTGATAGAAATCTATTTCGACCTTTTATTAAAGCGGTCTTCGTCAAGAGCGAAATATTTGTGATGGAAAGACGGTGTAAGTAAACCATTACAAAACGTTACATGAACATATAATGCTTCTGATTTTTACAAAAATAAAATTTATTTTATTTTTAAAACAGAATATGCATTTTCATAATTTAAAAAAATTCCGGCTCCGAATATGAACGTTCGTTTGTACCCCTCCCGTTTTGTAACGGTTTACTTACACCGTCTTTCCATCTCAAATATTTCGCTTTAATAAAAGGTCGAAACAGATTTCTGTCAGCGAACTATAACATCATTTGTTTGTTTTTTTTCTAAAAATGTTTAATTCACACACACACACACACACACACACACACACACACACACATATATATATATATATATATATATATATATATATATATATATATAGTTTGGCGATTGGTTTTTAAGCCTATCCCAATGCATGTGTAATTAAAAACGAGTTAATTAAGATATCGTTCATTTGCCTTTGATTTATTCTCTTAATATTTCGGGATAAAAATCTCTTCATCAGAAAAATTGTGAAGGCACGGAACCCTGGAAGGGAAGTGTAACTTGTCACTAGAATCTACTTATTCTGTTGTATGTTTGCATTGTAATACATATTCATCCGAATTCTTGTGTTTATGTGTGTATGCTTGTTTAATAATGTCTTAGTATCATTCTAGATGTTTCCATGTGTATGTTTGTGTGTGTTCACATGTATCGCCTGTGTATTGGTCTTTCCAATGTATATTTCTGTATTTTTTATGTTGTTTACTCAGTGGGGCTTGGGGTAATTTAGGTAAGGTATGTCTCAGCCGTTTGATGGTTATTTATATGTGTGTGTATGCGCGCGCGTGCGTGTGTGTGCGCGTGAGATATTCTCAGACTCAGTTGTGTTATAATTGATGCTGTTGTTGTCATTTTCTGTGATTTGTTGTTGTCTGTGTATGCGGCGGTGTGTGCTATGTACATGTTTGTTGTGCACAAAAATGCTTTTGTGTGTGATATATTTGTGTATTATGTGTGTGTCTGCTGTACCGATATGTATGTAGGGGTGTGTGCATGTGTATGTGTGTATTGGTTTGTGGCTCTTTCGTTATTTATGTGTCTGCTTTGCTCGTGTGTATTTATTGTGCTTATGGGTGGGTGTGCGTGCGTGTGTGTGTTATAAGTGCATGTCTATTGTGCCCATGTGTTTAAGTGTGTGTGTGTGTGTGTGTGTGTGTTAGCTTGTAGTTGTTGTGCTTTATGTGTGTGTCGGTCTCTGGATGCAGGTAGGTTTATTTTTTATGAATTCTATTTTGTGTGTGTGTGCGCGCGCGCGCGCGTGTGTGTGTGTGTCTGTGCACGTTGACTTGTGTGTGGGGGCCTATGGATGTGGAGGTGTTCTTTTCGTTGTAGCTTTCCTGTGTTATGAATTCTTCATTGCGAGCACACGAGCACAACAGACACATACAAAACGAACGAGCTACAAGCCAACACACGTACACACGCATTCACACACGCGATGGAGAATACATAAATAAACCTACCCACATCTAGAGACGAAAACACACACAAAGCACAACAGCCACTAGCTAACACACACACACACTTACACACACACTTACACATACATAGGCACAGCAGAAAGACTCATAACATGCATACGCACACAAACACACACAAGCACAGTACAGACACAAACGAGCACAACAGACACAGTAATAACGAACCAGCCACTTGTCAATACACACACACGCATACACACACAGTTACACACACATGGATACGGCAGACACACGCACACACACACACGCACACGCACACGCACACACATACACAAGCACACGGGCAAAACAAATATATACATAACACACCACCACACCCGTGGGCAACAACAAATCACAGATAATGAAAATACCAGCGACAATTATAACACAGCTGATTCTGAGGGTCCCACACGCACACACACGCACACAAAAACACACACACGCACACAAAAACACACACACATACACACACTCACACATGCTCACACACACACACACACATAAAAAAACAACAAACGGCTGCGACATACCTCCCCTCAAAGAAGGGCCTAATCACCCCAACCCGACGAATTAAACAACATAATATACACAAAAACATACATTGAAATGACCAACACACACGCACACACTCGCATACTGACAAAAGATACACACACACGAAAAAAATCTGGAATGATGCTAAAACATCATCAAACCAACATACACACATAAACACACACACAAGCACACACGTAAAATTCGGAGGAATAGTCATTACTAAGCAAACACACATCAGAATGAGCAAATTCTAGTGATAAGTTAACTATTCCATTGCATCAGATATCTTCAGACAAAGAGATATTTCATCCAGAAATATTAAGAGAAAAATCAAGTAAATCAGTTACCTTGTGATTATATACCCGTACTTTCTGAAAATAATCAACAGTACCGTTTGGAGTGGCCAAAAGAAGAAAAAAACAAAATCACCTGAGGAGTTTTCTAAGTTATATATGTAAAAAGTGCTCAATACACTAAGTAGATCATATTACATACACACACACATACACACACACACACACACATATATATATATATAATATATATATATATATATAATATATATATTATATATTGGGGCCGGTTTAGCTCAGTCGGGAGAGTGTCCGACGCGGACGCACAAGGTTCGATACCAGCCCTTGCCAACTCAGCCTACAGAAGCACAGAGATCTGTGCGGTAGAGTAAGGAGCTGATGTTAGAAGTGGCGTATCACTTCAGACGCAAAAAATAACCCTTGTTCTAGCGTTAGAGAAAAGGGGATAGACTCCCTCGCAGTTTGGCTGATATCGACTTTAGGCCACCCTAACGACTTTTTATATATATATGTGATTCCTATTGAGGGTCGGTTGTCGTGGATTTCTAGGATTTTATTTCGTTTCTTTCAAAAATTAGGAAACACTGGCCGCTGTTTGAAAATTGCCCCACATCGTCTTCCGACTACGGTGAAATGCAGGCGGAATCACCATTGCCGTGTGACATCAAGAAACGGGTACTGCAAGCGCGTAATGACGTCAACGGCCGAAAGTGAACGTGTTTTTAAAAAGTCTCAAACTGCACTTAAAATGAAACTCCCAAGATGAACGTATGTAAGGATCTCTTCTCTTTGTTGTTCTAGGATATATATTTTTTTAATAACATAAGCGGTGGCAAAAGCTGCTTGGTAGTGATAAGAGTGGGAGTAGCACCTTGAGCTACCGAAACAGTGTTATTAATCCTGGTTGACGGCTGATGAGGGCAGGTTATCACACGTGCTATCACTCGTTGTATGATGAAAAATACTATTGCCGTTGAACTTACGATATCTAAAAGCAGATATATATGCTTTATCTCCAGTATTGGACAATATCTATTTCTAATTATAGCAAACTACATTATATATATATATATATATATATATATATATATATATATATATATATATAGGTGAGTATACAAACTTTGATGCGGTGTTATCCGAGATCCCGAACACCGAAAATCTATACCTGGTCGGTGACCTCAATGCAAGTGTGGGAGCTGACCACGAGGCTTGGACCACATGCCCTGGTGTATATGGATGGGGAAAGATGAATGAGAACACCTAGATACTGCTAGAGTCGTGCTGGTACTATGGCTTATGCGTTACAAACACGTACTTTAAATGCAAAGATAGCCATAAGGTGTCATGGAGACACCTGCGTTCCCACCTTTGACACCAGCTTGATCTAGTCATTATTAGACGTGTGCATATAAAAAGTCTCCTCCTTACCCGCCCTTACCACAGCGCAGATTGTGACTTAGATCACTCCATGGTGGCCAGCAGGGTGAAATTGACACCCAAAAGATCCACTACTTCAAGAAGAGGGGTCGCCCAAGGATAAACACATGCTGTGTAGACAACCCAGAGAAAACACAGCACTTTCTAGGCAATCTTCAAAAAGCTCTTGCAAACGGGATGCCCGATGAAACCTCTATCAACACCAAGTGGTCTCACCTCAGGGATGCCGTGTATAATTCGGACATCACTGCCTATGGAAAAAAAAGAAAAAACACGCTGACTGGTTCGAAGCCCACTGGGAGGAAATGAGACCTGTGATTGAGTCAAAGAAGAGAGCTCTCAAGGCATACAAGGCAGCACCAAATCATAATATACTCACTGCCTTGAGGAGTGACAAAAATAAAGCCCAGCAGACTGCTCGACACTGTCCCAACACCTACTGTGTCGTGGCATAGAGATAGCTGCCAACATGGGAGATGCAAGAGACCTGTACAAGTGCATAAAAAAAACAACCGGCCCACCCATCATAAAAACTGCACCACTCAAGACTAAGATGGGAGAAGGCATCACTGATAAAAGGAAGCAGCTACAACGTTGGCTTGAGCATTACCTAGAGCTAAACAGAAGCCAAAACGTTGTGACGGACAATTCCCTAAATACCATCACAGATCTATCCGTCATGGAGAAACTAGACACACCGCCAACCGTAGAATAACCCCCTCCTTAGCATCATTGGAAAAGTGTTTGCTCGCGTTTCAGTGGCTCGGCTACAGACTATTGCCTCTCGCATCCAGTGTAGTTTCTGTTCTAATCGGTCAACAGTGGATATACTATTCTCCCAACGCCAGCTGCAGGAAAAGTGTCAGGAACAGCAGATGCCACTTTATATTGCATTTATTGATTTAACGAAGGCGTTTGACATAGTCAGCCAAAGTGATCTCTTTAGACTGTTTCAAAAGATTGGCTGCCCACCCAGACTACTAGAAATCATCAATTCCTTCTATGCAGATACACACAGCACATTCTGTTTTAATGGTACAACATCTGAGGCATTTCCAGTAAACAGCAGAGTGAAGCAAGGCTGTGTGCTTGAGCCCACACTGTTCGAAATCTTTTTTTCTATGCTTCTCCAATATGCCTTCAGAGACTGCAGTGAAGGAATTTACATTCATACAAGAGCAGACGGAAAGTTATTCAGTATTGCTCGTCTTCGTGCCAAGAGTAAAGTCAAGAAGGTCCTCATTCGTGAAATGCTATTTGCTGATGACACAGCATTGACGTCACACACTGGAGAAGGCCTACAACAA
Source organism: Doryteuthis pealeii (assembly GCA_023376005.1). Classification (NCBI taxonomy): domain Eukaryota; kingdom Metazoa; phylum Mollusca; class Cephalopoda; order Myopsida; family Loliginidae; genus Doryteuthis; species Doryteuthis pealeii. The sequence continues at coordinate 20,763,866 of CM042160.1, read as the reverse complement.
CTTGTAAGTCGCCTCACTCATGCTAGTAAGGAGTTCGGACCTTCCATAAGTAAAAGTAGGACCAAAGTCATGGCACAAAACGTGGACTCTCCTCTAAATATCAATATTGATGGGTGCAACCTTGAATCCGTGGATAGTTTCAAGTACCTTGGGTACACCATCTCCAACTCAGTCTCCTTTGATTCTGAAGTCAACAACAGAATAGCGAAAGCAGCAGCAGGCATGGCCAAACTGTGTAAGAGATTCTGGAATAATGCCAGTCTCACCAAGAAGACAAAGATACATGTCTACAAAGCGTGTGTCCTCAGTACACTCCTCTACAGTAGTGAAGCGTGGACAAGCCACGAAAGGAAACTCAATAGTTTCCATTTCCGTTGTCTACGACGTATTCTACACATTCGTTGGCAGGATAAAGTGCCAAACACGTGCTGGATTGCGTCGACATGAACAGTATGTTCTTCATTCTCTGTTAGAAGCGCTTTCGTTAGCTTGGACATGTCAGAAAAATGGAAAATGGACGCATCCCAAAAGATCTTTTGTGTAGCGAATTAGTAAAAGGCTCTCGATCGGTTGGTAGACTACGTCTACGATTTAAAGATGTCTGCATGAGAGCTATGAGGATATGCCATATTGACACAAATACATAGGAGGTAGATGCCTGTCGTCTCAACGTTAAGCAAGGCACGGAGATGGGTGGGGATAGAAAGGAGTGTAGCCTCGACAGAAAAGAGAGCCGGAAAGAGAGAGAAAGGCCAGCAGTCCAATAAAGCCTCAGTTTATGTGCATTTAGTGTACCAAAGACTGTCACTCAAGAATTGGCCTGCAGAGTCACTTGCGCAGATGCAGATTAAATTTTTAATTTTTATTTTGGACACTATGCCATCGTCCTTAGTGGACGCGAAAGATCCAATAATAATAATAATAATAATAATAATATATATATATATATATATATATATATATATATCAAGTAATCTGCAGACGCGCGTTTCGGGGTTTCACCCCTCATCAGTGCAGCTAGACTTATTTTTCAGCAGCTACCTCTGGTCGGGATCGGGACCCGAACGAACTTTCGCTCTTACCGATGGGTCCACAAGCAGCTGCCTAGAATAGAAGGCAGAATAATCGCTATATTTCCTAAACCGGAAATATATATATATAGGTGAGTATACAAATTCTTTTAAAAGCGTTTTCTCAAATAGAGAAAATGCTAAAATTCAGTATAACACTTGAAAGAAAGTATTTCATGTATTATTATTTTAAAGGCATGAAACATTACAAAAACTTTATATTCATATCTATCTATCGATCTATCGGTCTCTCTCTCTCTCTCTCTCTCTCTCTCTCTATCTATCTCTCTCTCTCTCTCTCTCTCTCTCTCTCTCTCTCTCTTTCTCACACACACAGATATATATAATATATATATATATATATATATATATTATATATATACAATCAAATATTGATAAAATAGGAGAGCAGGTTTAAATCAAATATAAAATAGTATGGATTTAATATCCCGTAACTAAAGTTTTATGTGACCATCAGCTGGTCAAAATATTAAGATTTAAAAAAAGCGGTGGCTTGTTTAGCGTTTATATAACGTGAAAAGGTGGTACAACCACGATCTAAACTTCAACAACAGAAAATATGCAAGCAGTACCACATTATCCAAATATGTATGGCACATTAAAGACACAACGGGGAAAACACCTAGGATAAAATAGGAAATTATCATAAAGTCCCAGGCTTACAAAGATGGTCAGCGTAGCTGTGGACTCTACAACGAAGAAAAATTGTGTATTCTACAAAATACGAATGCAAATTTATTGAACAAGAGAAGCGAACTCGTTTCTAATTGTAGACATTTAAACAAAATTGTATTATCTTATTTACTACTCGGCCCTAAGTAATCCCTTATTTTCGCCCTCTATTATCTATAGAAAAAATTCATCTGGACGCCGTGTACATTAAGACCTAAGCATGTTTATCTATTTTTATCAAAATATAAGTTTAGTATAACATTCCATCGCGTGAACACGCTTCACGTTATATAAACGCTAAACATGTCACCGTTTTTTTTAAATCCTAACATTTTGACCGTCTACAAGTATACATGAAAATTTAGTTACAGGATATTAAATCCATAATATTTAATATTTGAATTTAAACCTGCTCGGATATTTTAGCATTGAGCACTTTCATATGCTAATACTTTTCCCATTCATTTTCCATTCATTCTATATATATATATATATATATATATATATATATATATATATATATATATATATATATATATATATGTGTGTGTGTGTGTGTGTGTGTGTGTGTGTGTGTGTGTGTGTGCGTGTGTGTGATATTAGAATTAAAGCTACATTTAATTTTTTTAATACATTAAAGTATTAAAATTATGCATTAAAATTATATTTCATGAATTTTACAATATATCAAATTACAACAAATCGAAATTATTATATTTACTATCAATGTTTACATTAAAATATCAAAATTAAAATAAATAATGATGAAATTACGTAAAAGAAAACTGTTAAAAAATAGGTTAGAAAAATCCGTTTTACGGAGCTTCTAAAAACACGTCATTCCGCTCTGAAGAAACGCTCAAACTCAAATTTATTTCATAGGCATATGTATCCTTTATTATCGTTAGCGCTATAAATTCATTAAATATAATAATATCGATATAGTTGTTTAAAAAAAAAATTTAAACCAAGAAAACAAGAAAATGATACGTTATTATCAAAGGTGGTATTAAGCAATTACGTCAATAAAAGTCATGTATATTTTAATGTTCATTTCATCGTTCGTAATTTATACTGTATTTTGAAATGTGAAATATAATTACGATAAAAATCTGTAAAAAAACAGTTATAATTTGACAATCTTATCAACATTCAAAGTAATTTTAATGTATGATTTTTAATATCTATTGTACGAATTTATTATAGTTAAACTTTAATATAGGATTTTAATCTAAATAATAAAAATAATTATTTCTAACGATGATTAGTAATATGAATTTTTTAATTATAGTTTATTCGTTTATCTGTCTATTGTTTTACTTGTGTGAAACCTTTTTTTATTAATTCTAATTCAAACGTAAAATCTGTTTTAAAAGTTTAACGCTATTCATTTCGAATTCAAAATAAAACAAATACCGTTATATTTGGAATAGTCTTATTAAATAAATAATTAAAAAAAAGTTGTTCGTATTTTATCTATTTTATTATTAATAATTATATCATATTTGAAATACGAAATATCATGTTAGTATTCGTTTAGATAGGTAACTTTTTTTAAAACTTCGAAAGAACACGTTGTACTTATTTCTAGCTCACTACTATATGGGAAGAGAAACCCTGACAAAGCCAGATATGGGACAAACTGCGAGGCTCAATGTATTCTCGAAATACTCCCGGCTAGTCACTGCGACCACTGAGATGCTAATCTCGGCCTGGACAACCCTTACCAGCTCAGCACATTCTCGGTGGAGGAGAGGAGTACACAAAACTGGCAAAACCTTGTGCATACTAAACTAAATTTGCCTGCTTTCCACTGTGAAATATGAACAACAAAACAAATATTCATACTGACAGAACATCGCCCAGAGTAATAAAATCAAAAGCTACAAAGACCTGAACTTTGCGTCATGGAACATCCGGACAATGCATGATAGACCCAAATCGAATATACCAGAAAGCCATAATAGCCAGAGAGCTTAAAAATATAACATCAACATTGCTGCTTTGAGCCAAGTCAGATTCACTGAGAATGGAAGCATCAGAGAGGAGACAGGCTACACCTTCTATTGGAGCGGGAAGCATTCAACAGACGTGAAACAAATCCGGTGAAGCTTTTGCGGTCAGAAATGATCTTCTGTCAAATATGTCTGAGGATCCTAAGCCAGTAAGTGATAGACTTATCACTCGCAGGCTTCCGCTGGTCCGCTGACTATGCCCCGAATATGACTAACAGTGCTGCAAACATAAACATCTTTTATGACCAACTTGACCAGACACTTCGTGCTATTTGGCAGGTTTGGGACTGGTTAGGTTAATACCAATTGCAATCTGTCTTTCTGCACAGAAAACCAGCTGGTCATCACCAACATCTGTTTCAACCACAAGAAAATCCTTAAGAACTCCTGGATGCCTCCAAGATCCAGACACTGGCACCACATCGACTACATCATTACACGCCAGCGTGATTTACCAGATTTTTTTTAGAGCAATGAGAGCCGCCACATACAGTACTGGCCATGTCATGTTCAAATCCACCACCAGGCTACAAGTGAGGCAGATAAAGAAAGAAGGCAATCTGCAAAGCAAGAAACTAGATACCAGCAGGATTAAGAGCCTCAGAGAGGATCTAGAAGCCTCTCTGAACGAGAGACTAACTGAGGTTGTACCGGGTACTGTAGAGTGAAAAATGGAACATCTTTAAACCAATCGCCCTCGAAGTATCCAGAGAAAAACGGCACTATAAAAAGAAGGCACGGGGACTGATTTGACGGAAACAGCACGGAACTAGGAGAACTAGTAGGATGAGCTGTATGGGGTCCAAGAGTAAACCACCCATACCAACTACTAGGTCTTGACAATAAAATGCTGCTCACAGAGAAGAGCGACCTTCTCGACAGATGGAACGACCAATTTTCCACGCTGCCCAAAGAACCATCGACTGTGGATCAACATGTAGTGTACAACATTGAACAACGACCAACCCAGCACTGGATTAGTAAATGTCCGCACTTTGACGAGGTGAGGAGGGCAATCTCCATGATCCGAAACGGAAAGTCCCCTGGTGCCGACGGACTGCATCCAGAAGTCATTAAGAGAGGAGGTAATCGACCAACCGAGGTGCTATACACCATCATGAAGGATGCATGGGAAAATTTGGAAGTCCCTGCAGACTGGAAGGATGCCTAACTAGTGACCATTTTCAAGAAGGGAGACAGACGAGCCTATGGCAACTACCACAGGATCTCACTTTTGACCATACCGGGAAAAGTTTTCACTCGCATTGCTCAATAGACTATCAATCAACGGAGAAACTTTTACCTGAGGCACAGTGTGGGTTCCATGCAAACCGTAAAACCACAGACATGATTTTGTCCTTGAGACAAATCCAGTAGAAATGCATTGAACAGAATATGCTTCTCTAAATGATCTTTGTTGACTTCACAAAAGCCTTCGACACAGTGAACAGACAAGCACTATGAAAAGCAATCCTTGAAAACTAAATGTGCAGTATACCGTGCCATAGTTCTCTCAAACCTCCTGTACGATGCGTGCGGAAGCCTGGACGATATACAAAGTGGATGCCCAGAGACTACATGTCTACTACACGCGTCACTTGTGCAGTATATTAAATGTTAAGTGGTGGCAGCATGTTTCAAACAGGACCATCCTGAAGAGAACTGGACTCCCTGGCATGGACGAAATACTTGCCCAACACAACCTGAGATGGGCTGGCCACTTAAATAGACTTGGGGATGTGTGTGTGTGTGTGTGTGTGTCTGTCTGTGTCTGTGTCTGTTTGTGTGTGTGTAAAGGGAATGACTTAGCGGTAAAAATATTGGGTTGGTCTCAATATTTGATTGGTATAAGTGTTACTCGGATAAGTCATCGTTATTTAGTTGAGAGGGTTTAGTATTACACACACATACACACACACACACTATATATATATATATATATATATATATATATATATATATATATATATATATATATAAGGTATTCAAAACTGGTAGTAAGGGATGATTCTACATGGGATCTTCAAAATCTCACTGTATAATTATTGCATGTTTTAGTAGGTGTAAATACAAGGATTTTTATAAATTCCTAAAGAGATCTCAATGTATAATAATCTATTTTAGATTTATCAATCTATATATTTTTTTATTTCTAATTTTTGTATTGTTTTATTATGTTTTATTCTTTTTTATTATCTGTTTGGTTTTCTTATTTAAATTTATTAACATTGATTATGTTTTGAATTCTACTTAGACTAAGTTGATGTTAATAACAATCTCTCCTTAATCATTTTAAACCTTTTTAATATAGTCTAGACAACTTTTGTTCTATATTTTGTTCTATTTTAGATATTAAAGTCAAATATATACATTTTTGAATATATCCGGTTAAAAAGAAAATTTAAAAGATACATTGTAACCATGTTAGCTTGAATTTGTAAACTCATATTTGCTGCTTGACACACATTTGAGGGATTCTGGTAAAAATCTTTTTCAGGTTTTCAATTCATTTTTATCTGTGTTGCCTGTCTGATGAAATTAAAACTTTAGGCAGTTTTAGGAATTTATTCAAATTTCTAAAAGCCTTTAAGTTTTGGTCGAAATAAATTTATTACAGAATGACGGTCGTATATTTATTAGACATATATTTGCATATAAAATATATTTAAAATAATACATTTTCTTTCGGCTTTATTTCCTCAAACAAATGGAGACCGCCAACAAAATAACGTCTAAGTAACGTGATTTGACACAAGATGTTATATATTTTTCATTTTATTTTATAGGGAGATCACGCGAATTCTTTTTATAGCAATTGCTCAACGTTTATCAAGTCAATACTTCTTTTTCTTCGTCCTATTTGTTTCTGCCTATCTTCGCTTTCATCTGATTTAATTTCCCCCTCAACTTCACATTCAAGAAGTCTAAAAAATTACTTAAATGAAAAAATAAAAAAATAAAAAAACAGAGAGAAAGAAATAAGTTAGAAACAACCAAGACACTGGCATTGATGTATGTAAATGTCTTAATGGAACATTTCCTTCGTGGCTTTCTTTTACAGCGATAAAAGCCCCAAAAACGAAACCTTAAAAGGTAGAGGTGAAGGATTTGAATGCACTCTCTCCTCGGTGACAGATTTTTTTCCGCCTCCACTGTTTTTGAATCCATCGGCATCGGTATCGTTGTCGTCGCATGATTGACGCAGAAGTAGTAGTTCAAGTAGCCGCGGACGTGATCAGCATATACTTCAAATGTCTATACATTTTTTCAGATATTATTAAGTTCAATTGCCTGTTAAAAACAATACACGAGCTCTCTCTCTCTCTCTCTTTCTCCCCTCTCTCTCTCTCTCTCTCTCACACACACACGCACACAAACACTCATACATATGTATTATAAGTAAGATTATAGTCGGTGGAGCGACCTATTGTTGGTGTCAGTTGGACAGCGAGTATCTATCCCTTTTCACTAGCACTAGAGCAGGGAGCTGTTTTTTTCATCTGGAGTAAAACAACACACCTAGCATCAGCTTTACTCTTTACAGCACTCTTCTAAGTTGTGGAACTCATGCGGTGAGTTGACAAGGGAAATCAGAACATTGTGGTTCTTAGACAGATGCTCTACTGACTGATGTAAATATGTAACATAGAGGAAACACAACACACACACACACACACACACACACACACACACAATATATATATATATATATATATATATATATATATATATATATTATATATATACATGTGCGTTTTGTGTGTATGCGTATGGGGATAAAACGTATACTGTTTTTGATAGATATATACATGTATATATATATATATATATATATATATATATATATATATATATATATATATATATATATTATATATGTATGTGTGTGTGTGTGTGTGTGTGTGTGTGTGTGTGTGTATGTATATATATATATAAAATCAAATATCATATATTATGGATTTAATATTCTGTTACTAAAGTTTCATGCTTACTGCAATCATTAAACGAGACGGTCAAAATGTTAAGATAAAAAAAACGGTAGCGTTTATATGCAAATACTTTTCTCATTCGTTCTCTATTCATTCTCTATTATTATATATATATATATATATATATATATATATATATATATATATATATATAAAACGGTTTAATAATTGGCTTGAAGCATTGCGTTTTTATTGGTTTGTTGGTTGGTTTTGAAGGCTATCACAATGCAAGTGTAAAGAAAAAAGTAACTATGGTGTTGTTTGTTAACTTGTGATTTATTCTTAATATTTTGAGATAAACATCTCTTCTATAGAAGCTCTCCAGAACTGAAGTTGTTGCTAGTGGCTGTCCATTTGTTCTGTCTCATGCCTTCCAAACTGTGTGTGTGTGTGTGTGTGTGTGTGTGTGTGTGTGTGTTCAGTTTTCGATTATTATTCCAGATCTGGCTCGTTCTCTAAGTATGAATGTTATGTTTACTAACAGGACCATCTTATTCTTTTGTTTATATGTGTGTCTGATTATTTGATTTTTGTTTGGTTATTTATCACCTGTTGTCCTGTTATGTGTGTGTGTGTGTGTGTGTGTGTGTGCGTGTTCTTAAATCCCAACATCATGTGTGTGTGTGTGAGTGTGTTATTTGTATATGTGTGTGTGTTTGTTGGATATGTGCCTTGTTCATATACATTTATATGTGTGTATATATGTGTTGGATTATAGATTCTGCAAGATTTTATTTTATTTTTAAAAAATTTATCTTATTTTATTTATTTATTTTTTATTTTTTTAAATTTCTTTAAAAACTTTTATTTGCCTTGCCCATATGTGTTTGTGTGTGTGTTGGATTTTAAAAGGTTAGAATAAAACTAATATATATCAAGAACTATGATTATAGATTTTGCTGATTTGGTTTGTAATGGGTTAAGGTAAAAGGTAGGTTAATACTGTGATTTTCTTTTCTTTTTTTATACATATATCATATATATATATTTTATCCACAGCCTGGTCACATGAATTAATTATTAAGAGATTTGCAAGGGAAATTCATATTCTTTAATGTAAGGTCAATTATTTAGTCAAATTCATCAATAATCAGAGTAAATCCTATTTGTTAACAACTATTGTGCATTGGCTTGTGTGTGTGTGTGTGTGTGTGTGTGTGTGTGTGTAGTAGTGAAATTGAAATACGCCGCATACTCTCTCTCTCTCCCCCGCCCTCCCCTCTCTCTCTCTCTCTCTCTCTCTCACACACACACACACACAATTAAATGAAAATTGTCATATCAAAAAGAAAGTAAATCTGTTCTGAAAAGTTCTCATTGTTACTGTTTATCCAAAAAGTAAACGTTTCATTTCCTTTTTTGAATTCAGTGAGTTGTGATTTTCAATACATATTGTCTGGTGATGTTTGTAGGTAAAATAATTTGTATCTCTCAAAAGAAATATTGTAGTTCTATATCTAAATTAAGTTTGTGTTTGTATAGGTTGTCTACCACAAATTTATTTGCTATAATCCTCGTGAATATAATTACTATATAAACTCATTAGCTGAACGACCCATCCACAGTAACTATCCCATAAAAATGATAAAAGAAGAAATTAAAAAATCATCAACCCTGAAAAGACATAGACTTTTACAATGTGCCACCAGTGCTAGTGCACTCACCCATGGTGTTTGCTCACTTACTGGCTCGATTACCCTCTTTTCCACTAGTCTTCCCAGTTCAGCTTTCAGTTTTCCTTTGAGAACCACAGGAATTCTACGCGCCACTGCCACATGAGGTCATATGTTAGGATCAACCTCCAAGTGTACCTCCCCTGGTAGTTGTCCCAACTCATTCTTAAATACATCCTTGAACTCCGCTGGTTGCTGAGCTTTTCCAGTTGTGATACTTTGGCAACTATCTTGAAATTGTCATTATTGATTGTTATCAGGTCCATCATCTGGATTGCCGTCGCACCAAGTAGGGGTTGGATGTCCTCATGTACAATTATAAACTTCACTGCATATTTTGTTCTGTTTTGGGGTTTATCATTTTAACCCGACACTCCCCTAATGGTTTCATTTCTGCCCCATTCCACATCACAAGAGTCTTTTTTTTAGGGTTCCAGGTTTTTCGTTGTGACATGCTTCACATTAAATATGTTTACAGAAGCTCAACTATCTAGCTGAAATGCTATCGGTTTTCCTCCTACCATCATTTCTGCTTTTATCATATTCTGCTGGACACCATTAACTCTCTCCCTTGTTGTGACGGTGTCTATGTGTCCATATCCATAACCACTGCTACTACTGTCAAAATGGTATATGCATAAACCAGAATCTGTTCTTGAGAATGAAATGCATAAAATTCTCTGGGACTTTGAGATAAAAACGGATTACCTTATCCCAACAAGAAGACCAGGCCTAGTATTACTTAATAAAAAAGAAAGAACTTGTCAAATGGTGGATTTTGCAGTTCTAGCAGATCACAGGAAAACGAAAAGATGGACAAATACCTGGACCTTGCCAGAGAACTGAAAAATCTATGGAATATGAAAGTCAAAGTGATACCAATTGTAGTTGGTGCACTTTGAACAGACCCAAAAAGTTTGGAAAAAGACTGGAAAATCTAGAAATCAGAGGAAGAATTAAGACCATCCAGAATACTGCACTGCTGTAATCTGCCAGAATACTCAGAAGAGTCCTGGAGACCTGAGGAGACTTGTTGTCACCCAGATTCCAGTGAAATACCATCAGCTTATGCTGATGTGAAAACTTAAAAGTATTATTAATAATAATAATAATAATAATAATTACAGATTCTATCAGTAGATTTCCCGAAGTTCAGAAATGATGCCGCAAGGGACCAAAAGTAACAGATGACCTACTATACATAGATCAATGAATTCCCAAGATTAATTCAAGACAGAAAAATATAGCCATGGGATGGATTGATTTTTAAAAAGCCAATGATATGGTAACGCAAACTTGAATAGTAGAATGCTTAAAAATGAAGAAAATATCCAATAAAATCATAACGAAATCCATGGAAAGTTGGAAAGGAAAACTTATAGAAGGACAAACATCCACAGAGGTAGAAATCCAAAGAGGCATCTTCCTCTCGCCAATGCTATTTGATATTGCAATGATATCCACTCAATTACATACTTAGAAAATGCTCCGGAGCTTACAAATTTACAAAATCACAAGAAAAAGTAAAACATCTTATATACATGGATGATGAAAAGATATTTGCCAAAAATAAAAAAAGAAGTAGAAACACTCATACAGACGATAAGACTATAGAGTCAAGATATTGGGATATGGAATTTAGTTTCGAAAAGTGTAAGATACTCGTGATGAAAAAAGTGAAAAAGAGAAACAACAGAACTTGTACCAAATCAGGAAAATATAAGAACTCTTCTAGATAAAGAAAATTACTAGTATTTAAAAATACGTAAATGAGAGTATTCATCAAGCAAACAGAGATGAAAGAAAAAAGTAAGAAATATGTACCTCATCAGAGCAAGAAATCTTCTTGAACCAAGATCTGCAGACGGAATCTCGTCAAAGAAATAAACACCTGGGCTGAACTATTCTTAAAATGGATAAGGCAGTAACTCCGACCAAAGGGTAAGGCAATTGATGAATATGCAAAAGGAATTACACCCGAAAGAAAACAGAGTATATGTTTCAAGAAAAGAAGGAAATAGAAAAGGAATAAAAAGACTTGCAAGCATTAAGAATTGTGCAGATGATGATAGTCCGAGTAATCGAGGAATACACTGAAAAGAGTAAAGAAAAACTAATAACAACAGCCAGTAAATTCAGTACGGGATCCTTGCCTGTTATATCCACACTCCAAAGCAGCACCAGGGGCTTACACATGACGTCACGCCCACCGAAAATTCCTTGAACACAGTATCAATGTGGCACTTCATAACTTAGGTGCGCCTATGTTCTCGAAAATTACTGAAGATGGTTGATAGCCAAATAGGACTGCACAAACAAAAATTCTGGACAGTTTTAGTTAACGTGTCCAACGATGGATGATGTTTATATTTAAAATCTCTCTCTCTCTCTCTCTCTCTCTCTCTCTCTCTCTCTCTCTGAAGCTATGTTGTAAATTAAATAACTTAATAAGAGAAGTAACTCAGCTGAAATTGAGTGACCGTTACTCAATAACTCATCTCCGACACCAGTTAAATTAGCATCTTTCATTTGCTTAAATGTTTCATAACAGATACGAGGATGATTCAATAATGTGATGAAAAAAAAAAAGCAATTTTTTCTGGGTTGCTTGAAATTGGTAAATAGCAAAAATTACTTTAATCTCAAAAAAACATTTGTTTTGATGCTATTCAAAATAATGCCAAATTAAACAAAATTCTCTAGGTTTGAACGGAAATCTGTCATCAAAGCTGGCTGAGAAGTGCTAATCATATGAAATGCGTGATATGAATGGAGAAGCTTTTTTTTATTTAAAAAATGATCATGAATGGGCGAAACATGGGTTTTCACTAAAAGTAAAATGGAATGGAAACATACTGACGCTTTGCTAAAGAAATGGTTCTGATAGCAGTATTTTGTAAAGAAGGTTTTCTGAAACCTAAAAGATTCCATCAGTATTGTTTTCCTTGAGAAATGTGCAAAGTTCCCGCTATTTATTGAATGACTCCCATGTATCAGTCTAAATCAGGATATGGATCCAAATATATGTGATGTTTTTCAAACTTATAAATTTGGATATTGACTGTGCGTGTATTTAAATAAGTATCAAGAAGAAACATTTTTAAGTTAAAGAAGGAACTAATGAAAAGATATGTTGCTTTGAATATTTGGGGGTAACACAGCACAAAATACCGAAGTAAATAGAACCTGTATTGTTACTCTCTCCTCTGCTTTTATTAGGTGATTTTATACTGTAACAACAAAATTTTAGAAACAGACCCCGATGGTATGGTGACACGGTTATGGCTTGGGAAACCAGAATTAGACGCTGGAAAGTACTTAGAAACCTTTCTTATCGTTTTGATCGGAATTTATCTTAGGATTAGAAGAGAAAATGATTTTTTTCCACTTAAATGGAATTCAGATGAAAGAATAAAAAAATAAAAAGGAAAGATGTTTATTTGGAGACCTGACTCATTGTTGAGAACCGCTTGAGTGACTGGAAAAGCCAATATAAAGAAAAGAAAAAAGGAGTGGTACTTAGGTGATGTAGATTAGTGATATGGACAACGGAAGTTGGATTCCATTGTCGGATTGGGACTAGGAGGGCTGTACTTTTGCCCAAAGTGGGATGTCAAAAAAGAATTGCTAATATCTTCACGCCAGCCGGAAATAAAAATGTTCTGGGTTGAGAAATTATTTAACAATCTTTCTTGACGCTAAAACAGAATAAGCTGAGCGAGCAGCAAGGACAGACGCCGTCCGTTAACGAGGAGCCGACAGACAAACTGACTTCAGCCAATACTATCAAAGAACTTGGGGAAAAAGATTCCTCTCCTGAATTTGAGCAGAGGGAAGAACTTGTCCAACAATATACTTTAAGGACTGCCTGAGCAATATTTTTCAGAATCCATGATTATATTCTGACCAGAACATATTGATTAGAAGTTCATCACTCCCACAGCTTTTAGAAAGATTGGCTTTTGTATTTTCTTCTTGTATATAAATGTTAAATTTGAAAGAAAAAGAGTTGTTGTTTCATTATATAACCACTAGGCCGCCTTTAACTGAGATGTATCAGCTTCTGCAGCGGATTTCTGGTCGTTTGAGATCAGAGCATAACGTGGGCATTCGGCCAGACTTTTAGCAAGTGTTGAAAATACCCATGGTTGATGGAGAGAATTCGATCTTGACGGCCATTTTCGGGTAGTCAGTGAACCCTTTAGCTCATCGGGCCGACGGGTTATAGTATTATAAGGAAAAGTGTTTTTCCACGTCGTCGAAACACGTAACTTGGTCACGTGATTTAATGTGCACCAGGATCATTGGGCTTTGTTAATTTAATCAACTTCTTGATTAAGGTGTCTAATGCGGTGGAGGTTTTCAAGAAGTTTAAATTTCCTTCGGTTCCTGCTGCCTTTCCTTATTGTGTGTTCAGAATCCAAAGACATCCACATAATCTGAATGATATTTTGTTAAAAGGAATCTCCATCCTAGCTCATCCTTTTATTTTCTCCCTATCTGGATAAAATGAGAACATATCATTAGAAATGGTTGGATTCTCGATCTACCCTTGTCCATTTGATAGTAAACCGTCTATTCCGGGGTTCTAGGGAGTACAAAGTACCCCTTTATTACCTTTTCTCCCTGCTCCATAATAACCCAAAGTTGTAGTATCTGTTAAGACTCCATGTCAGGGCTGAATATGTATCTTGTATTTAACTAGTTCTTCGTTCCTCTGTATTTTTATATTTCTAATTTAACATTTAAAAAACATTTTACGCTTGCTCAAGAAAATCAAATTTTAAAGCAATCTGTTCATGCTAATTACTAAACCAGAGTACCATAACTTGGGGGAAATCATTACCTGTCTCCACACAAAGTACCCTTTTTTATTTTTTAGTTGTATGTTTTATCAATGTTGAGTAAACCCCTTTTCTTTGTGAAACTGGTTATTTTCTGAAGCCATGACAATGTTGTCATTGTTTGTTTGTTTATTGATTATAACGGCATATCAACCCGTGCGGGGTTAATGTCATGCCTAACGGTTAGGAAGTTATACATATCGTATATTTATATTTATACTTTTTAGTAATTGGTTTTATAAATGTGTTAGCATTATTGGGGATTATGTTGTATGGTATTGATTTGTTCATGTCTATATTCTATGGTATAATTTTATTTCCCTAAAAAAAGAGAGAATATCCTCCATGTTGACATTTTCAAACAGATCTTTTATATCGTTTGCTTTAAAATAACGGTTTCTGATGTGAGCAGGAACCTGCATTCCATGCATAAGTGTTTAACTGTCAAAGGTGTTTGACATGTTCCACATTGTGGTTGTTGTTCTTGTTTGAGTATATTGGAGTGCGTTAGTCTTGTATTACCAATGCATAATCGGGACACAATGACTTGTTCCTTTCTAGACTTCCTTAAAGTTGGTCTCCAGCCTCCTAAAGTGGGTTTGATTAGGAAGAGTTTATTGTGGATGTTGTTATTCCAGTGTTGTTGCCATTTTATATGAAGGAATCATCTATTAATTTTAGGTTTCAAATCAGTATATGGTATCTGGAAATTGTTGGGGATCAAATCTAGAGCCGATTTAGTGGCGGTGTTTGCTCTTTCATTCCCCCTCACTCCTATATGACTTGGGATCCAGCATATCATAATCTCCTTAGAGTTAGACATCAAGTCTAATCTATTCAGGAGCTTAATGATGAGAGGGTTTTCCAGTTTATTTATTTCTTAATGATAGTAGGGCAGAGAGCAAGTCTGAGAAGATGATATTTTTTGTGGTTATTTTCATAGATTATGTCAAGTGCTAGATCTATTACATGGTTTTCAGCTGAAAAAATGGAACTTTCATTTGGGAGAGCTTTTCTTACAATTTTTTTTATTTAAACTAGCTGCACATGCTGTTTTGTAATTGTCCTTAGAGCCATCTGTAAAGATGTAGAGGTGGTTGGGGTAACGTTCTAGAATATTGTGGAATTAATCTTGGTAAGTGCTATGGTGGGTTTTCGTTTTGGGGGGTTCACTTAACAGAAGTATCTCTTTAGGTTTTTTTATGATCCAAATTGGTGTTTTTGGTATAATGGTTTTGTGAATATTTGTGAGAGAAATTTTAGATTCTTTGAAGATGGGTTCCATTCAGAGACCAAAAAGTTTTATTGATTTTTCTTTCTTTTTTAAAACATTCCTTGTATTCTTGATTGAAGGTGCAGTCATAAGCTGGGTTGGATGGGCAGGATTTGAATTTTGTCTAGTATTGCAAGGCTAGTTTTTCGCATCTTATGTGTAGGAGTCCTTCATGAGCCCCTACGTAAAGGTTGTCGACTGGAGAAGTTCTGAAGGCTCCTATGACTTGCCTTAAGCCTTCATGGTGTACACAGTTGAGCTCTTTGAGGTAAGACCTCCTAGCAGATCTATATAGAAAGCAGGCATAATTAAGTTGGGAGCGGACCAGTGATCTGTATAGTTTAAATAATGTTTATTGATCCGCTCTTCATTCAGTATGGGCAACTACTCGTAATAGTTGTTGGGCTCTAGTACATTTATTTTTTAAGTATTTTATATGTGGGATGAAAGTTAGTTTTTTATCAAATATAACTCCCAGGAATTTGTACTAGTCAACAACGGGTATTTCACTTCCCCCAAGTTTGATGGTTGTGCAATTTTCTTAAGGAACAGAAATGCATACATTGGCTTTTGGTCTTCGAGAATTTAAAACCATTGTCTGTTGCCCATTTGCTTATTTTTTTAGGCTTATCTGCAACTGCTGTTCTCTTTTATGTGTATCTGAGGATCTATAGCAGATGACAAGGTCATCAGCATAGAGAGCGCAGTTGATTGTAGGATTGAGGCACTTGACTATATTGTTGATTCTTATAGAGAATAGAATAACTGACAAGACTCTCTTTGTGGGTTTGGAAGTAAGAAAGAGTGGATCTCACACGTACCTTGAAATTTCTATTGGAGGGAAAGTTTTTTTATAAATAGTGGTAGTCTTCTTTGTAACCCTAGATTGTGCATGTCTTTCATGATACCATACCTCGAAGTAGTGTCACATGCCTTCTCCAGTTCAAAGAAGATTGTCGTTACATGCTGTTTTTTATGTATGCTTCCCTGATGTAGGTCTCTAGTCGGATCAGATGGTCTATTGTCCCTCTCTTTTTTCGGAACCCTGTTTGAAGGTTTGTAATTAATGTATTTGTTTCTAGATACCACGTCAGCCTTTTGTTGATCATCCGCTCCATCGTCTTGTAGAGGCAGCTTGTCAAGGCAACGGGCCAGTAGTTTTGTGGGTTTGTGGTATCTTTGGCAGTTTTGGAAATGGGTATAATTGTTGCTTGTCTCCACGTTTCTAGAAAGGTGTTATTTTTTCAAATATGATTTAAGATATTTAGGAGACACCTGAGAGATTCTTCTGGTAGATTTTAAAAAAATTAATTGTGAATCTCATCAGGACCGGCACTTGTATTGTGTGATTTTGTTATGGAGTCAGTAAGTTCTGCCATTGTGAAAGGCTTGTTGTAATGTTCAGAATTTTTTGAAGTGAAGTTTATGTTTCTCTTTTCTGTAATTTGTTTGGTTTTTAGGAATTTTTTGTTGGTCTGACAGGAATAATTTTTTGAGAAGGTTTTAGCTAGTAAATCGGCAATAGCATTTTTTTGTTATTTTCTCTTTTCTTATGGAGAGGTGGTTTAATGGAGTTGGTTGTTTTTTTCCCGCTATTTTTCTGATCATGTCCAGACTGTTTTTAATGTGGAGGAGGCATTTAGTTTATATATGTAATTTTTCCATGAGTTTCTTTTAGCTTTTTTGATTGTTTTCCTTGCGTTTGCTCTATAAAATTTGAATGATATAAAATTGGAGGTTTGGAACTTTCGCAGAGTAGCGCGTCGTAGTCGAATGGCCTCTCTGCATTCATTGCATGTTCTGTTTTGTTTGGTAGATGGTAAACGGATAAACTATAATTAAGAAAATTCTATTGCTATTAATCGTTAGAAATAGTTATTATTATTATTTAAATTAAAATCCTATATTAAAGTTTAATTATAATTAATTCGTACAATAGATATTACAAATCATACATTAATTTTTATAATTTTAATAGCACGGGCCTTACGGGGCTTGTGTTTGTTTATGTAAATTAACAGCGTAGATCCAAGGGGGCTATCCCCCCAGGTAACACCTGCCCCCTTGATTTAAAGGGACAGGGCTGGATTTATTTTCCAGCTCTCGAGGCACACCCTCGAGGGGGAATGCTGACGGGATCGACGCATTTTTTGTGACTACCACTCTTAAGATTCGGCTTGTGGGTGGGCCCACATAAAAATGTCCCTGTGTCACGCCCTCATAAGTGGGATGAGAGGCAAATACCTTAAAAATCATACATTAAAATTACTTTGAATGCTGGTAGGATTGTCAAATAATAACTGTTTTCCTTAACCGTTTTTAGCGTAATTATATTTTACATTTCAAAATAGAATCAAATCTACATTTATTTTTAATATATCATAAAAATATATGTATTAAATTTATACAATAAACTTATATTTTATGAATGTTACAATAATTCAAATTACGGCAAATCGAAAGATGAAAATTAAAATAAGTAATGATGAAATTACGATAAAAAATAAATAGAATAAAAAAACTTTTTTTATTAGAAAAATGAAATTACGTTTAAAAAAACTGTTAAAAATAGGTTAAAAAAAACTTTTACTGAGCTTCTAAAATTACGTCCATCTCATAACGTCTTGGTCTCTCTGACAGGCAAAACATGTGATGTATATGAACTTAACTTACAATTTGGTCTTGACTGCTGCTTATAAAAATGGAAGTGCGCCTGGTGTAACGTTTATCGTCGTAGGAAATGGAATCGGTGACTCGAGTTCAAATCCTGGATGAGGTTGTTAGCATTTCACTTCGCGCTAATGCTCTTGGAAAAGCCATGAATATATAAGCTCCAACCCCTAACTATGGTTAAATGATAGCATAGACTGCGTTCTTTATGCTTAGTTAGGTAACTAGTTTAGAAGGAAAACTCTGAATTCAAATCAGCTTACCCGCTTAAAAATGACCTTGTGTCACATTCTGCTCGCGGAAAACGGGTTTGGAAAATACATGCTTATAAAGTAGAGCAGCTACAGATACAACTTAGATGACTAGTTGCACCTTTACTTGCAATATCTGGTCAAATGAATCATTTTGAAAAGACATAGATTCAAATTACCACTACATAAAAAGGTTCAAGAGATTGACAAAAATAAGTACCGATCAGTCTCTCTAACATGTATTTTGTCTAAAGTTTTTGAAAAATTAATTCGAAATCACAAATGAAATTTTATAGGGAAAGATATGACGTGTAATACACATGAGATAAATGAACACTATCTGGTATTTTCAAAAGTATTGATATAAAAAATATATATTGTGGAAAAGGGAATTATAAAAAAATAGTAAATATTGTGGTAAAGTTGTAATTTTCTTAGAGAACTATGAAAGTAAAAAATTGGTAATAATTACACTTATCATACCTTCTGGTATTGCTTCGAGATCAGTACTGGAATATTTATTGTTTTTAATATTCATAAATGATTGCTTTAATGATCTATAATCAGAAAAAGAACCATTTGTTTGACCATTATCAAAAGAAATTAAGCAATAGGAAAATCAAGCTGCTTTGATTTTCCTTTTACAGCTGGAAAACATATTTGGTCTATAATATCCAGGGAAAATAGAATGATTAGCCGGATGGTTAAAGAATTTATTTTCATGGGGCAAATATTGTTTTAAAAATATACAAAACCCTAATAAGACCTCTTATAGAATATTGTACTCTGGCCTGGGCTCCAGTTGCTAGACATGAAAATTGGAGCTATTAAGTTATGAAGATTGGGAGGCGTACAAAAAGTGATAAAGATAGAATATTACAGTTAGAAGGAGAAATTAGAAAAATTACGATCAAGTACTCTACTAAAAATAACAATGCAAAAAGATGTAACTGAAACTTTCAAAATAGTAAATAGAATACCTAATTATGGTAGATATCTTTTGATCATTCTCACTGAACTGGAAGTCTACTATCAAGGCAGATTTCAAAAACTAAGTCGATTAACCAATCGGATTTTTGATAATGGAGTAATATCCCTTTGGAACAAATTGCATAATCAGATAAAAAGAATAACGGCGTAAACAATTTTAAGATTAATTTGAATGAGCTAAGAAAAAATGGTAAGAACAATTTAAGAGGGCATTTTGGAGAACTATCGGATGAATTACTTAATAACATGTGATATGTAAATAGATATAGTATATTAACAGTTTACACTCGTGAACAAAATAAATGGGCCAAGCAAGTATTATACATTTTATTGTACATAAGGCTAAATTAAACAAAATACAAATGAAAAAAAAAAAACAAAAACGTGTCTTATATACACAGAACAAGACATTTACTTTAATAAATGCTTAGTATGGAATCGCTTTCCCCTTTGATTTCTTTAAAAGATTAATCCTTTTAACCATGCCCTCAACCAACTTGGAACACGGTGAAGAGGGGATGCTATTCAATTCATTTTGCAGAGCTTCCCACAGATTTTCTTTGTTCGAAAAAGTTCTTCCAGCCAATGAACGAGATATTATGGCCCAAATATTCTCGATTGGGTTTAAATCGGGGCTCTGGCCAGGCCAAAACATCACATCAATTGAATTATCGGCAAGCCATTTCTTAGTGACTTTAGCGGCGTGTGCAGGTGCATTATCTTGTTGAAAAATAATGTTATGGGATACTCCCAGCTTCTGGATACTTGGAAACGGTCCTGTTTCTAATATTCGAATGTATTCCTTTGCATTGATTGACGCCCCATAAGTTCCCCAACTCCTGCGGCATTAAAAGTTCCCCATACCATTATCCCTCCATTCCCGTGTTTCACTGTCGTTTTTATGCAACTTGGCGATAATCTTTCTCCGGATCTTTGAATGCAGCGTTCGGGAGCACACTGAAAAGACAGAATCTTGATTCATCGGACCAGAAACATTCCTAAACCATTCTGTATCTTTCTTGCCATAACACGAGACAAATGTCTTTCTATCATTGATGTTCTTCTTAGATAATAATGGCTTCTTTGCGCACCTTTTTGAAGAAAATCCCATTTCCTTCAATTGTCTAGATATTGACATTCTAGAAATCGAATTTCCATCCGCTGTTTTGAATTGTTTGCTATGGTCAACATAAGTTTTCTTTCAGTCCTTCAAAACAGTCATTTTAAGCCTGTGGTCCTCCTTCACAGTGGATGCTCTAGGGCGACCAGATCCAGATTTTCTTTTTTACTGAACCTTCGATTTCGAACCTTTGGCCAATTCGATTCACAGCAGAGATTTATTTTCGGTTTTTCATATTCTCGCCCTATATATATATATATATATATATATATATATATATCTTATTATAATGGAGACGAATTAGATTTGAACTGTTTGTGTATTTAATTGTTTCCGATTTAGTTTTGATCATGTCTGCTTTTCATTATGAGTTTAAATTTAACGACAGTTTTATCAATCATGGCTTAAAAGTAAACATGGTAACCAAACATATACATAGTCCCATCAATCATGTTTAACCCTCTGCTTCTTTTTTTACAGTTCAATGACACAGGGTTTTAAAAAATAAACGGATTATAATATAATCTTATTAATAATAATTGATCATTTATATTTTATTATATCATCTGTTTTGTTTATCGTCTGTTGTAAAACAAAACAAACATTATTTTTCATTTGATGCCCACCCAAAAGAAAAGTCTTGAATATATAAATAAATCTGAATTTAACTTAGAAACCTAGTCTTATTTGAAAGAAAACAAATTTATTTGAATGTTGACACCAATGCGATTTTAAGGTATATAAAAAATATAAGACTTCAAATATCTTTTATTCTACGAAAGATCGTAAATTAAATTTCACACGGCTGAGAGAGCGTTTTCTTAGATAGTACACACACACACACACACACACACACACACACATATATATATATATATTATAATGTATTAATTTGAAAGCAATTACAATGCAAGTAAAAAATAAAAACAAAAAGATGTTATTTTCTGTCTTATCGATTTCAAAGTAAAACTTTACCTTCAGAGACGATTTTCGGAAATGGACGCGTTTTTTGTTTTTTTTGGTCGTTATTTTTTTTATGTTATAAACACGCGTCTCGTGGTGTTTTTTTTAAACGTCACGCGCAAAGCCGTGATGGACGTAGCCGTTCATTCAATTTCAATTTTTTTTTTTTTTTTATTATTTTCATCTATCTATATATTAATGTAATATTCATTTGATATATGTATAATGAAATGTACATACTATGTACTATATACTGTGAAGAACGTGTATTTTAATTTATTATGTATTCAGTGTTTAGCTCTAATCTATTGTTTATACTAGGACCTAATTTGGCTATTAATAAACTTTCTCTAATTCTGAGAATACCAATGTTTCGTATTACTGTCTCTATCTTAACGGAAAAACTATTGTCTTTATTTTTGCATTTGATTAAATGTTTGTGGAATGAGGATGCACGTGTGTGGATATGTTCTTTGATTCTAATGTGGAGGGGTCTAATTGTACTTCCTATATAGAAATTAAGGCATTTGGAGCAAGTTAAACGGTAAACTGTATAGGTTTTGTGACATATGTTAGGGTCTTTTATTGGGCAGTTGGCTAGTGTGCATGTTGTAATATCATTCTTATGTTTTTATATATATATATTTTATATATTTTATATATATATATAAATCTTTCTTTTCAATTCAATATTCAATGAAGTAGAACACGCTTCAAGGCGCAAGATTGCGACTGATTCGAAGTAATACGGGATGACGTCAAGAAGAATATTTCTAAGGCGACAGAAAATGACAAAACCAGACGAGAATAATTTTTAAAAGAATAAATGGAAGAGAAAAAACAGACAGGAGTAAGATCAAGAAGAAAAAAGAGTGAATAACAATTCTAAATCAATATAGTACGTCTCTTCACCTGGTAAGTTGTATGTACGATAAAAAAGAGAAAAATGGAAAAAGAAAAGATTGATTTTGGCTTGGGCAGCATTCCGTTAGCTTTGTTAATTTTCTTCCGGAAGTTAGTGTACTGCACATGTGTGCCAATATTTTTTATTTCAAGCTGCCTGGAAAGAAACATTTGTAATTGTTATCCCGACCAAAATTTTGGTATTGTACATCACTTAATTGTAAACTTTTCTAAGTCTTCATATAAAATAGATTTACTTATTTTCACCTTCACCAGCGAATAAATAACAATAATATTTTTAGAAGTCTGTTGAATATCCTGCTCTTTGTTTTTTTAAATTGACATATGGTAGCGTGGTGAAATTAAACATAGTTGACCCCCCCACAGATCATCGATATATATATATATATATATATATATATATATATATATATATATATATATATATATATATAAAAGCTCTATTCAAACTGATTACGCTTGTGTTATATTTCGATAAAATTTAACGGAAGCTATTATTTCATTCATTTTTCATCTCAGGCATTTTTAGCAGAAAAGCCAATTCCTGATAAAAAGACACATTAGTAACATTTGGCAGTAGAAAAAATGCTTATTAATTCCCACTGTGGCAGTAATTGTTAACACATATGTACGATTAGAAAATAAACTTTAAACAGTTGATAAGACATTATATTACAATAAGAATGTAATCATATTTTAGCTTGACTACACTTTTAGTAAGTCTTCTTCTTCTTCTTCTTCTTCTTCTTCTTCTTCTTAAACGAAAGAAAGTGTTGTAGGTGACTCACCTATAACACGAACATGGACTTACCCAAAGGGTATATATTTAACAGAGTAAAGCTACTCAAACGAGTGGTCCCACCTCCAACCCGTCCTTCGGGACGGGGGTCAAGTGTGCTTCGGCCACTGGATCGGTGTGCTTGAAATAATAGCGTCGATCCCAGGGGGCTATCCCCCCAGGCAATACCTGCCCCCTTAGGGGTAGGGCTGGGTTTATTGCCCAGCGCCTGAGGCGCCCCCCTTGAGAGGGAATGCCGACGGGATCGACGCAATTTTTGTTCTTTCCCACCCATGAGCTTCGGTTTGTGGGTGGGCCCACGTTAAAACGGAGCCTTGTGCCTAGCCCATACAAGTGGGGTATGAGGCAAATACATCCCACCCACTCGTCCTTCGGGACCGGTGTCCGGTGAACTGCTAAAATTAATAGCGTCGAATTATAACTATAATAATATAATTATATTATATACAAAATAGAATTTTTCTCCTACCACCCCATGAGTCTCTGTTTGTGGGTGGTGCCCACATAAAGCGGCCTTGTGCCATATCGTGTACATGTGCGGTACATGTAAATACCAGTAGTCCCACCCACTCGTCCTTCGGGACGGGTGTCCAGTGAACTGCTAAATTAATAGCGTCGATCCCAGATGCTTGCCTCATTGCACTTAGAGGCTGAGCTCGGATCGACGCAATTTTCTCCTACCACCCCATGAGTCTTGGCTTGTGGGTGGTGCCCACATAAAGCGGCCTTGTGCCATATTGTGTACATGTGCGGTACATGTAAATACCAGTAGTCCCACCCACTCGTCTTTCGGGACGGGTGTCCAGTGAACTGCTAAATTAATAGCGTCGATCCCAGATGCTTGCCTCATTGCACTTAGAGGCTGAGCTCGGGTCGACGCAATTTTTCTCCTACCACCCTATGAGTCTCGGCTTGTGGGTGGTGCCCACATAAAACGGCCTTGTGCCATATCGTGTACATGTGGGGTACATGTAAATACCAGTAGTCCCACCCACTCGTCCTTCGAGGCGGGTGTCCAGTGAACTGCTAAATTAATAACGTCGATCCCAGATGCTTGCCTCATTGCACTTAGAGGCTGAGCTCGGGTCGACGCAATTTTTCTCCTACCACCCATGAGTCTTGGCTTGTGGGTGGTGCCCACATAAAACGGCCTTGTGCCATATCGTGTACATGTGGGGTACATGTAAATACCAGTAGTCCCAGCTACTCGTCCTTCGGGACGGGTGGTCCAGTGAGCTTCGGCCTCTGGAACGATGGGATGCTAAATTAATAGCGTCGATCCCAGCCGGCCTCATTGCACTTAAAGAAGCAGGTCTGGGATTGACGCAATTTTTCTACCTACCACCCCATGAGTCTCGGCTTGTGGGTGGTGCCCACATAAAGCGGCCTTGTGCCATATCGTGTGTAAGTTGGTCACATGTAAATACCAATAGTCCCAGCTACTCGTCCTTCGGGACGGGTGGTCCAGTGAGCTTCGGCCTGTGGACCGATGGGATACTAAATTAATAGCGTCGATCCCAGCCTGCCTCATTGCACTTAAAGGAGGGTTGGGATTGACGCAATTTTTCTACCTACCACCCCATGAGTCTCGGCTTGTGGGTGGTGCCCACATAAAAGCGGCCTTGTGCCCATATCGTGTAAAGTGGGACACATGTAAATACCAGTAGTCCCAGCTACTCGTCCTTGGACGGGTGGTCCAGTGAGCTTCAGCCTCTGGACCGATGGGATGCTAAATTAATCACGTCGATCCCAGCCGGCCTCATTACACTTAAAGAGGCAGGGTTGGGATCGACGCAATTTTTCTACCTACCACCCCATGAGTCTCGGCTTGTGGGTGGTGCCCACATAAAACGGCCTTGTGCCATATTGTGTGTAAATGGGACACATGTAAATACCAGTAGTCCCAGCTACTCGTCCTTTGGGACGGGTGGTCCAGTGAGCTTCGGCCTCTGGACCGGTGGGATGTTAAATTAATAGCGTCGATCCCAGTGCCTGCCTCATTTAGTACAAGCACCCCATCGACATTCTGATCTTCCCAACTAAATGGAACCCAGCACGTCGACGATTGTCCGTCTCTTTACCTGTAGTTATACGACCCATCGATACGACTAAATCTAGGGAGACGGCGTTTATTTAGTGAACCTCGACATCCCGAAACCCATCATGGGAGAAGCAGCAAATGAATTATGGGATTGGGCATGACTCCCGTTGCTGGTACATAAGCCAATATACCTTTCCCCTGTTGCTACCAAACCCCTGAGGACAAGGGTCTTATTTTCCACTGCTGCCACTACCCCCATTAATGGCGAGCAATCAGAAAGGTACACATTTAAAACGGTCGGAATGCATCCCTTTATTCGAGCGGGGTTTTTCTATACCCAAGGAAGCAACACCACGTATTCCATTTAGTTGGGGAGATCAGAATGGCGATGGGATGCTTGTACTAAATTAATGGTTCGAATCTGCTTAATTCTAAAATTTTATAAAATATAAATTAAAAAATAAAAATGTTAATATTTAAATTAAATATTTATTAAACAATAAACTTATAGTGTTCTGTGTTTTATTGGTCCGTCTGGTTCAGCTAATTTAAATGACTACTGTGGTTAGTACTATTTATTCCGTCTTGCTCCTTGTCTCTGCGGTCAGATTTTAGCCCTGAAGAGCTTTATGCGAAACTAATAGTAGGTTCGTCTGACTCATTAAATTAGGTATCGAGCACTTTTTACTTATTAGCTTTCTCCTAGCGGTTATATGAATATATATGTATCTTATATACATATATATACATATAAATTGTTTTTTCTTTTGGCCAAATACTATACCAATAGATTATTTTTTGTTAGTACGAATATCTTGGTCTTTTCTTTAAAAAAAAAAAAAATTTCTCCCTGGTTGATGTTTGGTAGTATATTTTTACAATCAAACTATTTGCTGGGTTTTTTCTCTCCGCAAGGATTTACCAACACGCTTGGTATATTAAATTTAGCTCTAGTTTTAACTATTGAGCACTTCCTTAACTCATTTGTAATGGAGCAAAGAAATATAAATTATTCGTACAAAAATATCCCGATCCAAGAAAATAAATATAGGTTAGCCCTACTAAGAAGGATTGAAACTTTCATCTCAAATATAAGATGGAAAGCTTATTTTTTCCTAAACTCTACACAAAATAAACAAAAAAATTATGAGGTCTATGGTTTTAGAACCAATAAACACCCTCCCCAAATTAAAGAATTGAGTAGGTTTGAACTAGAATTGATAGACATCGTAAAGACTATTAAATTTTTAAAAAAAAATCCATAATAGAATACAAAAATGAATAAATAAAGATATAAAAGAGATTAAAAGAATAAAGAGGTATATATTAAATCGGATAAAACCGATAATTTATATAAAATAAATAAAAATAAATATAGACAGTTGTTGCATAGAGAAGTAATTAAATATTATGTAAAAGCCCCTTTTAATTGAGAAAAGGAAATAAATAAAGAAGCTAGTACCTTAGCTACTAATTTGAAAATTGAGGATAGGGTAGAAAAGTATAACATAAAGGACTGCTTAATTACCCTAAAAGACCATAAAAGCAGCTTTAAGGTAAACCCTGAGTATAGGTTAATCAATCCGGCCAAAACTCAAATAGGAAAAATTAGTTATACTAGAAGACATATGTGCTACGCTCAGAATAGCGTTAAACATTAACCAATGGCGTAGCACATATGACTGCATTAAGTGGTTTAATGAGTACGGTGATAAAAAAGGTTGTACCTTCATTAAGTATGATATAAAAGAATTCTACCCTTCCATAACAGAGAGTATACTTGATAAAGCTATTGAATTAGCTAAAGAATATATAACTATATCCGATGAAAAAATCAAAATAATAAAGCATTGTCGGAAAACTTTATTGAGCTAGGATAACAACTTATGGATAAAAAAGGGGGAAAAGGGAGCTTTGACACGCCCATGGGTGGATTCGACACCTCAGAAACTTCTGAAATTGTGGGGTGTCTGCTCCTATATAACCTTAATAAAATGATCGATCCCGGTAATCACGGGCTTTATTGTGATGACGGATTGATCATTTTAGACGATAGTACCCCCCAAAAGTGATATTTTAAGAAAAAAGCTACACTCCTTCTTTAAAGAATTTGGTTTTGGTATAGAGGTCGAAACTAACCTTAAAATAACCGATTATTTAGATATAAGTCTTATACAATAATACGATATCTCCATATAGAAAAATTAATAAAAAGCCATGCTATATAAATATTGGGTCTAACCACCCAAAACAAGTTTTTAAGCATATACCAAATGGCATAGGTTTTAGGCTTTCTACTAATTCTTCTAACATTAATATATTTGAAAAAGTAAATCTGAATACGAGCAAGCATTAAAAAATAGTGGATATACTGAAAAAATCCTTACAGAACTATTAATGAAACTTCTAGAGATAATAATAAAAGAAAAAATAGAGCCAGAAAAATTTTATGGTTTACGCCTCCTTATAATATGGCCGTGACAAACAATATAGGCAAGGAATTTTTTGAATTATTGAAAAAGAATTTTCCGCCCTCTAATATACTTTATAAAATTTTTAATAAAAATACAGTTAAATTAAGCTACAGTTGTACACCTAATGTAGCCAATATTATTAATAAGTTGAATATAAAAAAAAAACTTAATAGTGATAAACAAACTAACGAAACACCTAAATGTAACTGTATCGATAGGACTAGGTGTCCCCTTAGGGGTAAATGTAAAACTAAATGTAATGTATATAAAATAGAGGTTTATGAGGGTGACCCTAAAAAATATAGAGATAAGAAAGTTTATATAGGCTCGACTCAAAATGACTTTAAATCTAGATTTTATAATCATAAGTGTAGTTTCACTAATGAAAAATATAAATTTAATACTGCACTATCTAGTTATATATGGAAGATTAAAGCTAGGGGTATCGACCCTATTCTAAAATAGGAAATTGTTAAAAAGTGCAGTAAATATAAAGCTGGTGATAGATTTTGCCAGCTATGTATGGAAGAAAAACTCGCAATAGTCACTTTCCCTAATAATAGAGAACTATTAAACCAAAGATTAGAAGTTCTTAACAATTGTATGCATAAAAAAACATGGCTTCTCCGTAGTTGTTAACTTTTATGGATTTTGTGTAGATGAGCGCTCTTTCGTTGTTTTCATTCCCCCAACCTTGCCGACATTGTTCGTAATTTGCTTGTTTAAGCATACGTGGTGTTGCTTCCTTGGGTATAGAAAAACCCCGCTCGAATAAAGGGATGCATCCCGACCGTTTTAAATGTGTACCTTTCTGATTGCTCGCCATTAATGGGGTGGCAGCAGTGGAAAATAAGACCCTTGTCCTCAGGGGTTTGGTAGCAACAGGGGAAAGGTATATTGGCTTATGTACCAGCAACGGGAGTCATGCCCAATCCCCTAATTCATTTGCTGCTTCTCCCATGATGGGTTTCGGGATGTCGAGGTTCACTAAATAAACCCGTCTCCCTAGATTTAGTCGTATCGATGGATCGTATAACTACGGGCAAAGAGACGGACAATCGTCGGCGTGCTGGGTTCCATTTAGTTGGGGAGATCAGAATGGCGATGGGGTGCTTGTACTAAATTAATGGTTCGAATCTGCTTAATTCTAAAATTTTATAAAATATAAATTAAAAAATTAAAAAATTAAAATTTTAATATTTAAATTAAATATTTATTAAACAATAAACTTATAGTGTTCTGTGTTTTTATTGGTCCGTCTGGTTCAGCTAATCTAAATGACTACTGTGGTTAGTACTATTTATTCCGTCTTGCTCCTTGTCTCTGCGGTCAGATTTTAGCCATGAAGAGCTTTATGCGAAACTAATAGTAGGTTCGTCTGACTCATTAGATTATCTTTATATATATATATATATATATATATATTATATATATATATATATTGAACTTTTTCTTTTCCTGAGAAATAGTCTGCATCTGTGAGGAATTCCTTAGTTCTCCTATCCAGAACTGAACCACTCCCCCCTAATGTAAAAAAGTGAAAAAGATCCAGCTCCAATGACCCATTCGTTGTAGCAATGAGTTCCTTCAAGTAGGTTCCATAGTCGGGCTATACATAATCGATTCACAAAACAACTTCCCGGAACACCAATTTGGGATTCATAGGGACGATGGTTTGTACCTATCCTACAAATACAATGAACACACCTTAGACAAATTGAGAACCCCCCCACATACACATGCACATGGACCTAAAAATCACAATAGATACTAACCTGACAAATGTCAACTTCCTAGACGTTAACGTAGTTCAAGAGAGCGGAACCCACAAACCATACCACAAGCCTAACAAAAATTAAAATACATGCATACCCGTTCAGCCAACCCACCAAAAGTCTTGAAAAATTTAGACCTCAATATTAATCTCCAGCTTATCATCAAACAAAGATATTTTCAACAAAGCTGCTCCCTACTCCAAGAAAACGTGAGAAAAGTGTAGCTTTAAAGACCAAATAGAATACATTGCCAACGCCAACACTATACAAATTACATCCAAAAACAGAAAAAGAAAAATCATCTGCCCCTCCCCCCATATTCACTTAATGTCAGAACTAATATAAGTAAGAAATATAGAATTAGTAAAGAAACACTTCCCATCCAAACACTGAAACCATAAGATATTCAATAAAAACACAATAAAAACTACCTACTCACGTGGACCGTCGATGAAAGAAAAAATAACAGCCAATGTTAAACCCAGAGACACGCCAACCTGCACATGCAGAGACAAAGAAGACGGCCCACTATAACAAAAATGCAGCGTAAAATCATTGATCTACCAAGTGACAATTAAACCAACCGATATAAACCGTCCAGCCACCAGCGAAAGCAATGTGGAAATGGTGTAAGGTAGCTTCAAAGAAAGATACTACGCGCACAACGTATCGTTTAGACACGAAAACAAAATAAACGCAACAACAGTATCAAACAGAGTATGGGAATACAAAAAATAGGGCGAATCCTATAACATAGGATGGAAAGTATTAGACCAGCCCAAACGCATACATAAACGGATAAAAAAGTTCTCACTATGTACAACAGAAAATAATACGAATTCTCCAATGGATGACATCCCAAAACAAATTCCGGAACACCAAATCGGAAGTCTTAAGAGCCTGCCCACTTAGGAAAAAATCTTAATATGGTCTTGAACCGGCGATGAAGATATATAACTGCCATAAACATAAGAAGAATAACAAAACAGGAACTCACACATGCAAATATACGAACATCCAAAAAAAAAAAGCATCACCAAGCGGTAAAAAATAACATAAATATGCAATTATACACATAAATAACCACAAAAGTGACAATCTGGGAAAACAGCGAAACAAAAAGTCAAACGGACTAACAGGAGCGGACGGAATCATATAAACCAGCGCCCCCATAAAGAACTATCAAAGTATAAGATTCCGAGGCCGGTAAAATCTTGACCTTTATCTAGAAAGACAAGGAGCAAGAATAAAGAGCAATGAAAAGGAGTAGGAAGAGTGCGCGTAGAGACGCATGAGCACAGGAGTGTGTACGCGTATGTGAACATATACGCACTATTTTCACTATAACGCAGAGAAATACTAAGATTCAGCTCACAAAAATACACATATATAAATGAATTGAAATTTGCTGCGTTTCATAACAGGCGCGTTGTCTTGAAGAAAAGTGGCCAACATGCTGCTTGGAAACCAATAGCTACAGTTCCAGCTTAAATGTTGTAAAAGCTTGTAGTCAGAATTACATAATTATCAAAAAAACGTATTCATCAACACATTCCATATTTTAAATCAGAAGATTTTTATAATGTTTTAGTCAACTAAAATCTAACAACCACAGTTTTAATTTTTCAGATTCCAAAATGGTAGTAAGAATACTTAATAGAAATTAAATATAAATACAAATATTGTTGAATTTAGAATTGTTCCTAATTATAGAATTAATCAATAAAAACCGCATACTTTTAAGGTATCTCCTTCGTAATTTAAATGAATTCTAGATAGTTAAAATATTCTTTATTTAAATTAGTTTATCAATTGTATATACATTCAATCTTTTTTTCACTTCTCACAAAGACATGAATTTAAAAAAAAAAATGAACACAAAAGTTACCTCAATCTACTTTAAAATGGAACTCGATTAACGCCTCCCTCCCCACTTAAAAAATTACATTGCATTCTTTAATTTTAAAATATTTTTCAGATTAAACATTTAATATCAATGATACTGCCCCGATGATAGTCAAATTGACTGAAACGTTGGCAATGCTTGTATAAAGAACACATCATTTTAATATTTTGTTTATATATATATATATATATATATATATATATATATATATATGCGTGTGCGTGTGTTTGTTTGTTTGTTTGTGTGTGTATATATAATTGACAACTTATATTTTGGAACCAATTTTAAATCCATTGCCATAGTTACATAAATACATTTTAGTCACTAACTTGCGTTTTGCCTCTTTGACTGGTTTTGGCGCCCTCTTTATTACTTACATTTCCTGAAATAAAAAGATTAAATAAATCCGATTTTATAAAAATATCTCCCATTTTTGCATATCTATCTTCCTCTTCCCTTTTCTCCCTCTCTCCCACCCCACCCATCTCTCTCTCTCTCTCTCTCTCTCTCTCTCTCTCTCTCTCTCTCTCTCTCTTACACACACACACACACAACCACAATCATCTCTGTAAAACGCATACGCATTGCTGCATTTTTGATACATGATTATGTCTTCTTTTCTGGATATGCATTCGAAAAGTTTCATTGTTTTGTGCGTAGCAAATAGATATATTCCACTCTAAATACGACACAACCAACGAATTTGACACTCTTACCAATTATTCAATGCCACACATGCGTACTTCACTCTAGCATACTGATATACTTCAATGCAAATGTTGCAATGGTATTAAACTCTTTTCAAATGGATCGGACAATATGCATCTTTTTTATAACAGAATCCGACAATACCAAATGTACGTATACGCTTTGTAAATCTGTTTCAAATTTATCTTAAATCTGTTTCAATTTTATTTTTAGATGAAGCATTACCAACTATTATTATTATTATTATTATTATTATTATTATTATTATTATTATACACTAAGGTTGGCTGGTGATCTTTTACTGTAGTCGGAGTCACAAGATTCCTCGGGTCTCTAAGTGCTGTTAATGTTTACATTGCCGTTGTCTGGATGGCCTCGATCTTTTTTCCAGGCTTCTTTGGGGACAGTTTTGAGGACACCAACTACAATTGGTATCATCTTTACCCCCATATTCCAGTTTTTTTCTGTTCTCTGGTAATGTCTAATTATTTGTCTATCTTTTCGTTTTCTTTCATTTTTCCTCTGTGCTCCGCCGGCAAAATTCACTGATGACAAGTTTTCTTCTTCTTGTTAACACTAGGTCTGTTATTCTGGCTTAGGTAATCCGTTTGTATCTCAAAGTTCCAAAGAATTTCATGTATCTCATTTTTATAGAACGGAGTCCATTAAATTTTAAACAAAAATCCCTGGATACGATCATAGCCTGTTTTTTTCCAGTTTGGTACATTCTTGAGTGTTGCTCTTAGTGAGTCTAGGGTTATGTTGACATAGGAGCCTTCTTCAAGTCCTTGCAATTCTTTTTTCATTTTATTTAACCATTCGCCCTTTCTTTTATGTTCCTATTCTAAATCTGCCTCCGAAAATGTCAGTTGTTCGTTTATTTTCATGCTTTCTCCACGAACTGGTAGATCTAACGTTAGTTATTTAGAAAGGTCCTGTTTTGATTGTATTACTTGTTCCTGTCCAGTATCTATCCTTCGGCAATATCTTGTGGTTTTCTTCTTGTAGATGTCTTGTCAGTCTTATTTGCTATTGTCTTATCATTGCGTCCTTGTGTCTTTTTTATCCAGAGTGCCGTCGCTTGTTTTTGTAGTTTCTTTCTTCGTCCTTCTGGCCTTATTTCCTATCCATCTTTGTGTTTTATCACTAACTAGTTTTGCTCATGCATAAATTAAATCATATAGTTCGGCGATGTTGTCTGTTTCAGTACTACTTTATTTACAATTTCGATTTCTATTTTGATTAGTTCCAGCCCTGATTCCCTACCGAAAATTAGAACAGCCAAGATTCGCAGTACGCCGACAAGATATCCTACGTTAGCTATTAAGGGATCATCTACCAATCATGATATTCATATGTGAAACCTAATTTCCATCTTTATATAAATATATATTTGTGAAATCTTTCATGGGTGGTAAATTGTTGGGCTCCCCTCACAGATGTGACCTGGTATTCTTCCAAGGAAGAACACTACATTGATCCCCCCAAATATTTACGCGCTCAAGATTTCTAAACTTTAACGTTTGTCAATTATATACACATTCAATATTTTTTTTACAAATTTTGATATGGCTTTTTTGGTTTATATCCGTTTATTTTTACTGACATTTTTGTTTTACCACCAAAAGAATGTAAGACGAGAAAAAAACAAAAGACAATTCTTCTGAAATACCAAACAATATCAATTCGATAATTTAGACCACACCTGTCGATAATGACGAAATTCGTGAGAAAAAAAAAGAATTCATATTGATAATTTACCTTCAGTTTTACTTGGCTTTTTTTCTACTTGGACTGCAACCAGCTGTTTGTCTTTCCAGACCATTGCTACGGCATTACCATTTCTCACATACTATTCTAAAATATTCAGTGGAAATACTTTCTGAGTTGTTTTACTAGCATTTAATCTTAAATTCCTCCTTTACGGCTTTCAGAATTCTTTCTTATTTTCCCTTTCTATCTCAACTCAACGATAATATTGACAATACAACGTATCTTTCTGGTTTTCTTCATTTATGGTCTTGTTCATTGATAGGGAAAAAGCAGCGAAACTACAGGTTACCTCAAAGCAAAGTAAACTGATGAAGTTGATCATTGGCTTTGAAAGTAGTGTATCTTTTGTCGGATAATTTTAGTTTAATTTGGAGATAGGCACTTTTTAAATCAAAAATTGAAAAATTCTTATACTTGTCAAGATTTGTAAATAATCAATCCTCGTCAACGGTTATAGATCAGGTTCAATATATATGTTTATAGTATGCAAATAATCTACGCATATTTTCTCTGGCTTCTGATTTCGTTTTTATGAAATCTTGGGTACGCTATTTATGATAAATACTTTTGATAATTTTCAAGCTGTAATGGTTAGCAAGCCACAGCACCATTAGTAATAAATAGCAAGTTCGATCCTCGCTGAATGACCCGTAGTTCCGTCATTAAGTCATCCTATCCGTGACAAATGGATTGGGTAAATACTTACTTGGTTCGATGATTTTAACCGATTTATCTCCATGTTAATAGATTTTCGTTTTTTAGATTTACGCATCTAAATTTCATAGATTTCGTCTTCAAATTATATGGAAATCCCTTCCCAACAGAAAGTATTTCATGGTTATTAGTTCCTGAACAACACAATGATCCTTTAACTCTCTCGGCATTTGCACTATAAAAAAATGAAACTTATGTTAGTTCGTCAGTAGTTGCACTCGTGAGAGAAACTCGAGCCATGACGATAGCCATGATGTCTTAATCGTCATGTTTCTGGAACTTTTTGAGCGGAAATATATTTTTTCTTAATTAAAAACTAAAGATTATTTCTTCGTATGTGCACGTGTGACAGAGAAGACCTGCGAATATACCTTCTTCAGATCCAGCAATGATACATTCAATCCTTGCTTGCACTTACACCCGGCATCGGTCGTGTAAGCCTCAATGTATCGGTTGACCTCACAGTAGTCTATGACTGTCCCGCATCTTCGACTTGTCTGTTGCATTATTGCCATCAAAGGATCAGACATTTGGAGCTCCAAGCTTTTGGTCAAGGTACGGGATCAACCAGCAACAAGAGGACGCTGATTTTGTAAAATGCGTCGACCCAGCAGTGACCAAGGCAGATATTAGACACATCGTCAAAATTGTGAGGGGTGCAAGTCGATTGACCCGGCACCTGTGTGATGGCGAAAGGACGATTGGACGCAAGTATGCGTAGCAAAGGGTGGGAATGGATATCACCCATTATGGTGGCAACCACTTTCTTACCCTTGTCGACTGTGGACCTAGCCGCTTCGCGATTTGGCGACCACTGGCACGGCAGACTCCCCGAGCGTTATACGACAACTATTGTCTGTCTTTTACGAACGCGGACGTACTGCAGGAGATTTGGCTGACAATGACACCACCTTCTGCAGCCAACAAGCAAAGCAGTTTCTACGCGAATGTGGGGTCCGACACGGCTGCGATGTGAGTATGTGTAATCGGGTAACGGCGGCATCGCAGAAAGAAGTCACCGCAGCATTTAGAGGATTGCCACTAGGAAGCAGTGCTCCATTAAGGAGGCTGTGTACTGGTACCATGTTACGCCGAAGAACGGCGTGTCTCTCCGTAACTGCACCCGCGAACGCCATCTAAACGTACGAGGCTCGGGTAAAGGGAGTTGGCATTGTGCAGTCACCTGATGACGAGGAGGTTTGCGAGCCATACGCTGTAAGGGATCCCGCTGGATGAAACCTCCAGGCAGTCGATGTACCACCAGGTTTAAGCGTGGGTGAGCGACAGATGTGGTCAGTCAGCAATCTGTCCTAGTTGATAGAATACCACGTCACGTCCACGATCTCCGCCTTGCTTTGGAGGCGGACCAGTCAGACAACCGACGAAAGTGACGAGTCATCCGCGACGAGGTACTAATAGATGGCGCCAGTGGTTCCCTAGAAGATGAAACCAATAGCTCATCGGACAATTCGGAGGCGGAAACTGTGGTGCACGTACCGCTTCGAAGGGCGCGTGGACCAAAAGGCCACCCCCACCCTGCATTTGTTGGGATCATGAGATCAGGGTGGAGTGTGACAGAGAGCACGGGGGTGAGTAGCAGAAGTGGGGACCATGGATTTGAGAATTCCCTGCCACAAGTGATTCGACCACTAAGATAAATAAATTCCGATGTTAGTTCTCTCGTGGAAAATGTCTTTTCCATTGGAGAGAACTTTGTGTCGTGTTTCGATCTTAAAGCAAAGAGAACTTTTGACGAATTGTGTAAGAACTACAAGGAGTGTTGCCGGCAGAATACTTTTTTCAGTTGGAGAAACTGCGGTTGTCACTGAAAATACAACTAGAGCAGTAACTATGCACATCNAGATGAAGAATTTCTTTGTTATTGAGATGAGGTGTTATGAGGGGGAATATCCGCGTGACCAGTAAACAGACAGAATTTGAAGTAAGAGACGGTTCTGTTTGGATTAATAGGACATTTCATCAGTCGGGAATCTCCGCCGTATTTATTTCTTTTTAATTCGGCCTTGCCAACTCACGTTTTCCCTGATTACAAAATTATCTATACCCCCAGAGCTCAGTGGTTTTGACCTAACGGTACAAAACATTTTCTAGTATACTATAATATAATATATTATAGTATATATATATATATATATAAATAAATATACCGCACCCCCTACAAACAGAAATGATTCAGCCCACACATACCGGTCATGTGACCAGGAAGCATACAGACTAGTCCTTTTATTTACTCATTATTACTCCTACTCACGTATCATTACCTGTATAAAGATACTAGTTCACAAAATCCTTCATGAATCTAATCTCTCCATAATAGGCAAGATGAAAAGAATTGTCTAATGGTATTCGGGACAAAATTGTATACCTGCACAAGACTAGAATGGGCTACAAGACGATTGGTAAGCAGCTTGTGAGAAGGAGTCGACCCTTGAGGGGATAATGGGAAAATAGAAGAAACACCAATTGACAATCAATCTCCCTCTGTCTGGAATCTTCTACGCAAAGATATCCAACGTGTAGTGAACCTGATGATGAGAAAGGTGAGAGAACAACACGGTAAGAGTTTAATAAATAATGCTCAAGGCAGCTGGGACTACACACACCACCACCAGGATTACCATTAGGAACACACTGAATTATTACTCAAGAAGGCCTATATACAGGCCTGTCTGAATCTTGCAATCGAGCACCTGAATGATTCATCGGAGGTTTGGGAGAAAGTGGCTGTGGTCAGATGAGACTATAATTAAGCTTTTTTGGCATCAACTAGACGTCGCATTTGAGGGGAAAAACACGAAGAACACCATTCCAACCATTAAGTATGGTGGCGGAAACATTATACTTTGGGACTGTTTCTCTGCTAAAGGACAGGACAACTACACTGGATCCAGTGAAAGATGGATGGAGTGAAACATCCTTTCCTCAGACATTGAACATGGGTCGGTGGTTATGTCTTCCAGCATGACAATGACCAATGCATACAGCTAAAGCAAACAAGTGTGGCTCAAGAAGAAGCACATTAAAGTAATGATGTGACTTAGTCAGTCTCCGGATCTTAATCCTTTAGAGAATCTGTGTAGGGAGCTGAAGCCTCGAGTTGTCGAACGACAATCTACAAACCTTGAGGATTTGGCGAGGATCTGCAAAGAAGAGTGGGCCACCCCCACCCGGGATCTGTAAAAACATGGTAACCAACTACAGGAAACGTCTGGCTGCTGTGCTTGCCAACAAGGGTTTCCTCACCAAGTACTAAGTAATGTTTAGCTATGGGGTGAAATACTTATTTTTTCAATAAAATGCAAATAAATTTAAAAAAATTAAGATAATGTGATTTTCTAGAATTTTTTATATTCTATCTCTTACTTTCAATAGAGACCTACCCGGAAAATTATAGACCGTTCATATTTTCGTTCATAAGTGGCAAACTCAGAAAATCAGTGGTGGGGTGAAATACTTATTTTCCCTACTGTATATACTTCCTTACACAAACAGACAAACCGTAATAGTTTAAGTCAATAATAATGGTAGTAGTAGTATTAATGGTTGTAATATAACAAGCCAATACACGTAGAACCCTTGTTTAAACTTAACAGAAAACGTTGTGATTTGTATTCGTGTACACCATTCCCCAATTTTTGGTTCCATCAGTGTTTTTGTTAACTTAGAATAGTTTGTAGTTAAATATTTATTTTTCATTTCGGTTTTATAAACTATTAGAAATAATTTTCATTATACGTCTAAAAATATTTTTGTTAGATCTTTTACACACACACACACACACACACACACACACACACACACATATATATATATATATATATATATATATATATTTACGACAGCAGACCTATTAGAAAAGGTTAGGAAGCCAGTCTAACAGATCGTTACGACCGTATAGTGATTTATACTCTCTCTCTCTCTCTCTCTCTCTCGCTCCCTCTGTCTTTTCTCTCTCTTCCTATATATATATATATATATATATATATATATATATATATGAGAAACACGAAGTATTCAAAATAGATTAATTTATTCCTGATGGTGAAGTCAACGCTATAACGTTTCATTTTTAGTAAGCCTTCATCAGGATATGAGATGCCCTGGCGTAGCATTATTGAAATTACGTAGAAATACTTGACACATACTTAATATGAAATCTCTACAACGCATAAAATCTGATGCCGACGTTTATATAATTCCGTGCAAAGACTGCGATAAAAGTATAGAGAGAAATCTTAAAAAACCTACATATGAACACCAGAGAGATTTTAGATTAGGAAATTTGACCCATTGTCTCTTCCATAACTAAACATAATTTTAATTTCAATTATGCCACGATATTGTTTCATATCCATAAAAAAGATTAACACATATATCTCCCTTTTAACCTTACTCAGTTTACGACCGGGAGTTTTCAATATATCGCTCTTCCTATGTAAATTAGTCCTAAATAGTTGCAATACACATACATTTAATTAATCCACCTGCCACACATACATACTCTCTTCAATTCTTATAAATGGCTTTCTACTTTACTTTTCACTCAACCGCTTAGCATCTATTCCCACTACACTAAAATCAATCAACACGGTCATCATAATGTAGACCCTAATAATAACACAACATGAAATCAGATGAGACATTTCCAATAACATAGTGTTCCAACTTCTACCACAAACATCTCTTACTATGGTTTGATGATTCTAATTTCAGGTAATTTAGATTTTTCTCGTCTTTTATCTGTCTACTTCATCACCAAGAATAAATTCATCTTTTTCTTTAATTGCTGAACATTCTCAAAAATATACATTAAAAATCTAGATTAAATTTTCCAAATTAATGGTATGTTTCTTCCAAGCAGTGCAGAGATAAAAATTGTGCAATAACACAGGCTGATCTGCCTTCCTCAAGCTTTAATGACAATCTATGGCAACCTAGACAGGGATCAATCAGTACATAAGTACTCCCTGAACAAACCACTTTACCTTGAAGACGTGATTTGAAAGAAACTGTGTCAGTGTTCATATGCAATGAAAATTTCCTCATCCCTTATCCCCCTCACCCTATGGGAAAATATTAACCGTAAAAACGATGGCTGAAAGCACAGGAGATGCTTTTCTTACCTTTCAAAAAGAAAATGCATATAGAAATAAAATATAGTAAATTCATAAACAAATGAATTAAAATAATCTCTTTTCATGTCGATCGATTCAGGGTATTCTATAAAATGAAAGAAAATCGAAATTTCCCATTTTTCTTCCTAAATTCTGCTCAGTAAATGTCCCGCTTTTGAGTTTTAAGTCTCTTGTTTCACTCATCTATGCGATTTTTATCTTTTTATTTTTTTTAATGTTTTTCTCTCCAGCTATTTTTTCATCTTATTATTTTTATTACCGTTCGTTTTTTATGAATTTTCCTTGGGACTCTTTGTCTACTCATATTTTGTTGTCTTCCTGTTACATCGTCCTGTTGGTAAACAAAGCCAGACGTTCACCAGGTCAAAATGCAAAAAGACATAAATCAGTCCAGAACTTTTCAGAATTATAGGAAAATCGAAAAATTGGAAAATAAAACACACAAAACCATTTTAAGAACAAATAGAATCACAATACAAATAAAGAGAATTTTTAAAAAAATCAGAAAACAAATTTCGCAGCAGCAATAAAAGAAAATAATTTATTTTCAAGGATTCAACCCAAAACTAGTAAAATTATCAAATTGCCCAAACACTAAAATAATTCAAGAACATGTATAAAACTAAATTAATCCCCATGATTTAAAATTGCTACCGTAAATATGTTAGTAGTGGTGAGTGGGTGTAATGTATGTCTTTTTGCAGCAGCACCTAGGGCATTTCAGTTGTCATCATGGCGTGGAATGGTGAACATCATGCGTTCGTGATTGAAACTTATTTTTAAAAAATAGTAACTCTATCATTGCAGCGTAGGCGATATCACTTAAGCATTTTGGAGCAGGTCGATACGGAAGTCTGTCTATTAGGAGAATGAATATTGTCGTAGGTTGGACCTTTTAGAGAGACAGGTTCAGTTTTTAAACGTAATGGTCAGGTTAACCTTGCTGCGTTCGAACCCCAGAGAATATTGTAGAAGAGGCAATGACTAGGCAAGCACAACATAAATTCATGGGGAGGAATCAGGAACGTATAACAAGCATTTGGGCGACTTTAAAACAATGAAATTACTATAACAAAGCTAAATTTAAAAAAATGTTATTTCTTATTGCTGATAAGTAGCTGAAACACCCCCAAAAGATAAGATACTCTATTTAAACAGCGACCTCTCTATGCTGAGAGTGAAACAACGATTAACCGTTATTGAATTAGTTGGCGTACTCAACCGTATATTATATTCTTCTCCGAAATAAACTACCTCTTACTTTCTTCATGTGTGTCAAACCTTACTTATTCCATGACACGACATCTGATGACGAAAGATTCGAATGTTAGAAAATTTCCAACAAATTACAAACATTTGGGACTACTGAACTTTGGATTAATTCCAAGTCTACATAACAGATTGGCCTGTTAAAAACAATTAAGAATTTAATTTTTCAGTCAATTCTTGTTTTCTAAAACAAGTAGAAAATTGTTGGGTCAGTTGAATTTAGTCACTGCAACGAAACATGGATTTAAATGAAGCAATGATGGAATTCCTTAATTTTTTGCTGTAAAAAAAGTTCCACGGATTTATTCATGAAAGTTTTATACTTCAAATCGACAACCGACCATTATTGTCTATTTTTATTTAAAAAAAAGTGATGCGTAAATATACTGCTAATCTACTTCTGAGATGAGGAATTCAACTGTGTGTCATATTCTTATCCGGAATAAACTACCTCTTCCTTTTTACATGTGAATCAAACTTTACTTATTTCACAACACAACACTTGAATTAGATTTTATGGGATAACCTTTTTTTTATGTGTTTGCATTTTAGAGTAAATCAAACTTGCAGTAGGTATTCAGCCGTACATGAACACAAATAGTAAACATTTTTAAAAGGTTGAGATGAGATGAGTAGATTGATGGCAAATAGATTAGCAGAAATCATGCGTGAATACGAAAGAAGACATTTACATTTTAGTTCTATTTCAAGTGTTGTGTCGTGAAATAATTAGGGTTTGATACACGTGTAGAAAGTAAGAGGTAGTTTATTCCGGAGAAGGATATGGAACTTAATTGTCGGTCAGTTTTCATCTAAGTCATTCTGCTATTCATCCCACCATGCCGTCATGTCTTCTATGGTGGAATGAGGAATAGCAAAAGCAGTCTTCTGTGCACATAATTTATTTATTAATTGTCGACGTCCATTTTACCGACTTGGACGGGTCGGGGGTTAGAGATGGAAAATTCCTAACCGCTTTCATCGCGATTCTATAACAGACTAAATACATTTTCTTTCCAAAATTCTGGTTGTTTGATCGCTTGACCTTCGGTCAATAAAAGCGACGGTCTCAAACAACATCTGAGGTAATTGCCCATCAATCACTTACATGCTGAACGACACCGTTTCATATTACTACGCAAGCTGCCAATCCATAGATTACGGTAAACTATTATTTACTCTATAATTGTTTAAAATAATTATAATTATTTTAATCATTTAGTAACTAATAATAATAATTATTTAGTACTAATAATAATTATTATTAGTTACATGAAATCATATAATCGTGTGCAAGAATTTATTATTAAATAGAAACAATTACGTGTGTTTATACCTCTTTTATTCTTCTGACCAGATCTGCTTCTTCTATCTTCTAATCTTCTAATCTGGTATATCTTCTACAGGTCTCGTCTGGTCTTTCTTATCTGGGGATTCCGTGTCTGGTTCTGCTGGGGACCATTTCTTATCAGAAGCCTTGTGTCATTGTTAGCTTTTAGTAATAACAACAAGACTTCGATTTACCTTTGATGTTATTTTATTCCGGATCCCCATAACCAGACAAATGCGCGCGAAGAGTCACATCTTGCTAGCTTCAGTCCTAACTCTCAACTGACTAACTGCAACTAACCACTGCAACTCGCTTACTCTAACTGTCTCTGCAACTGACTAAGTTGCTTACACCTTAAACTGGAAGGGGATTTCTATCACTTCCGATTCCCACGATCATCCAGAACGCAAGGTGAGAGTGAGGTCAAGCATTGTCACTCACTCTCAAGGCCATCAGCTGTACTGATTGCCATAAGGATTTCTATACTACCTTAAAAAGTAATAGGGATCCAATTATATGTAACATCCCTCATAATCATACATTTTAAATTCATAATTAATTATGAATTTACTTTTTACTTGCCTCTCCATTTTGAGGCTCTACCGTATTCTGGTACTTTCTAGATTACTTCGAATTCTATTCTCTCTTTCTGCGCGTTGTCTGGTTCCCCCATGCATACATCAATTTTACATGATAACAAGTTTTCAACAAAAAACAACACTGCAGGGCATTTACAATATCCTGACAAAATCAAAACACAACTGGACCAACGTCTTGGTCCCAAAATCCTGGTCACAAACCAACGTGACCCTGGTCACTCCAGCAATACATTCGCCTGGATTCCAATGACCAATTCACCAGCTTTCGCTCCACAGGTCACTTAACTGGAGACTGGGAAGGCAATTTACATCAAAAATACAATGATACCGAAAAAAGATTCAAAACATTGCACACATGGTCCCTACAATACATTAAACATCACATGCATGGAGAAAACAACAACAATTTTATCGCGCAACAATAAAAAATCTACAACGGCTATGCGTTACTCATAATTTCTTAATAGGATACACGACAACACACCAATACCATTAAGTATTTAAATTTTCTTTCACAAAAAATATATTACTGTGCCAAATAGTTTCACTTTGAGGGGAAAACTGTTTTATCCTGTTTCCACACTCGGTCACTGCCAGTGGCTTACAAATTCTCCAGGAACCCTCCAACACAAAAAGTAGGTACTTGTCTTTCCTTAACATCTAATCGTTCACCGACCTTGCTATCCGTATCCAGACTCGAGATATCCCTCTCAGCCAAAACGTTCTGGAGACCATTCCAAAATCATAATTCCACCCAAAATTCAATCCACATAAAACAGGGCGGCCTCTTCGCCTTTCTTCTTATTCTGCCCTTCCAGAACC
Organism: Doryteuthis pealeii; assembly: GCA_023376005.1. NCBI lineage: Eukaryota > Metazoa > Mollusca > Cephalopoda > Myopsida > Loliginidae > Doryteuthis > Doryteuthis pealeii. The sequence goes on along the minus strand of CM042160.1, from coordinate 20,720,025 downwards.
CCTAACATTCCGAATCCGTCGAATAATAAAACCCAAAAAGCGCGGATTAACCTTCCGTAACCACGGTAACCACATGGGACGCTCATCAGGGAATCTCAATACGTGGAATGGTGGGCCCTCGATAGACCACTTTCATTACCATATCTCCACCGATTCCCAAAACACCGGAAAAAATTCTCCAAATAGTCAGGCATGAGTCCAGAACTCGATCCATACTACAGCAAGGTCACAAAATTCACTAATAAAAATTTTCAAAACTATCAATAAAAATTTGCACTCATAAATCTCACTAAAATCAACTTTTTAACTATGTCAAACTTTCGGAAAAAATTCAAAAACCGAATTATATTACTGGTCACTGACAAAAAATGCAAAGTACAAAGTCAATTATTAATTTCTTTCTTTTAAAATATTGTCAATCAGCCCTCCAAGGCTTTTCTCACGAAATCAAACCAAAGTTTTTGGTTTTTTTTCAAAAATCACCAGTGTCAAATCCACAATTCATCAATATTAAAATTACTAAGTTACTTATTTTCAACAAACTCTGATTAAATTTAAATCCGACTTTTTTCTAAAAATTTTAACATTCAAATGGCCGACATGTGGGAAAATTACCCGCTTGACTCAAAAAAACGTTCATTTCAAAGATGGCAGCCATGTCTACGTGACTGTTATTCAAAAAAAAAAAAAATTTTCCATTCATCCTTCAGCCAATGAGAGACAAGAGGGGGGTGGTAAGTTGGTTCTTTTCTCAAAATCAACCCCAAAGGATTTTACAATTATACGCCATTTTATTTTCCTCCAAAATTCAAATAATTCACCAGCTTCTTAAAATTATCCAATTAATCAGGGTAACAAACCTTAGTACTTCTAAAATTCAAACTAAAAAATAGGCACTTGCTCTTTCTGGAGTTTATTCATTTTATCCGTTTATCTACGAAAGATTCTTAATCTCTCAAATCACAATTTATGTCTTCACCCCACAACCTGAGTAAATCAAAGACATCAATCAAAGATCAAAAATTTGAAGAAATCGACCACAATCGTATTCCCAGAAAATAAAAAATATATACATATATACATCGTGCTGAGCAGAGTAAACACGAAAAACCTCTTGGAGCAGGGCACCACCATTTATCTCTTATTCTGACATATTCAAAACTCCAAAAAACACAGGAAAATGTAGGCTTCCACGCCTTTCGAAAAACCATCGAATTGCCTAATTAGGACATTTTCCAAAAACAGGATCTCTGGAATTGGTGAGTTCTTCTGTAAAAACTACTTTATTACCGTGAGTCCAAAAAGATCCAAAACATACAACTTAGCCGAATCTCCAACAATTGACTCAAAATCAGACCCTCAATCCGAATGAAAAACAGCATTGTGATCCAAGATAAAAAAAAATTACATTCTCAACTAAAAGTTTCAAAATTACTTCTTTAAAAATTAACTTTTTCCTTGCACGGATAAAAACTCACTAGAATTACAAAATTATTTAAATCCATCATAAAATTATGAGTACAAATGACATAAATGCATGGGTAATCTCAAAAAAAAAATACAGCTTCAATCGAAAAACGAAAAAAAATCAAAAAGAAAAAATTCCAAAATGGCGGCTGAAATTTTCTTCTAAAATTCACCACGTGTTCCACCGGTCAAAAAAAAATCTTCCACCATGGTCGTTCATGGCGCACGTGCATTTCTTAACAATTACTGCTGGCTTGAATGCAACAATTACCCTCGGGGGGGGGGGACACATCCGTTGTCTCTCTCTCTACCTCTGGCACATACATTCAGTATCTCCCACTCTCTCACTGCTTGGAGGGGGAATGTATCCTCCTAGTGTCCTCTCTCTTTTTCTCGATAGCATACACTCTCTTTTTTTCTATCTTCAAAACAATTCAAAACTATGGCAAATGACCTAAATGGCAAATTCAATCATACAGCAAAAAAAATTTTTTTTTTCCTTTCTCTCTGTCTTTCCTCACAAAATTTCAACTTATACATATCAAAACAAAATATCCCTTTCTCTTTTTCTCTTTCTTTGGCATATACACTCCGTCTCTCCCTTTTTTTTCATAGCATACAAACTGTCTCTCTTTTTCACTCTATATTTTAAACAATTTAAACAATCTATTAGCATCATTTTTCAATAGCATTTTTTTTTAAACAAATCTAAAAACTTCTGCAAAGTTCAAAATTTAATTGTCTCTTCTTTTTTCTTAAACAATGTCTCTCCTTCTTTCCTCCAGTCAAGACTTTAAGTCGGATTTCTTTTCTTTCTTTCTGAAAGTACTTAACACAATGTCCCTTTTGTCTTCTTTTTTCTTTCTTTTCAACATTCTATCTTAACTTCAATTTTTTTTTTTTTTTGTGACAAATCTAGATAGATCTTTGAATATTAGTTCACTCTTTTTTTTCTATTGTCTTTTCTATAGTCTGTTTCTAAAAACAATGTGTGTGTGTGTGTGTGCGTTCGTTACTTACGTTTTTCTTTTTAAGTTCTATCACGTTTTTTTTCTTTCTTTTTCCTTTGCTTCATTTTTCTGCCTTTCTTTTCTTCTCTGTCTAGTGGCACGTTGTCCAGGTTCGAATCTGATCACGTCTTGATGGCGTGACTGGTCTCAAGGCACCAAATCGATATATGTTATATACCTCTTTTTCTTCTGACCAGATCTGCTTCTTCTATCTTCTAATCTTCTAATCTGGTATATCTTCTACAGGTCTCGTCTGGTCTTTCTTATCTGGGGATTCCGTGTCTGGTTCTGCTGGGACCATTTCTTATCAGAAGCCTTGTGTCATTGTTAGCTTTTAGTAATAACAACAAGACTTCGATTTACCTTTGATGTTATTTTATTCCGGATCCCCATAACCAGACAAAATGCGCGCGAAGAGTCACATCTTGCTAGCTTCAGTCCTAACTCTCAACTGACTAACTGCAACTAACCACTGCAACTCGCTTACTCTAACTGTCTCTGCAACTGACTAAGTTGCTTACACCTTAAACTGGAAGGGGATTTCTATCACTTCCGATTCCCACGATCATCCCAGAACGCAAGGTGAGAGTGAGGTCAAGCATTGTCACTCACTCTCAAGGCCATCAGCTGTACTGATTGCCATAAGGATTTCTATACTACCTTAAAAAGTAATAGGGATCCAATTAATATGTAACACGTGAATCCATATAATTGTTTATAAATTATAAGTAATAGATAAGAATACTAGAAGCCATAAACTGTGAGCAAATTATTTGAATTAGAGACGTATACTTTATAAAACGCTTAAGATACAACTAAATAAAAACTGTACATATGAACGCGATTCCCTAAACCTCTAGGCGTGAAATAACCCTAGGAAGAATAAGAAGAACCACACTAAATAAAATCCCGCTATACAATCTTTCAAAAGACCTATAAATACGTTCTATTACACTCAGAGGAAAGTAACTCATCACTAGTACAATATTTACCTCCGTGGCGTATTTTGTTAAGAAACGGTTGACATAACTTTCTGTGCCGAAATACCTACCACAATCGCAACGATACAAACAGCACCCCTAAAATGTTCAACCCGAGCAGAACTATCATTCCTCTCTCCATTAAGAACAAAGCAACATAATCACATCCGCCTCTAGCATCCTCATCTGTAGCATCGCATCTTTTCAGCTAAAAACAATTGTAAATGGAAACATTCTTTGTAATAAATGCTCGCCTACCAACCAATCTACCTACCATCTTACCTACAAACCATCCTATCAACCCCCTCATCCCCGGGAACAAAGGTGATGAAATTACGACAAACGTACCTGTTTAAGACCGTCGGGGAAAGATGAAGTAAAAAAAATCAAGAAAAAAGGTGTACGACATGAGTGGAACAAAATTATGACGGATGTTGCCTGAAGTCACTTCTCTGCTGATTAACACTGATAAACGTTAGAACAACATCTCAGAAATAGAAAGGGCGAAAAGAGACGAAAACAAAGAAGGAAAATAGAGAGGGGAGAAAAACAAAAGAATAATGAAAGTAAAAGGTATCGTAAAGACGGCATTTTTAACCTCTGATTACACGTTGATTTCTAGAAAGTTAAAAAGCTCTACGTGAACAATACATTAAACCAGGCGGAAGAGAAAGTTCATGGCTTTTGATGTACGGCAATAATACTAAATAACAAGAATAAGAAAAAACCTTTTGTTTGCGTGTGAAAATATGTTAACGCAAAAGCTCTGCTGTAAAAATAGTAGTGTCACAGGCTAATCAAATAGATATGGTCTTAAGCAAACTTAAACCGTCTTCGTTTGGAGTAAAGAATTTAGACTGAATTTTGGATTAGCCAGGACGAATGAGGATGGGTGAGAATTTCAATATTCACCATTCATAAATTCATCCAGCCCATAATGTTGCTTTTTGCTTACATTTAACGTTGAATGAATCGCTTTCGTTTTCTGCCGACTGCAATGTAAGAACTTTTCTTATTCTCGACAGAACACATTAGTCGTGGTCTTTTCCATAATTTGCGGTCCAGATAGATAATGCTTACTGTTGTGATGTTAGTCCAACAGTAAAAAAGAAGTCAAGTCGAGATAGGTAAAGTAAGACAAGTGTATTACAATAATGGTACATAAACGACTAGCTTGTCGTTAACGGTAACAGTACGACCTTTCCACTCGGTGTCTCACTATTTATAGTGAGAACCGGTGTCTATTCTCCACTGTAGGAACGGCCGGTACAACACTTACTTAGATTAAATCAAGTATTTTATTCTCCAAATTATTTCGCCCTGACTATCTCCAAATCATAAAATGTATAAAGTAAATGTTTTAGCTTTAAAAATAATTTTGAAACTAGATTATCGAGAATCCTTTCACCATCTACTTAATGATGATATTGCCGTGTTTAATAAGGAAATGAAAAAATTAAGAACAAATTGTTTATGTGACGATATAATATATAAAATAACCTCTTACGCCCAAATGGTAAAGGTCTTCATTTTCATATAGAATCAATCAGTTTCTATTAGGGGTGGGACATTTGTATACAAAAATCTGTACCTGAAATCAACATGTTTGTTCTTTTGCTGTACTGCAAATTGAATCCATATCTTGAATAAAAAGGTCGCTGCGAATCGCAGGTACAACGATTACTCTTATTCACCGCCCGGCACAGATGACCTCAGTAGAGTGAAACACGTCCGGTGTGCTCAAAAAGCCAGGTCGAATTTAATTCTAAAACTCTAAAAATTGTCACGTGTCTATCATGGCGCGTTTTCCAGGGATCAGAGGATATAACAATCACTGGTAAATTTCCACTCTCTGATCTCAAAGTTAACAGCTTTTATTCTCAGCTACAGGGTCTGCTAACAATTTATGACTCCACAAATTGCAACATAGTGTTCTATGCTTATCAATATAAAATAGAAGAATAATGAAATAAACCATGATAAGAACTGATGACATGTTTCACGTTACCATAGATATAACGATACTGGTTCACCCTGAAGATCTAGAACGTGAAACTCAGTCTTAACTTTTGTTATGATCAGTTTATATAAAATTCAGAATTCTTCTCTGTTTGTGGAAAACCAGGAAGGTTGTGATGACACATAGATGTACAAATATTTGGTCCACACCAGTTTGAAGTTTATATTTTGCTAACCAGTTACTCTGCAATGCATTTCACGTTATTTGTCTTATAACCGTATCGTTATATCTTAGGTAACGTGAAAATCAGTTCTTATCTGTTTTTATTTTCATTATTCTTCTATTTTATATTGATAAGCATAGAAACACTATGTTGCAATTTGTGGAGTCATAAATTGTTAGCAGACCCTGTAGCTGAGAATAAAAGCTGTTAACTTTGAGATCAGAGAGTGGAAATTTACCAGTGATTGTTATAATCCTCTGATCCCTGGAAAACGCGCCATGATAGACACGTGACAATTTTTAGAGTTTTAGAATTTAATTCGACCTGGCTTTTGAGCACACCGGACGTGTTTCACTCTACTGAGGTCATCTGTGCCGGGCGGTGAATAAGAGTAATCGTTGTACCTGCGATCGCAGCGACCTTTTATTCAAGATATGGATTCAATTTGCAGTAACAGCAAAAGAACAAACATGTTTGATTTCAGGTACAGATTTTGTATACAAATGTCCCCACCCTAATAGAACTGATTGATTCTATATGAAAATGAAGACCTTTACCATTTGGGCGTATTGAGGTTATTTTATATATTATATCGTCACATAAACAATTCTGTTCTTAATTTTTCATTTCCTTATTAAACACGGCAATATCATCATTAAGTAGATGGTGAAAGGATTCTCGGATAATCTAGTTCAAATATTATTTTAAAGCTAAACATTACTTTATAATTTTTATGATTTGGAGATAGTCAGGGCGAAATAATTTTGAGAATAAAAACTTGATTTAATCTAAGTAAGTGTTGTACCGGCCGTTCCTACAGTGGAGAATAGACACCGGTTCTCACTATAAATAGTGAGACACCGAGTGGAAAGGTCGTACTGTTACCGTTAACGACAAGCTAGTCGTTTATGTACCATTATTGTAAATACACTTGTCTACTTTTACCCTATCTCGACTTGACTTCTTTTTTACTGTTGGACTAACATCACAACAGTAAGCATTATCTATCTGGACCGCAAATTATGAAAAGACCACGACTAATGTGTTCTGTCGAGAATAAGAAAAGTTCTACATTGCAGTCGGCAGAAAACGAAAGCGATTCATTCAACGTTAAATGTAAGCAAAGCAACATTATGGCTGGATGAATTTATGAATGGTGAAATATTGAAATTCTCACCCATCCTCATTCGTCCTGGCTAATCCAAAATTCAGTCTAAATTCTTTACTCCAAACGAAGACGGTTTAAGTTTGCTTAAGACATATCTATTTGATTAGCCTGTGACACTACTATTTTACAGCAGAGCTTTTGCGGAACATATTTTCACACGCAACAAAAGGTTTTTCTTATTCTTGTTATTTAGTATTGCCGTACATCAAAGCCATGACTTTCTCTTCCGCCTGGTGGTTAATGTATTGTTCACGTAGAGCTTTTTAACTTTCTAGAAATCAACGTGTAATCAGAGGTTAAAAATGCCGTCTTTACGATACCTTTTACTTTCATTATTCTGTTTTCTCCCCTCTCTATTTTCCTTCTTTGTTTTCGTCTCTTTTCGCCCTTTCTATTTCTGAGATGTTGTTCTAACGTTTATCAGTGTTAATCAGCAGAGAAGTGACTTCAGGCAACATCCGTCATAATTTTGTTCCACTCATGTCGTACACCTTTTTTCTTGATTTTTTTACTTCATCTTTCCCCGACGGTCTTAAACAGGTACGTTTGTCGTAATTTCATCACCTTTGTTCCCGGGGATGAGGGGGTTGATAGGATGGTTTGTAGGTAAGATGGTAGGTAGATTGGTTGGTAGGCGAGCATTTATTACAAAGAATGTTTCCATTTACAATTGTTTTTAGCTGAAAGATGCGATGCTACAGATGAGGATGCTAGAGGCGGATGTGATTATGTTGCTTTGTTCTTAATGGAGAGAGGATGATAGTTCTGCTCGGGTTGAACATTTTAGGGGTGCTGTTTGTATCGTTGCGATTGTGGTAGGTATTCGGCACAGAAAGTTATGTCAACCGTTTCTTAACAAAATACGCCACGGAGGTAAATATTGTACTAGTGATGAGTTACTTTCCTCTGAGTGTATAGAACGTATTTATAGGTCTTTTGAAAGATTGTATAGCGGGATTTTATTTAGTGTGGTTCTTCTTATTCTTCCTAGGTTATTTCACGCCTAGAGTTTAGGGAATCGCGTTCATATGTACAGTTTTTATTTAGTTGTATCTTAAGCGTTTTATAAAGTATACGTCTCTAATTCAAATAATTTGCTCACAGTTTATGGTTCTAGTATTCTTATCTATTACTTATAATTTATAAACAATTATATGGATTCACGTGTTACATTTAATTGGATCCTATTACTTTTTAAGGTAGTATAGAAATCCTTATGGCAATCAGTACAGCTGATGGCTTGAGAGTGAGTGACAATGCTTGACCTCACTCTCACCTTGCGTTCTGGATGATCGTGGGAATCGGAAGTGATAGAAATCCCCTTCCAGTTTAAGGTGTAAGCAACTTAGTCAGTTGCAGAGACAGTTAGAGTAAGCGAGTTGCAGTGGTTAGTTGCAGTTAGTCAGTTGAGAGTTAGGACTGAAGCTAGCAAGATGTGACTCTTCGCGCGCATTTTGTCTGGTTATGGGGATCCGGAATAAAATAACATCAAAGGTAAATCGAAGTCTTGTTGTTATTACTAAAAGCTAACAATGACACAAGGCTTCTGATAAGAAATGGTCCCCAGCAGAACCAGACACGGAATCCCCAGATAAGAAAGACCAGACGAGACCTGTAGAAGATATACCAGATTAGAAGATTAGAAGATAGAAGAAGCAGATCTGGTCAGAAGAATAAAAGAGGTATATAACATATATCGATTTGGTGCCTTGAGACCAGTCACGCCATCAAGACGTGATCAGATTCGAACCTGGACAACGTGCCACTAGACAGAGAAGAAAAGAAAGGCAGAAAAATGAAGCAAAGGAAAAAGAAAGAAAAAAAAACGTGATAGAACTTAAAAAGAAAAACGTAAGTAACGAACGCACACACACACACACATTGTTTTAGAAACAGACTATAGAAAAAGACAATAGAAAAAAAAGAGTGAACTAATATTCAAAGATCTATCTAGATTTGTCACAAAAAAAAAAAAAAATTGAAGTTAAGATAGAATGTTGAAAAGAAAAAAAAAGAAGACAAAAGGGACATTGTGTTAAGTACTTTCAGAAAGAAAGAAAAAGAAATCCGACTTAAAGTCTTGACTGGAGGAAAGAAGGAGAGACATTGTTTTAAGAAAAAAGAAGAGACAATTAAATTTTGAACTTTGCAGAAGTTTTTAGATTTGTTTAAAAAAATGCTATTGAAAAATGATGCTAATAGATTGTTTAAATTGTTTAAAATATAGAGTGAAAAAGAGAGACAGTTTGTATGCTATGAAAAAAAAGGGAGAGACGGAGTGTATATGCCAAAGAAAGAGAAAAAGAGAAAGGGATATTTTGTTTTGATATGTATAAGTTGAAATTTTGTGAGGAAAGACAGAGAGAAAGGAAAAAAAAAATTTTTTTGCTGTATGATTGAATTTGCCATTTAGGTCATTTGCCATAGTTTTGAATTGTTTTGAAGATAGAAAAAAAAGAGAGTGTATGCTATCGAGAAAAAGAGAGAGGACACTAGGAGGATACATTCCCCCTCCAAGCAGTGAGAGAGAGTGGAGATACTGAATGTATGTGCCAGAGGTAGAGAGAGAGACAACGGATGTGTCCCCCCCCCCGAGGGTAATTGTTGCATTCAAGCCAGCAGTAATTGTTAAGAAATGCACGTGCGCCATGAACGACCATGGTGGAAGATTTTTTTTTTGACCGGTGGAACACGTGGTGAATTTTAGAAGAAAATTTCAGCCGCCATTTTGGAATTTTTCTTTTTGATTTTTTTCGTTTTTCGATTGAAGCTGTATTTTTTTTTTGAGATTACCCATGCATTTATGTCATTTGTACTCATAATTTTATGATGGATTTAAATAATTTTGTAATTCTAGTGAGTTTTTATCCGTGCAAGGAAAAAGTTAATTTTTAAAGAAGTAATTTTGAAACTTTTAGTTGAGAATGTAATTTTTTTTTATCTTGGATCACAATGCTGTTTTCATTCGGATTGAGGGTCTGATTTTGAGTCAATTGTTGGAGATTCGGCTAAGTTGTATGTTTTGGATCTTTTTGGACTCACGGTAATAAAGTAGTTTTTACAGAAGAACTCACCAATTCCAGAGATCCTGTTTTTGGAAAATGTCCTAATTAGGCAATTCGATGGTTTTTTCGAAAGGCGTGGAAGCCTACATTTTCCTGTGTTTTTTGGAGTTTTGAATATGTCAGAATAAGAGATAAATGGTGGTGCCCTGCTCCAAGAGGTTTTTCGTGTTTACTCTGCTCAGCACGATGTATATATGTATATATTTTTTATTTTCTGGGAATACGATTGTGGTCGATTTCTTCAAATTTTTGATCTTTGATTGATGTCTTTGATTTACTCAGGTTGTGGGGTGAAGACATAAATTGTGATTTGAGAGATTAAGAATCTTTCGTAGATAAACGGATAAATGAATAAACTCCAGAAAGAGCAAGTGCCTATTTTTTTAGTTTGAATTTTAGAAGTACTAAGGTTTGTTACCCTGATTAATTGGATAATTTTAAGAAGCTGGTGAATTATTATTTGAATTTTGGAGGAAAATAAAAAATGGCGTATAATTGTAAAATCCTTTGGGGTTGATTTTGAGAAAAGAACCAAACTTACACCCCCCCTCCTTGTCTCTCATTGGCTGAAGGATGAATGGAAAATTTTTTTTTTTTTGAATAACCAGTCACGTAGACATGGCTGCCATCTTTGAAATGAACGTTTTTTTGAGTCAAGCGGGTAATTTTCCCCACATGTCGGCCATTTTGAATGTTAAAATTTTAGAAAAAAAGTCGGATTTAAATTTAATCAGAGTTTGTTGAAAATAAGTAACTTAGTAATTTTAATATTGATGAATTGTGGATTTTGACACTGGTGATTTTTGAAAAAAACCAAAAACTTTGGTTTGATTTCGTGAGAAAAGCCTTGGAGGCTGATTGACAATATTTTAAAAGAAAGAAATTAATAATTGACTTTGTACTTGCATTTTTTTGTCAGTGACAGTAATATAATTCGGTTTTTGAATTTTTTCCGAAAGTTTGACATAGTTAAAAAGTTGATTTTAGTGAGATTTATGAGTGCCAAATTTTTATTGATAGTTTTGAAAATTTTTATTAGTGAATTTTGTGACCTTGCTGTAGTATGGATCGAGTTCTGGACTCATGCCTGACTATTTGGAGAATTTTTTTCCGGTGTTTTGGGAATCGGGAGATATGGTAATGAAAGTGGTCTATCGAGGGCCCACCATTCCACGTATTGAGATTCCCTGATGAGCGTCCCATGTGGTTACCGTGGTTACGGAAGGTTAATCCGCGCTTTTGGGTTTTATTATTCCGACGGATTCGGAATGTTAGGGGTTCTGGAAGGGCAGAATAAGAAGAAAGGCGAAGAGGCCGCCCCTGTTTTATGTGGATTGAATTTTTGGGTGGAATTATGATTTTGGAATGGTCTCCAGAACGTTTTGGCTGAGAGGGATATCTCGAGTCTGGATACGGATAGCAAGGTCGGTGAACGATTAGATGTTAAGGAAAGACAAGTACCTACTTTTGTGTTGGAGGGTTCCTGGAGAATTTGTAAGCCACTGGCAGTGACCGAGTGTGGAAACAGGATAAAACAGTTTTTCCCTCAAAGTGAAACTATTTGGCACAGTAATATATTTTTTGTGAAGAAAATTTAAAATACTTAATGGTATTGTGTGTTGTGTCGTGTATCCTATATTAAGAAATTATGAGTAACGCATAGCCGTTGTAGATTTTTTATTGTTGCGCGATAAAATTGTTGTTGTTTTCTCCATGCATGTGATGTTTAATGTATTGTAGGGACCATGTGTGCAATGTTTTTGAATCTTTTTTCGGTATCATTGTATTTTTGATGTAAATTGCCTCCCAGTCTCCAGTTAAGTGACCTGTGGAGCGGAAAGCTGGTGAATTGGTCATTGGAATCCAGGCGAATGTATTGCTGGAGTGACCAGGTCACGTTTGGTTTGTGACCAGGATTTGGGACCAAGACGTTGGTCCAGTTGTGTTTTGATTTTTGTCAGGATATTGTAAATGGCCCTGCAGTGTTGTTTTTGTTGAAAACTTGTTATCATGTAAAATTGATGTATGCATGGGGGGGAACCAGACAACCGCGCAGAAGAGAGAATAGAATTCGAAGTAATCTAGAAAGTACCAGAATACGGTAGAGCCTCAAAATGGAGAGGCAAGTAAAAAGTAAATTCATAATTAATTATGAATTTAAAATGTATGATTATGAGGGATGTTACATATTAATTGGATCCCTATTACTTTTTAAGGTAGTATAGAAATCCTTATGGCAATCAGTACAGCTGATGGCCTTGAGAGTGAGTGACAATGCTTGACCTCACTCTCACCTTGCGTTCTGGATGATCGTGGAATCGGAAGTGATAGAAATCCCCTTCCAGTTTAAGGTGTAAGCAACTTAGTCAGTTGCAGAGACAGTTAGAGTAAGCGAGTTGCAGTGGTTAGTTGCAGTTAGTCAGTTGAGAGTTAGGACTGAAGCTAGCAAGATGTGACTCTTCGCGCGCATTTTGTCTGGTTATGGGGATCCGGAATAAAATAACATCAAAGGTAAATCGAAGTCTTGTTGTTATTACTAAAAGCTAACAATGACACAAGGCTTCTGATAAGAAATGGTCCCCAGCAGAACCAGACACGGAATCCCCAGATAAGAAAGACCAGACGAGACCTGTAGAAGATATACCAGATTAGAAGATTAGAAGATAGAAGAAGCAGATCTGGTCAGAAGAATAAAAGAGGTATATAACACACGTAATTGTTTCTATTTAATAATAATCATTCTTGGCACACGATTATATGATTTCATGTAACTAATAATAATTATTATTAGTTACTAAATAATTATTATTATTAGTTACTAAATGATTAAAATAATTATAATTATTTTAAACAATTATAGAGTTAAATAATAGTTTACCGTAATCTATGGATTGGCAGCTTGCGTAGTAATATGAAACGGTGTCGTTCAGCATGTAAGTGATTGATGGGCAATTACCTCAGATGTTGTTTGAGACCGTCGCTTTTATTGACCGAAGGTCAAGCGATCAAACAACCAGAATTTTGGAAAGAAAATGTATTTAGTCTGTTATAGAATCGCGATGAAAGCGGTTAGGAATTTTCCATCTCTAACCCCCGACCCGTCCAAGTCGGTAAAATGGACGTCGACAATTAATAAATAAATTATGTGCACAGAAGACTGCTTTTGCTATTCCTCATTCCACCATAGAAGACATGACGGCATGGTGGGATGAATAGCAGAATGACTTAGATGAAAACTGACCGACAATTAAGTTCCATATCCTTCTCCGGAATAAACTACCTCTTACTTTCTACACGTGTATCAAACCCTATTTCACTTTAATAAAATGTAAATGTCTTCTTTCGTATTCACGCATGATTTCTGCTAATCTATTTGCCATCAATCTACTCATCTCATCTCAACCTTTTAAAAATGTTTACTATTTGTGTTCATGTACGGCTGAATACCTACTGCAAGTTTGATTTACTCAAATGCAAACACATAAAAAAAAGGTTATCCCATAAAATCTAATTCAAGTGTTGTGTTGTGAAATAAGTAAAGTTTGATTCACATGTAAAAAGGAAGAGGTAGTTTATTCCGGATAAGAATATGACACACAGTTGAATTCCTCATCTCAGAAGTAGATTAGCAGTATATTTACGCATCACTTTTTTTTAAATAAAATAGACAATAATGGTCGGTTGTCGATTTGAAGTATAAAACTTTCATGAATAAATCCGTGGAACTTTTTTACAGCAAAAAATTAAGGAATTCCATCATTGCTTCATTTAAATCCATGTTTCGTTGCAGTGACTAAATTCAACTGACCAACAATTTTCTACTTGTTTTAGAAAACAAGAATTGACTGAAAAATTAAATTCTTTTTTTTAACAGGCCAATCTGTTATGTAGACTTGGAATTAATCCAAAGTTCAGTAGTCCCAAATGTTTGTAATTTGTTGGAAATTTTCTAACATTCGAATCTTTCGTCATCAGATGTCGTGTCATGGAATAAGTAAGGTTTGACACACATGAAGAAGTAAGAGGTAGTTTATTTCGGAGAAGAATATAAATATACGGTTGAGTACGCCAACTAATTCAATAACGGTTAATCGTTGTTTCACTCTCAGCATAGAGAGGTCGCTGTTTAAATAGAGTATCTTATCTTTTGGGGGTGTTTCAGCTACTTATCAGCAATAAGAAATAACATTTTTTAAATTTAGCTTTGTTATAGTAATTTCATTGTTTTAAAGTCGCCCAAATGCTTGTTATACGTTCCTGATTCCTCCCCATGAATTTATGTTGTGCTTGCCTAGTCATTGCCTCTTCTACAATATTCTCTGGGGTTCGAACGCAGCAAGGTTAACCTGCCCATTACGTTTAAAAACTGAACCTGTCTCTCTAAAAGGTCCAACCTACGACAATATTCATTCTCCTAATAGACAGACTTCCGTATCGACCTGCTCCAAAATGCTTAAGTGATATCGCCTACGCTGCAATGATAGAGTTACTATTTTTTTTAAATAAGTTTCAATCACGAACGCATGATGTTCACCATTCCACGCCATGATGACAACTGAAATGCCCTAGGTGCTGCTGCAAAAAGACATACATTACACCCACTCACCACTACTAACATATTTACGGTAGCAATTTTAAATCATGGGATTAATTTAGTTTTATACATGTTCTTGAATTATTTTAGTGTTTGGGCAATTTGATAATTTTACTAGTTTTGGGTTGAATCCTTGAAAATAAATTATTTTCTTTTATTGCTGCTGCGAAATTTGTTTTCTGATTTTTTTAAAAATTCTCTTTATTTGTATTGTGATTCTATTTGTTCTTAAAATGGTTTTGTGTGTTTTATTTTCCAATTTTTCGATTTTCCTATAATTCTGAAAAGTTCTGGACTGATTTATGTCTTTTTGCATTTGACCTGGTGAACGTCTGGCTTTGTTTACCAACAGGACGATGTAACAGGAAGACAACAAAAATATGAGTAGACAAAGAAGTCCCAAGGAAAATTCATAAAAAACGAACGGTAATAAAAATAATAAGATGAAAAAATAGCTGGAGAGAAAAACATTAAAAAATAATAAAAAGATAAAAATCGCATAGATGAGTGAAACAAGAGACTTAAAACTCAAAAGCGGGACATTTACTGAGCAGAATTTAGGAAGAAAAATGGGAAATTTCGATTTTCTTTCATTTATAGAATACCCTGAATCGATCGACATGAAAAGAGATTATTTTAATTCATTTGTTTATGAATTTACTATATTTTATTTCTATATGCATTTTCTTTTTGAAAGGTAAGAAAGCATCTCCTGTGCTTTTCAGCCATCGTTTTTACGGTTAATATTTTCCCATAGGGTGAGGGGATAAGGGATGAGGAAATTTTCATTGCATATGAACACTGACACAGTTTCTTTCAAATCACGTCTTCAAGGTAAAGTGGTTTGTTCAGGGAGTACTTATGTACTGATTGATCCCTGTCTAGGTTGCCATAGATTGTCATTAAAGCTTGAGGAAGGGCAGATCAGCCTTGTGTTATTGCACAATTTTTATCTCTGCACTGCTTGGAAGAAACATACCATTAATTTGGAAAATTTAATCTAGATTTTTAATGTATATTTTTGAGAATGTTCAGCAATTAAAGAAAAAGATGAATTTATTCTTGGTGATGAAGTAGACAGATAAAAGACGAGAAAAATCTAAATTACCTGAAATTAGAATCATCAAACCATAGTAAGAGATGTTTGTGGTAGAAGTTGGAACATTATGTTATTGGAAATGTCTCATCTGATTTCATGTTGTGTTATTATTAGGGTCTACATTATGATGACCGTGTTGATTGATTTTAGTGTAGTGGGAATAGATGCTAAGCGGTTGAGTGAAAAGTAAAGTAGAAAGCCATTTATAAGAATTGAAGAGAGTGTATGTATGTGAGGCAGGTGGATTAATTAAATGTATGTGTATTGCAACTATTTAGGACTAATTTACATAGGAAGAGCGATATATTGAAAACTCCCGGTCGTAAACTGAGTAAGGTTAAAAGGGAGATATATGTGTTAATCTTTTTTATGGATATGAAACAATATCGTGGCATAATTGAAATTAAAATTATGTTTAGTTATGGAAGAGACAATGGGTCAAATTTCCTAATCTAAAATCTCTCTGGTGTTCATATGTAGGTTTTTTTAAGATTTCTCTCTATACTTTTATCGCAGTCTTTGCACGGAATTATATAAACGTCGGCATCAGATTTTATGCGTTGTAGAGATTTCATATTAAGTATGTGTCAAGTATTTCTACGTAATTTCAATAATGCTACGCCAGGGCATCTCATATCCTGATGAAGGCTTACTAAAAATGAAACGTTATAGCGTTGACTTCACCATCAGGAATAAATTAATCTATTTTGAATACTTCGTGTTTTTCTCATATATATATATATATATATATATATATATATATATATATATAGGGAGAGAGAGAAAGACAGAGGGAGCGAGAGAGAGAGAGAGAGAGAGAGAGTATAAATCACTATACGGTCGTAACGATCTGTTAGACTGGCTTCCTAACCTTTTCTAATAGGTCTGCTGTCGTAAATATATATATATATATATATATATATATATGTGTGTGTGTGTGTGTGTGTGTGTGTGTGTGTGTAAAAGATCTAACAAAAATATTTTTAGACGTATAATGAAAATTATTTCTAATAGTTTATAAAACCGAAATGAAAAATAAATATTTAACTACAAACTATTCTAAGTTAACAAAAACACTGATGGAACCAAAAATTGGGGAATGGTGTACACGAATACAAATCACAACGTTTTCTGTTAAGTTTAAACAAGGTTCTACGTGTATTGGCTTGTTATATTACAACCATTAATACTACTACTACCATTATTATTGACTTAAACTATTACGGTTTGTCTGTTTGTGTAAGGAAGTATATACAGTAGGGAAAATAAGTATTTCACCCCACCACTGATTTTCTGAGTTTGCCACTTATGAACGAAAATATGAACGGTCTATAATTTTCCGGGTAGGTCTCTATTGAAAGTAAGAGATAGAATATAAAAAATTCTAGAAAATCACATTATCTTAATTTTTTTAAATTTATTTGCATTTTATTGAAAAAATAAGTATTTCACCCCATAGCTAAACATTACTTAGTACTTGGTGAGGAAACCCTTGTTGGCAAGCACAGCAGCCAGACGTTTCCTGTAGTTGGTTACCATGTTTTTACAGATCCCGGGTGGGGGTGGCCCACTCTTCTTTGCAGATCCTCGCCAAATCCTCAAGGTTTGTAGATTGTCGTTCGACAACTCGAGGCTTCAGCTCCCTACACAGATTCTCTAAAGGATTAAGATCCGGAGACTGACTAAGTCACATCATTACTTTAATGTGCTTCTTCTTGAGCCAGCACTTTGTTTTGTCTTAGCTGTATGCATTGGGTCATTGTCATGCTGGAAGACATAACCACGACCCATGTTCAATGTCTGAGGAAAGGATGTTTTCACTCCATCCATCTTTCACTGGATCCAGTGTAGTTGTCCTGTCCCTTTAGCAGAGAAACAGTCCCAAAGTATAATGTTTCCGCCACCATACTTAATGGTTGGAATGGTGTTCTTCGTGTTTTTCCCCTCCAAATGCGACGTCTAGTTGATGCCAAAAAGCTTAATTATAGTCTCATCTGACCACAGCACTTTCTCCCAAACCTCCGATGAATCATTCAGGTGCTCGATTGCAAGATTCAGACAGGCCTGTATATAGGCCTTCTTGAGTAATAATTTCAGTGTGTTCCTAATGGTAATCCTGGTGTGTGTAGTCCCAGCTGCCTTGAGATTATTATTAAACTCTTACCGTGTTGTTCTCTCACCTTTCTCATCATCAGGTTCACTACACGTTGGGATATCTTGCGTAGAATTCCAGACAGAGGGAGATTGATTGTCAATTGGTGTTTCTTCTATTTTCCCATTATCCCCTCAAGGGTCGACTCCTTCTCACCAAGCTGCTTACCAATCGTCTTGTAGCCCATTCTAGTCTTGTGCAGGTATACAATTTTGTCCCGAATACCATTAGACAATTCTTTCATCTTGCCTATTATGGAGAGATTAGATTCATTGAAGGATTTTGTGAACTAGTATCTTTTATACAGGTAATGAGTACGTGAGTAGGAGTAATAATTGAGTAAAAGGACTAGTCTGTATGCTTCCTGGTCACATGACCGGTATGTGGGGCCTGAATCATTTCTGTTTGGTAGGGTGGTATATTTATTTTATAATATATATATATATATATATATATATATATATATATATATACTAGAAAAAATGTGTACCGTTAGGTCAACCACTGAGCTCTGGGTAGATAATTGTAATCAGGAAAACGTGAGTTGGCAAGGCGAATTAAAAGAAATAAATACGGCCGGAGAATTCCCGACTTGATGAAATGTCCTATTAATCAAAAACAGAACCGTCTCTTACTTCAAATTCTGTCTGTTACTTTCCCTCTCTATACATATCTTTATTACCCACTCCTTATATATTGTAGTTTCTCTGAGAGTGTAAAAGAGAGAGATTGTGAGAGGGAGATTGAACTTCACATTTTATTTATTTTCGTCAGCAGCCACAAGCTAAGGGCTGATACATATAGAGAGGGGAAAGTGACATGCAGAATGTGGCTAAGAGACGGGTCCGTTTTTGACTTAATTACGAATTACGACTAAATAGAAACAATTAGAATGGAGCAGATAATTTTCCACTTTGTCCAAAATAGAAAATAGTCAGTTCGTTAATAGTTCGTTACGCAGTATATACACACGCTAACGCAAAAACACAAACACAAACATACACACACACACACACACACACACATATATATATATATATATATATATATATATATATATATATATAATAAGAAATATATTTTCAAACATAACCTAATGTTAGAAATAAGGAATATTTATTATGTATTTTGAGTCATTAAAGTAAACAGGATAAAAACCTTTAAGAAACAATCATTGATTCACTCATCTTTAGTATATATATATATATATATATATATATATATATATATATATATATATATGTGTGTGTGTGTGTGTGTGTGTGTGCATGTGTGTGTGTGTGCGCATGCGCGTGTGTGTTGTGTCTGTGTGTCTGTGTGAGTGTTTATTTATGTCTGTCTTCGTGTATTTGACTTTAGTTCATTTTTTAAAGTCTCAATTAAAATATACAAGCAGACAAATGTATCATTATCTTCACAATCATCATCACCACCACTACCACCTATATCATAATCATCAAAGCATTCCTAGTATAAATTGTTTTAAATACTTATGGCCTCCATTCCTATCGGCTATATTACTTGGTGGGTCATCTAGACAGCATCTAGCACAGAGTTTTTCAACCGGTGTGCCAGGAGGGCACACTAGCGTACCGTGAAGTTTCCGTGGGTGTGCCGTGAGTGTTGAGGACGGTTATATTTTTATTCTATTATATCAATATTTTTTTGTTTTAAATTTAATTTTTTTTAAATTAAATACTTTGGTTTTAATTATGCTACACTTGTATCACATTTTCACTATTCCTTTTCTTTTAAAATTTAAAGGATAAAATAATTATATGTTTATATACTGATGGTGTACCTATTTATTGCGCAGCTCACTTGGGCAGTGAGCTTGTGCATCCTTCTTAGATGGTTTGCGAGATGGAAGTTAAATGGCGATATAACTGCATTTCTGTAGATTGATGCTTCTAGGAGTTGTTCAGATCATCTTGCATCATCCTTGCATAGTTTCCATCTCTATTTTTTTACAAACCTTTTTTTAGAGTCCAAGTGATGAAACCATACGGTAGTCGTGAGGCGACTATAGCTTGGTAGAATCCTTTTTTATTTTGTCATAGCGATTAGATTTCAATAAGTTTGATAACCGATCGATAGCTGTCCCCGGATGATCGAATTCTGAGGATTCATTGTTAGGAAATCATTATCCCATGATGATAAACGAAGTAGAAGCATAATTATGTAATAAATGTATACCCGAGTAATTGATAATACAGACTGATTGATTTTAACGATATATCTATGGTTATTCTATGTCAAGGGAAACATGTTCATTGTACGTTTACATTTATATTTTTGCGTAATTGTTTTGGAAATTTTTTATACAGTTATATAAGATTAAATACTTCTATAAAATCCAAAGAAGTTACAGACATTTTTATGATTTTAAGCATTTCTGTTTAATATTGATAATATTTAAAACTAATAATCATATGGTTTCACGTAATCATTCCAATTTAATAGTAGTCATTTGTTTGCAAAAATTATATGGTTTGAACTAACAGATGTTAATCTTTAGTAAACAAGTATAGTTTCAAGTACCTATTTTTTAATACAAATAATTGACAGTCATATGATACCATGTATTCCTATCAAATCCGAATATTTTTAAATAACCAACAGGTACAACCACTCTGAACCCGGAAACCTTGTGGTTCCTAAGCGAATGCTCTACCGATTGAGTGCTAAACCATAGACTCAAAGCATGTGTAGCACAGCTTGAAACTATGTGGTAAAATAGCTGATGGTTGTTGTGGTGCTCCACTTCAGATGCAACAATATTCTCCCTGGTCTAAAGCTTGTGAAAAAGGAATTGTCTACATCGCTGTTTGGCCACACCGTCAACGTTTTTTTTACAACCACTCAAACCCAGGGGTTAATGGCAACTCTCTCTCTCTCTCTCTCTCTCTCTCTCTCTCTCTCTCTCTCTCTCTCTCTCTCTCTCTCTCTCTCTCTCTCTCTCCATACTCAACAGATCTCCAGAACTGGAACTTCAACATCAAATGCCGTATAGTGTCATACCCAGGCCAACCATTGGGATGATTATCCCTCAGCAGAGGAAAACAGCTTACTCTAAGTTATGTCCACAGGGCGTTTCATAATACAGAGGAAAGCCGTATAATTGAAAATAAGATGCTGAATGGATAAAATAGATTTTATTTTATTTTATTGACACGTGTTTCAGTAGGAATTTATTCATGCACACTATCTACTATTATTTTAAATACAAAATAAAATAATAATAATAGAAAACTACAAAATCTTTTAGTATACAAGGAATAAGGGCCGTCATCAGAGTAAATTCTTTGGTGATTTAAATCAAAGTGGTTAAAATACGGAGAATTTCTGAAATCTTCGAGAAAACTTTCAACAGCGATAGAGAAATAGTGATGTTGCCGTCATAGTCGTATGCGATGGATTTTGAAAAGAAAGAAGACGGTTAGAGAATATAAGGAATAAAATCCGGTGGAATTTTAATTTTAAATGCTGGGGGGGGGGGATTTTAATATTTTTTAGATAAAATTTGTTTTTTAATTTATGAGTATGTGTGTTGAGTTGGTGGTTTATTTATTAATTTGTTATTAATATCAACATAGTGATTTACGATTAAAACAATTTGTTTTAATAAAGATAAAAGGAAATTAAAATGTCAGGAATTATAAAGAGACCTGCTGTTACATGTTTTTAGGTGGTAAATAGAAACTATTATTTTAGTGGAGCAAAGCCGACGATAACAACGACGGTATGATAAATAAAGTAAATAGTCAAATATAATTTATATAATTATACATAGTTTTTAGCTCTAGAGAAAGGAAATAGGAAGCGTATAGGTATATGTAAGTGATTTATTTTTATATAGTTTGGAAAGGAATTTGGAATTTAAATTTGGTTTAAATTTGGTAAAATTTTATTGAAAAAAATTCATATTCCCACCAAGCATTTAAAATTGAAATTCCCTCTGACTTTATTCCTTATATTCTCTAGCCGTCTCTTTCTTTTCAAAATCCGTCGCATAACGACGATGACGTCTACATCACTATTTCTCTATCGCTGTGAAACGTTTCCTTCAAACAATTTTTTTTAAATTCTTTTATCGAACATTTCAGAAATTCTCCGTATTTTAACCGCTTTGATTTTAAACACCAAATAATTTACTCTGACGAAGGCCGTTATGCTAAAAGATCTTGTATACTAAAAGACCTTGTAGTTCTCTATTATTATTATTATTATTATTATTATTATTATTATTATTTTATTTTGTATTTAAAATAATAGTAGATAGAGTACATGTGTGCATGGATAAACTCCTGGTCGAAACACGTGTCAGTAAAATAAGATAAAATCTATTTTATCCATTTAGCATCTTATTTTCTTTATTCTCTTTCAATATATATATATATATATATATATATATATATATATATATATATATATATATATATAATTGTGCGTGCATGTGTATGTTTGTATCTAATTGTAAGTGATTTCACTCGTATTACAGCTGTTTCTATCCAATCAGAGCATGATGCGTGACGATGTTGGGAGGTGTGAGGCTACTGGTCCTGGAGGCGGAGAAAATGAAAGCATTTTTCTCTACAATATGGTAATTGCTGAACACTAGAAACAAACGCAATTACATGCAACGAAGAAGCAACAAATAAATGCATCAAAACAATACACAATATAAAAATTCTTTGGATGCGAAACAATAAAAGACAATTAAATGAAATTGTCTTTTTCCTCCCCTCTCCTCGTCCACCCACGTTACAATTGTTCCTATTTCTCTAGCTTTCCAATATGGAATATAGACAATAAAAAATAGACATAATTGACGGATAAATTTGGAAAAATTGAGTGAGAAAGTAATTTCACGCTTTGTATGATACAATAATAACGTATTGACTTGGAGTATTTGAAAAATTATAGTCCATTGTTGTTTTCATAGTTAGGGTATTTGAATTCTTGAAAATGTCTCATAAGGCTGCGAAAGTATGGAATGGGAGAAAGAGATGGAAATGTGATAAATGAAATGAAGAAAGTGAAGTGAATATTAGCTTCCTGTACGAGTAATAATTGATGAATAGAATTTGCTATAAGTATTTGGGAAGACTCATTTTCAGAAATCTGCCATGTACTTTTAATTATATATTCTTTTTCATATATTTTTTTTCTTTTTATTCTTTTCTCGAGCAATCATTCTTTCTTCTACCGTTCTGTTTA
Organism: Doryteuthis pealeii; assembly: GCA_023376005.1. Lineage (NCBI taxonomy): Eukaryota > Metazoa > Mollusca > Cephalopoda > Myopsida > Loliginidae > Doryteuthis > Doryteuthis pealeii. The sequence continues at coordinate 20,697,087 of CM042160.1, read as the reverse complement.
ATTTTGTTTGTTTTTGTTGTTCTATTTTCTTCTTCGTTTGTTTTCCTGTTTTTCTTTTGTTTTTTGTTTTTTTAATTTCGTTGTTACTTTTCTATGTTAGATTAATTTGGTGTCATTTATACATCTATCTGTTTATTATAAATCCAGTTGGCGGGGTTTAGAATACACTGTATCTCCTGCAGAGCGATAAGACCTCCACCAAAAATAAACGGTGTCTTTGGTATGGCACTAAATTGCACCTGATGGTGAGGCTCCAGATCTAGAGGTTGACAGTGTGGTGTACCCCTTCAGTGCTATTACTGCCAGATCTACTCTAACCAGGAAAGGTAACATGTTGGGTCGCTATATGGGTCAAATAGATCTATTTAAAGTGATTCGTATTTGATAGGAATATTTGTGTAATTACAAGCTATAACACCGATAAACTTTGGAAAGCTTTTTCTACTTAGAATAATTGGTACACGTATTGAGAGTTTTTCAAAGGGAGGTAATCATAAAATAGGGGAGTTAACTCTCAATTACTTTTTACATTATCCCCCATTATATTTAATCATACGGGATGAAGTCACTTAATGGACCAGACTTTGGGGATTTCTATTGGAACGTCTTGATGGTTCGGTATTGGAGTAGAATCAAGACTCTGGGTTTCCGGGTCTGATGATACCCGGGCTGGACTTCTCTCAGACATGAGTCGGTATAAATGCGTCTTCTACTACGTTCAGATGGTTGTGATTCTGAAAACAGAGGTTCCGAATCGGTTCGGGGAAGGGCTCGTTTCTGAGCATTTGGACAATTGTCAACATCTGGCTAAGTTTAGGCATTCGGGGATTCCAGAGAAAATATGGACTCTGCATCTGATGCTCGGGTGAGTGTAGATGAATCACATGTGTAATGCTGACAGGTTGACCTTCAGCTTAGGTGGAAGGGTCTTCAGATGCAGGCACCTCCTTGCAAGCTATATTAGGTGCAGGTACATCTCTGCGATGTCTCTTATGAAAACAGTCGATTTTTTCCATCGCGAGGGCAAATGAAGATTCACATCGATCATTTCAACTTCATTTTTAATGGATAATTCTTACTATGACGGACGTTTCGTCTCGGAAAACGGTTCCCGTTTCAAGAGCCAGGAAGGAAGCGAAATTGCCACCGAGCTTCTTTGTTGAAATGGGAGAAACCTGTCCGTGATTGGTCATTTGCGATTTGCGGCGGCCAATTCTATGGTTTTTCATATGATGCTATTATAACGTTCACATTGGCCATTACCCTGAAGTAGTAAGTGCCCTTCGGTTGTGTCCACTCCTCGTTCATGAAGAAATTATCTCATTTGCCCAGACATGGAAATTGTTCCACGGTTTGAATGAATGTAAGCTGGGACTCCAAACATGGCAGATAAGAGCATAAGTACTGTATCACTGAATTTGCTGATACGTCCGACAAGGAAACGCAAATGGGAATCGCAAGTATTCGTCAACGACGGTTAGCATGTAACGATTCGCATTTTATGGCAGGGGACACTTGAAATCAATGTTTATCCTCTCAAATGGTTAAGTTACTTTTATCAGCGTCCCGGTTGTAGGTCAATAACTGTGGCTTGTGTTCTGCACATATTCTACATGCTTTTATCATTTTTTTAAATTCGTCCGTGGAATATGGTAGATTTCTGTGCCGTACCTCATGTATCATCATTGTTATGTCCGGGTGGCACAGTTCGTTGTGTAAGATACGAAGTTCATCCGTGTTTGGTATCAAGTTATATACGCTCGAAGATGCGTCAACTGCAGCATTTCTCACCAGGTTGGTAGATCGCATCAAAAGAAAAAACAGGAGATTTTATTTTCCATGTAGCTATTTTGTCATCTTTTTGATTTTACTTGTGTTCCTGGTATGAATGCGATATATTTTTGATTAGTAATAATCTGAAATGTCTTCCGATTAAATAGTGCCCGCAATTTTCTGAGTGCCTCTACTATAGCATAAGCCTCCTTCTCACTTTGTCTGGCTGTCACTGTTCTGAACGCGACAAGGCCCCTGAAAAAAAGCAACAGGGCATCCAGATTGCCTTAAAGAGGCAGCAATTGCATTATTGGATGCATCTGTCTCCACCACCAGAGGAATAGCAGGGTCTATAGTCGTAATCGCTGAGTTAGCTATTATTATTTTTAAGATTTTTAAATGCCTCCTGCTGTAGAAGAATGAGGAAAACTGTTTGTCTTTACCAATGGGTGTATTTTGTTTGAAAATGAAGCAATCTCCTGGAAGTAGTGTGCAAACATGTCCAACCTCGTTTTAGGAATAGGCAATTTTAGTAGAGGCTTCAGTCGTTCTGGATCTGGTGACATGGAACCTTCCCACACTGTTTACCCCAGTAAATTAATGGTGTCTCCGCAAAAAACGCATTCATAATCATTCAGTGTGAGATTATATTTCTTAAAGGCAACCATAAATTGTTTCAGATTACGATTATCATCTACATAGTTGTGCCACATACAATTACGTTATCAATATAGACAAAAGCACCTTCCAATTTTTAAGCTCTAATCATTTTTTCCATAATCCGTTGGAATTGGCAATACCATTTGTATACGGTTGATCTATTGGTTTGATAGCTACTTGATGGTAGGTACTTCTGAATCTAGCGTGCTGTACACGTTGTATTTAGCAATTTCGCTTATAATATCGTCTGTCTTTGGTAACCAGTAAGCATCTAGCAGGGAAAATCTATTTATGGTTTGAGAGTAATCAATTACTAGCCTCTTTTTGTGGTTCTCGGAAGATGTTACTAATATCTGGGCCCTCCATGGCGACTCACTTGTTGCAATGATTCCTTTATCAAGCATTCTCGTTTTTATAAAATGTTTATCCGAGTGAGTACCGTCTCGACTTCTGGAGATAAATTAGTGAATAATGACGGGTACTGGATATTGATTGCTGTTAGTCACAAATATTAATGACTGGTTTGGGCCATCCAAAGGAATCTCAATACAAGAATGTGCGAGGAAAATCGTGTTCAGTATTACGTCACTACAGAGCTTTTTCATTACCGAGAGTTTGATGTTTCCATACGAAATATTTTTAATGCATTTGACCATACAGTATACAATCACCTGTGAAGATAGGGAAGCATTTGCCATAGACACGCGAAATGAACAGGGAAATTATTTCATTAGTTAGCTTTCACAATATTGAAATTAATATAATTACCGAGGCTGCCGGTGTGAATCAAAGTATTAATAAGAAAGTCATTAATTTTAATCCGTATTATACTTTTCCAAAGGCAGTCCAAAGCAGCAGCTGAAAATAGTAGCTACAATAAAAGAAGTTTTAGACACATTATTTTTAGGAGATGTGGACCTACAAGATTTTTAAAAATGTCCCAACTTTCCACATTTTCAACACCTAGCATCTCTGACCGGACATGAAAAACGAGCGTGTACACCGAACATATTTTTTTGGTTAGAGAAAGAAGTCACAGAGAAGGGACCCGGAGAATTATGCAGAGAGGAAGAATAAGACGAATATGTATTCAAAGCAGCACTGACCATATCAAACTGTAGGTAGAACATAGCTGATTTTGGCCAACCTCAACGTTCGTAGGCTGTTTCTTAAATTAAGACATTTGTTTTCAAGAAGACTTACTTGAGCATTGACCTTAATAAAGGCATCCATAATGTGTTCGTCTCGAATTTCTTCAGCATTCATAGACCGGAGGTTGCAGTCCTTGCTTAGGGTCCGTAGTCTTTTTAAAATTGCTCCAGTGATTCTCCATTTGTCATCGTGTGTACTGGAAGCCCCAAAACGAAATATTTTCGCGATCCTACTATCACGAAAATATTTCGTTGGGGCTTCCGGTAGGTAGCTTGTAGTAGTCCAATAATCTCTTCATACAGACCATAATTATTTCGTGTATCGTGTGAGATACGCAATTAGTTAGGAGTCCGAGTTTGTTTATTGGCCAATGTTTGTAAAAGGTTTTCAAACGTCTAGCCAATGAGTCCAGCATTGTTTTGTTTTGTTTTTTGTTTTTTGTTTTTTTCAAAATCTGACATTTCCGGTCACACCTCGAATCACTGTGGGCACGTTAGTTGGCCATATTGATTCTAAGAAGAATAAATTGTAATGACACACGATAACACCGATAGACTTTGGAAAGCTTTATTCTACTTAGAATAATTGGTAAACATATTGAGAGTTTATATATATAGTATTCACTAGAGATTCTCCAAAAGGGAGGTAATCACAAAATAAAGGAGATAACTCTCAATTACTTATTACAACTTGATACCATATAACTGTAAATAATTTTTATTGAGAATAGTTACTTGAAATTTTCGTTGTTTACCCAGGATTATTATTAGTTACATGAAACTATATAACTGCGCGCTAATGATCCTGAGAAAGGCACGACGAGGCACTCCATATTTTGGGGGTCCTCAGAACAGACCCGGAAAGGTAGTAACTAAAAGGTATCATCACTCCGTTTAAATTAATGTTTTTGTAGTCTATTTGTATTGGGTTAGGAATGCTTAATACCACATAACCTTGTGCAAATTATTTGTATTATGAAAGTTTCTTGGTGTTATTTTCTCAACTCTTGAGGATCGGTCGAAGGTACCACTAAAATTGGTATCACTTCTACCCTCATATTCCACTTTTTTTTAGCAAAGTCCATGTATGTGTATATCTTTTTTCATTTCTTTTCGTTTATTTACACCTTATGATCTGCTGGGACTGCAAAATCTACAGATTGACAAATCTCTTTTCTTGTTAATCATTAGTAAGTCTGGTCTTCATTAGGAATGAAGCCATATAACTGTGCAAACAAAGGATTATTGTTAAATCTGAATAATTATTTCTGTTGCATCTTATCTATTTCTGTTTTGATAATTGGTCATTAAGAGAAATTCAGTTTCTCTCTTAGGATTTATTGGCTATGTCCAGATCTGTTCAGGCACAATTTCCTCAATTCATCAAGGATTCATACAGTTGTTTTTCTTTCCATTGGTTTGTTTAATTCATTAATAGTTTGTACTCCAGTTCTTTTTTTTTTTTTTTGCAAATATCTTGATATCATGAGGTGGTTTATTTTTTTACTGATATATATATATATAATATATATATATATATATAATATATTATATATATATATATATTTGTGACTTATTTCGTATGTCCACTAGTATGCATATCGCTGAAATCGACAGTAACTGAGTTTGCCAGTAAATTCATGGGTGCGTGGGCGGTAGGCAAACAGAAACTTAAAAGTTTATTTAACCTTGCATTCCTTTGTCTTCGTGATGAGGACATTCTTAGTACTATCGTGCATAAGGCTAAGAGACAGGCGGGTTGCCGGACCCCATCCCTTTACTTCTTCTTGAGATGCCCTCACGAATAGTGCGGGCGACCCAATGACCCCATCGCCATAGCAACATGAAAAAACCCGCGCGAATCTGAGAGAAAATACACAATTCACCGAACTCCGCTCGTGAACAGAAGTACATTTTCTTCTGCTCCGGGATTTGACTGATCATTTTGGCAGGATATTACTATGAGAAGATTATTTGAAAAGAATTACCAGTATTAAGAGGATAAAAAAGGGGGAAAAAAGAAAAGAAAAGAAACTGAACTATGATTGTTCTGATCGGAAACTTTCCTTCTAGATTGATTTGATGACTTATGATTTTGAGAGAGAAAACTTTATCAGTTTTTTTTTCTTTACTCGTTTGTGGAAAGAAGAAGAACATTCAATTTCTTTGAAACCCAATGCAACGAATCGTGAGTTAAAGTGAAGTGAAATATTGTTGCCATATTTCTGTATTTGCATGAACCTTTTTTTTATCGTACTTTGTATTATATGAACCTGTCGTGGTGTTATTTATATATATCGCATGATATGTTTATTTTCTCTTTTTCCTTTTTTCTGATGATAGTAATTATACTTTCTTCTACATGTTGTGGAAACCCACAACTATATGTTTGCATGCATATTTGTCCGGCTGACCTTACATCTGTATCTACCCACCCCCTTTGGTTTTCGAATGTAAATACATTTTTATATTGTTAATCAAGGCGTCCAGTGTTGTCATCAATTCAGTCGTTGTCGTTATTGTGCTGTTTCATTTATCCGGTTCTCACTCACCTACTTGCGAACAGAGAGAGAAGAAGAGAGAGAGAGAGGAGAGGGAGAGAGGAGAGAGAGAGGAGAAGGAGAGAGAGAGAGCGGAGTGTCTGAAATCCCATTTCTCTTTTTATTAATACCACTATTTTATAACTGGGACCTATCTCGTATATTTTTACTTCTTTTACTATTGCTTGTTGCACTTCGCGTGCTGGTTGATCCCAAACGCGTGCGCGAGTGTAACAAATATATATATATATAATATATATATATATATATAATATATATATACTTAAAGTCAGATTCTTACCCTGATAAGCTAAAAAATCGAAACTATTAGTATGTAGATCTGACTCATTAGGTTTAACTATATATATATATATATATATATATATATATATATATATATATATATATATAATATATATATATATATATATATATGGTTGAAGCATTGTATGTATATTGGTTCGGTAGTTCATTCTGAAGGCTATCACAGTGCAAGTGTAAAGAAAGGCGAAATAACCAGGATATTTCATTTAGCAATGATTATTTTCTCAAATTTCCGGATGAAAAACTTTTTAAATACTCAAGACAATACTCTCTACATTTCCTGGAGACATCAGCAGCTTTGGTCGAAGTCATCCAAAGACTAAGCCAAATACAACAGGGAAATAGAAACAAACAGTTACACATTTAGGCCTCAATGTCGCTACTCTATAAACGTCAGTGCCGGCACAGCAAAGGTCAACCTGATTAGAGAATGCATCATCTCATCCGACCTATATTGCCACAACCTAATCTACCAGACATACACTAACTACTATCCATCTTCATGGATAACACCTCCTTCACATTCTACGGACGAATATACAGCTACCAAGGATTTACCGATCAGGAACGCCATGCACTTAAAACATGCCGAAATGCTTATCACATAACATCATTCAAATTCATGGATACGAACACCCAGACTAATCTGTAATGTTGTACTGCTTGATTTCCCGACTTAAAATACTAAATAATGGCGACACCCACACTGAATTCTACAAAACATCGGCAACAAGAGACTTGTTCGTCCACCTTGGTGCAAGAACTAGCTACATAAGAAACGAACTTACCCGTATTCGGACCAAACGCAACAGGGAGAAGGACAAGATTCCATATACTATACAATTCATGGCCGTACTGAAAGCCAATGGTTACTCTGCATCTGAAACAGACAGAAGGCCAAGACGTCATCCCCTATCTATCACGTACTTTCTGAGGTTACTGCAACGAAAGAATAACCGAAACGATAGGCAGGGCCATCTTGAAAGAGAGACTGGACATACAACTGCACACTAGGGCCACTCACTCTGGAGACAACTATCTAGAAACTACTGTAGCGACACCACTAATTGCACGCTGGCAAACTGTTCTATACAGGATGAAGATTACTTGTTATACCGCACAGAATTCAACAAAAGCAACCAATGCAAACTAGACTGCTACAAATTAGGATCAAAGAGAACTTACATACAGAGCCATCTCCATTTCACAAATACAAGTTAAATGGACAAAATGGTAAAAGACATGACGTTACAATCGAGGCCAGAGATCAAAATATAGGGCAATCTAAGAATCAAAGTAGCACTGCTGAGTTTATAATACAAGAAGCCTACAAGAAACACATACACACAGATGTCCTCTCTGGTCAGGAGTGGTAGCACCTGTTGGGGTCTAATCCAGGAGATAAATAGAAAAAATGAGTTTAAAGAAATGTGTTAAATCAAAGTTAGTTTAAAAAGAAATTATGGGTACCCATCAAGAATGAATAAAACAGGGCGTCTTCGGCATGAATGATTCAGCAAGGGTGACGTGTCGTGGATTTCGGCCAATCCGTAAACTAACAACACATACACAGATACACACTAATTTACCACAACAATTATGACTGACCTTCCACAGCTAGGAATTCAATGGTTGTATAGATTCCCAAAACCAGAGCACAAATAAACAGATTAATAAACAAATCAAGCCGGCAGCATAAGTGAGACTACACTATAATCTATATAAATGAATAAGGAATAAACAAATGAATAGGGCCTACCCTACCCAAGGATGGGTCATGTGACTGTGCTCCGACCATCACAAATGGGTGATATAAAGCACACTAACATACATGGGAAAATCAGCACACACATCCATGCACACACAAATCACACACTCAACACACAAACACATGAAGAATGTGGAAGAATACTAAGACATTATTAAATAAACATACAAACAACCAATTATAAACAAGGACAAAAACCAACAGAAGTATGGATTCAAACGTCAGTGAGCATCTTCCTATCAGGCTCAGAACTTTTAGAAGTGTTTCTGACGAAGGATTTTTATCTCGAATATTAAGAAAATAATCACTGCTAAACGAAAAGCATCCGAATTACCTCAATTTTTTTTACATTTGCATTGTGAAAGCCTTTAAGACCAACCACCAAACCAATATATATATATATATATATATATATAATATATATATATATATATATATATATTATATGATAATGGTACACGTTAATAACTTACTCAAGTTTCACCATAAGGATCTCAGCGTTAAAATCCACTGGATTAATCAAGATATTGATTAAGTGAAAGTTTGATTGAACGTGCAATCAACTGCAATTAATCAATATATTGATTAATCCAGTAGATTTAACCTTGAAGATCCTGATGGTGAAACTCGAGTGTTATTACCGTGTACCCATTATCATAATAAATTTGCTCTACCAACGTATTGAGCACTTTAAATTTGTTATCGCTGCCTTATCATTGTGAATCTTGCAATCAACTAACCATTGTGACCTTTTTCACCCGTGAGTCACCTTTTCCACACATACCATATATTATATATATATTATATATATAATTATATTCATCTCATCAATCATGTCGCGCTTGCAGCACGGGATATCCATGACAATCTCTTGCCAACCCTCCCTATCACTCATTGCACCTGGAAGGTCCTCTGCTGAGCATATAGCATCCTCGCATAGCTGGTCAATGTAGGTCCTTGCTGGGCGCCCCACACTTGCATGTCCATGTGTTTGGCTTCCACAGGAGAACGTCGCTTATGAGTTCGTCCTTGCTTCTCCAGCAGTGTCCTGCATGCCTTGTCCGTCTCAGTCGATAGTTTGAGAGAGGGGGGGCAGGTGACCGTACAGCTGTCTCTTCGTGGGGTGCTGCTTCCACGATTTGTTCAAGACTGCACTAGCATTCTTGTGCAGCTTCCATCTAGCTTATTTTCAAGACGCTTCGTTAGGGTCCAAGTGGTGCAGCCATATAGCAGCACCGATATAACCACACCTGGAAGAACTGTCGCTTCAGCTTGTCAGGGAGATCAGACCTCCATATGACTGACAATTTATTTGTGGCCGGCCATGCTTTGCTATTCTTGTGTTAACATCTCTCTCTGTGGATGAGATATATTACTACCTAGGTACGTGAATTGTTCTACAGGCTTGAGAGGCGTGCCGTTGAGTGTTGAGATGTTTCCTTTCTTTTTGGAAAACTCATGAAACTCTGTTTTACTGGAGTTCAACATAGAGGCCGATATTTTCTGCCGCCTCCTCCAAGCTGCTGTAACAGTGACTCAGCTTGTGTCGGTGTATCTGCAAGGGAGTGCAAGGTCGTCAGCGTAGTCTGCATCTGTGACTGTTTCTGCGGGATAACGCCTGCTCCTTGCCTTTTTCAGTGTGAAACCCTTTATATATATATATATATATATATATATATATATATATATATATATATATAGTCTATTGCAATATTACTACGTAATTTATGTAAATATGATATAATTTAAGAAGGTTTTTTCCTATATGATATGTTTTTAAATTTTTTTAAACTGTAGCGGGTTTTATCATCTTTTTAAGCAAAAACAGTGATTAGATTAGTACAAAAAGAATATATAAAAAGACGTTTAGCGTAATTGCATTTTGTCTTCTAACAATATAAACACATATAACGAGAGGAATTATTTGCAAGATTAGCGCATGAATTGTTTCTGTATCCATACTAGCGCCGGAGGTCAGTGTTCAAATGCTTAAAGATATTGGATTTCAGAATGTATGAAAGATGTCCATGTTATGAAGATTAACTTAATCTTTTTTCTTTAATCTATCCTGAGTAAAACAGTTATCGTCGTAGAAAATGGAGTCGACGACCAAGTTCAAATCATAGTCGAGTTTAATATTCGCTTAGCTTTGGAGTTTCGCGTTCGCTTCCTGATAATGTTCTTGGGAAGGCATGATATCCATTTCATCTCTCTAGAGCTATAGAATAAATGCTGGCCAGACTGGGCTCTTAAGCTTTGTTAAAGTCAACCCAATCTTAAGGTACTGAAAGTTTCTCATCTATGGATTTCAATCCGTAACTTCGATATATCCAGTCTATCCAAATTAAGCACTATTTACGTAAAACATAAGCCCACTAATTATCAAATAAATATATATATTCTTTAGTCAGATTTTAGGCCCTGAAGAGCTTTATGGGAAACAATAAAAAAGTAGGCTTCGTCTGACTCATTAGATTATCTGTATTACTTGGCTCTACTTAGGTTATCGAGCACTTTTTACGATATTAGCTTCTAGCGGTTATATGAATATATATATATATATATCTTATTACATATATAACATAAAATTGTTCTTGGCCAAAATTACTTTACCAATAGATTATTTTGTTGTGGACTATCTTGGTCTTTTCTTTTTCAAAAATTTCTCCTGGTTTGATTGTAGTATATTTTTACAATCAAACTCTCTGCTGGGTTTTTTCTCTCCGCAAAGGATCTACCAACACGTTGGTATATATATATATATATATAAATATATATATATATATATATATATATCATGTCACGCAGTTTGCACGGATATCCATGATGATCTCTCGCCAGCCTTCCCTATCATTCATTGACTCCGGCGCTCTCTGCTCAGCAGCCAGTACCCACATAGTTGGTCAATGTTAGGTCCTGGGACTGGCGGCCACTTCAGCTGCTCCATGCGCTGGCTTCCACAGTAGTACGTCGCTTACGATCTCGCTCCTTGTTTCTCCAGCAGTGACCGCATGTCTAGTCCGTCTCACTCGTATGGTTTGTGAGATGTGGAGGGCAGGTGGCCATATAGTTTGCTCTTTTGTGGGGGGCTCGCTCCACGACCTATCCCAGGACCGTCCACTCTCGTACAGCTCCCATCTAGCTTTCTCAAGACGCTCGTTAGGTGCCAAGTGGTAAAGAACATACGAAGTACCGACACAACCACAGCCTGAAAGAAATCGCCTCTTAGCTTTGGGAGATCGGTTCCATATGACTGATAGTTGTTGGTGGCCAACCATGCCTTTCCTTATTCGAGTGAACTATCGCTTCGGGTGAGATTACTCCCTAGTTATGTGAATTCTACTTGACTTTAAGAGGCTTGCCGTCAAGTTGAGAGACCCCTTGCTTTTGAAGCTCATGAACTCAGTTTTATCAGAGTTCACTAAAGGCCAACGTCTTTGCTGCCTTTCTCCAGGCCTGATGTAGTAGTGTCTCAGCCTGTGTCGGCGTATTCGGCAAGCTGGAGCGCGTAGGTCATCAGCATAGTCCACATCTGGTATCGCGGGTATCGCCTGCTCTGTTCCTAGTGTGATCATCTGCTTTTTTTTNTTGTACTCTCTAGCATCTTATTTATTAACAAAGTAATTAATGTCTAGCTTGAGATAGATTTGCCTCCAAAACAGCGTATGTTATTATGTATAAAGTTCGCACATGTATGTTATACACCATTAAGATATAAATGTTCACTTGAGTAGTATGATATGACACAATTTGCTCGACGGATTTAAACCAAAATCACATTTCATAATAATTTATTGGTGTTAATTATTTCTGTTTATCGTTTTATCTCAATGTATTAAATTCCAATCTTATGTTGAATCTTATATTTGAAATCAATAGCAATAAAGTAAAAAATAAGTTGTTTGTTGCTTATTGATTTTAACGGATATTCAACCCGGATCTGGGGTTATGTCATGCCTAACGGTTAAACATATCTTGTATTCAAATTTATCAACTAGAATTGGTTTTAAATGAAATGATCGATACGCGCATGCTGTTAGAAATTTTGGGGTATTATGTTGTTATGGTATTTGATTTTGTTCCATGTCTATATCTATGGCGTATATTTTATGTAGCCCAAAAAAAGAGACACATTATCCTCCCATGTGACGATTTCAAACAGGTATTTCCTATGTGCTTTGAAAATAACGATTCTGATCGTGAGGCAGGAAACCTCATTCCATTAATAAGTGTGTTTAACTATCAAAGGTGTTGACATGTTTCCACATTGTGGTTGTTGTTCTTGCTGAGTATATTAGAGTGCGTTAGTCTTGTATTACCAATGCGTAATCGGACACACATGACTTGTTCTTTCTAGACTTCCTTAAAGTTGTCTCCAGCCTTCCAAAGTGGGTTTGATTAGGAAGAGTTTATTGTGGATGTTGTTATTCCAGTGTTGTCCATTTTGTATGAAGGAATCATCTATTAATTTTAGTTTTCAAATCAGTATATGGTATCTTGAAATTGTCGGAATCAAAATCTAGAGCCAATTTAGCTGCGGAGTCTGGTCTTTCATTCCCCCTCACTCCTATATGGCTTGATATCCAGCATATCATAAATCTCCTTAGAGTTAGACATCAGTCTAATCTATTCAGGAGCTTAATGATGAGAGGTTTCCAGTTTTTTTTATTTCCTAATGATAGTAGGGCAGAGAGCGAGTCTGGAAAAATAGTTTGTGCAGCTATTTTAAATAAATAAAAAATTGTAATAAAAGCTTTCCCAAATAAAAATTCCATTTTTTCAGCTGAAACCCGTGCAATAGATCTAGCACTTGACATAATCTATGAAAATAACCACAAAAATATTTTTGTGGTTATTTTCATAGATTATGTCAAGTGCTAGATCTATTGCACGGGTTTCAGTTGAAATAAATGTAATTTCATTTGGGAAAGCTTTTTCTTAAAATTTTTTATTTATTTAAAATAGCTGCACAAACTGTTTTTCATGTTCCTTAGAGCCATCTGTAAAGATGTAGAGGTTTGTGGTAGCGTTCTATAATATTGTGGAATATTATCTTGGTAAGTGCTAGGATGGGTTTTGTTTTGGGAGTTCCCTTAGCTCAAAAATCCCTTTTAATTTTTTAATGATCTAAAGTGGTGTATTTTGGTATAATGGTTTTGAATATTTGTGAGAGGAATTTTAGATTCTTTGAGGATGGGTTCACTCCGACCAAAGTTTTATTGATATTTTTCTTCTTTTTTTAAAAAAAACATTCCTTTATCTTGATTGAATATGCAGTCATAAGCTTGTTGGGTGACAGGATTTGAGTTTTGTTAGTATTGCTAGGCTAGTTTTCGCATCTTAGCTTAGGGGTGGGTTTTCATTCAATTTCAATAGTCTTACTAATTCAATATAACTATATTAAAACTTAAATACTTGTGCCGAGCGGGCATATTTTTTGCTAGTAAAAATAATGTATAATTCTGTATAATCTCTCTAGACTTACACAGATATACGTATATATTTTAAAAAATCTTTCCTAGAATGATAAAATTGTGTTAATTTTTATTGATGCTAAAATTTTAGTTAATTTACTTAAGAACACATAAAAATCGTTATATCCAGTTTATTACAAAGTATGATACTAATAACAATATAAAAATATAGGCCCGTTTTTCAACCTGTATCCTATTTATTTAATTAATCATAGATTGTTACAACATCAATTATATAATACATATTTACAATAGTTTCTCTATATTTTTCTATGGGGCACATTTCTTTAAACCTCGTTTTGTTTACAATTGATTTTATTCTACTTTATTTTAAAATAACAAATCGAGAAATAATGTTACTTCAAACATAAAGATGTTTAAAGATTTTTCTACTTAACATTTTTTTTTTCAGAATTATCTCCTTATTCTTATAATTTTTTCCCCATTTTTTGGAAATCGTTTCTAATGAACGCTATTCTTCTTTTTGAAAATAAATTCGAATACTCTCATGAGGTCAACAGATTTTGAAAAAAAAAGAAAGAACACTATTAATCATAAACAAATAAATTTATAATTTTTTAAATGTTCATTTTCTCTTTCAATTTGCTCTGGGATGGTTGATATATTTGATATATAGATTTAAAAAAAGAAGCTCGAACGTAGTCACGAACTATTAATTCATTCATGAATAAATACCTTCTTTGAATTTCTCTTTTCCTATTTTATTCTTGTATACTGTCGGATATATTTCCATTTTTTTAATAACTTGCAATTTGAAAACAAAACAAGAAACAAAAAACAAAAACAAAACAAACATAGATGATATATGTTGAACTATTTTGGATATAATTATTTATTATATAAAATTAATTATACAAATATGGCACAAGGCCTAAAAAGGGGGAAGGGGGATAAGGTCTGGTCATCTCTATCCTAATCTCTAACTTAACTAGTCTTATTCATGACCCTATTCATGCCACCATTTCCATTCACCACAACACTCAAGTCATACGACAAACACCAAAACGTCTTACCCACTTTATGAATTACCTAAGCCTAAAACCCTTATATACATATTTGTGAGGGGGGGGGGAAATGATATTTATTTACAAAAATCCCCTCAAATGAAACACACAAAAAAAAATAATACTTTGGTAAAATATAACTGATTAGTATGGCCCCCCACTTGCTAATTATGGCAGAAAAACTAGTTCGTCGGTCGAAATTGCTTCGAGAAGTAAAACGAAAGACAAAAATAAAATAAAATTCAAATTAAAATTTCTCGAGCAGCCGGCGAACCTGCAGTTCTGTCATCTAATAGGGAGGGTGGGGGGAAAGAAAAAACTAAATACACAGGAACTAAAAAAAAGAAAAAGGCCAGTGATCTTTCATTCTCTAGCTAAGTTAAACAATAAATTAAACAAAAATACTCACAACCTAGTCTAGCTTATCTGGGTTGGGTCGACAATGTTCCTTCCACTTACCCAATATTCTTTTAGGTCCCAGGAACTTCCAAAATGAATTCAAGGTCGGCACCTTTCACTCGACACAATCGCGAGAGCTTCACCCACCTTTCGTTGAACACCAATGAAGAGAGTCTTTTCTTCTCAGACCGAATTTTTAACTTTAATTTGGTGCTTATAAAAAGCAACCAGGGCCTGAGATGAGAAAGACTCGCCTCCATAATGCTCCTTCTTTCGTGTCGTCCATATCACGACTCTCATAACGCCGAGTAGGCAGAGTAAAACATAAAGTTTATTTCTGTCAAGCGTCGTTACCACATTGCTTAAAACAGCCCGGACATCAAGGGTAAAGGGCTTTCCATTCTGCATGCGAACCATGAAACCTTCAAGAAGCTTCAAAAGTGGTTTTAAAACAGGGCAGGTGAAGAAGCGTGCTCAAGCGACTCCTCCTCCCCCTTACACCTGACGCAAACTGGCGGCGTTGCCAATCCCGCTTTTTTCAACCTCTGCCGACCCAAAGCGCACCCCGAATCACAGCCAGGTGAGTGAAGCCTCATCATTGTTGAGACTGCTCAACTGGGAGCCCAAGGCCACAGCGAGCGACCCTCCGCCTTCGTCAAACCGAGCTTTCTGATCAAATCATCTTGAACGGCCCCCCCTCACAAACATTTGATATAATGCCTTGCGTGACAGCGGCCGTCATCAGTGAGGCCTAACTGTAACCTCGAAAGAACTCGAAGTGCGTGCCGACACTCGCGATAGAAGGAGCATTCATGTCTAGGTAAACGCTTGGCCTCCCCATTCTCTGAATGCACACTTTCAAGGCCGAAAAGCCTTCTTGGCATCTTTCCAGAAGCACCGGATTCGTCGTGTTCTGAAACCGTCCGACCTAAGAAAGTGAGGCGTAACGTATGACGTCTCGTCTCAATGTTCGGTACTCCTAGGCCGCCCTCAGAAGGATGAAGGCAACAGATATCGCGACGCACCATAGGAGCTCGCTTGCCCCAGATAAACTGGAACAGGGCTCTTTCTAATTTAATTAGATCGGTGGACGGGATAGGAAGAACTGATAACCGGTAAAGGATGAGGGGGTAGATGTACGTACTGCACACCTCTGCCCTCCCCTTTAAGGAGAGTCTCCTCCGTGACCATATGCCGATAGCGGCCACGACCTTTTCCAGAATTCCCGACCAGTTTTTCTCCAGCTGAAGGTCAGGACCGAACCAGACGCCGAGTATCTTGCACGGCCCATCCGTCCAGCTGAAGGGGCCAGGAAGAGCACAGCCCTTCCACGAACCCAACCGAAGACCTATCGACTTGTCTCGGTTAATCCTGGCCCCTGTTACCATTTCGTACTTTCCGATTTCTATGCTGACTTGCTCGGCTTCGGCTCTACTTGTTACAAAAATTGTAACGTCATCAGCATAGGCGGTATATTTGGCTGAGTTATCAGCATCAGCCAAAGTGATACCGCGCAGGACCGGGTTCGCCCGTAACTTGCGAAGGAAGGGCTCCAACGCAAGTATGTAGAGCATGGGCGACAGCGGACACCCTTGACGAATCGATCGAGATAAAGTGAAGGGTTTCGATCTTACCCCATTCACTTCCACCATGACTCCGGGGGATGCATACAGTAAGCGAATCCAGCTGCGAAATTTTACACCGAAGCCGGCCGCAGACAGAACAGCCTCCAGAAAACCATCGATAGGGTTTATCGAAGGCCTTGGACTGATCTAAATTGATCAGCGCGGCATTACCGTCGACTTTTTCTATGATCGTGCGAATTGTATGCAGACTGTCCTGAATAGTCCTGCCCTTCACAGCACAAGTCTGTTCAGAGGCAATTAGACTAGGCAGGGCAGTCTGCAAACGATCTGCCAGGATCTTCGCCAAAATCTTTAAGTCAGTATTCAACATCGTTAAAGGGCGAAAGTTACTAACCCCATCCCCACCATGTTTGCTCTTACGTAGTAACTTCAAAACCCCTCGGGTGAAGCGTCGGGGAATAGTCCCCTGCCTCATCCAGTTGTTGTAGACAGTCACAGCAAGGGTACAAACATGGGCGACAGCCTCAAGTACACTTCGTAGGCAGACCATCAATCCGGGGTCTTCTCTAACCCGACCCGACTTCAACGCCTGCCTTACTTCGTCTTCCGTAATGCGCCCCTCACACCAGCTGCTTCCGTCTCCTCAAGGCGAGGAAGTCAGCGAGATAGGTGTCGAACTGAGCAGAGCTCAGCCCGGGCTCCCTAGTGAAGAGCTTCTGGTAGTAGTCAGCGAACTCCTTGCAAATATCTTGTTTGTGGTTCGCCGATGTCCGTCCGGCGACGTGACACTCGCAATATGCCTTTGCTTGGCGGCCCTTAGCTCTTCCGCTCGCAGTTCACGAGCCATATTCGCTGCTTCGCAAGACATTCTTTTTAACCTAGCCCTAACTACCTGAGCTTGGTACTTTTTGTTATCGGATAAAGCCAACTCAGCCCTAGCTATGTTAGTAGCTAAGCTATCTCCCTCCCGCACGGCCCTATCTAAACTATCACCTAACACTCTTTGCTCCGCTAGTCTATCTAGCTTGAGTCTCTTACTGTAATCGGCAGCAAAGGATCTAATTCTATCCTTAAGCCTACGCCACCAGGCATTTCCTATTACAGCACCCGTCAAATCCCTCTTAACTGTTAGTTCTAGCTGGCTAATGAATTCTTTGTCTTCCAACAAAGAAGTATTTAGTTTCCAATAGCCAGACAACCTAACCTTAACCTTATCTAATTTCAGCTTGACACAAACCATTCTATGGTCAAAGCCTCCTAAAGCTTCAAAACTTGGACCTTCTATAAGATCTAGATCGACTCGCCTAACTAACACTCTGTCGATATAGCTAGACAGCTGACGACCAGAGGCGCCCTTACCGTCCAAGTCCATTGTACCCCATCTGGATGCTCTTCACGGAATTTATCGACGAGATCAAATCTCTCGATAAAATCCTGAAGTGTTTGGCATCCAGGTTGTTAGTGGCCCTAGACCCTTCCCCCTGTCTAGTTGGGGATCAAGGACGGCGTTCCAATCACCGCTAAAACTAAACGTCTTGATGACGTCACATACGGCTCGATGCGCCGAAAAAGTCGGGAAGCTCGCTCGTCGCATTAGGCCTAAACCCCAATGAAACGAAAAGCTCTTCCTTCTATGGTAGCATCCAGCACGCAAAGTCTTCCCTCCGGACCTGAAAAAACAAAAGAACATGACGCATGCAGATCTCTGCTAATCAGCCAAGAGACACCCCGAGAACGACCATCAAAACATGCTGAAAAAGGTTCGTAAACCTCTGACAGAATATCTTCACGGAAGTTGGAATCAAAGCGAGTCTCATGTAAGCAACATATATGCACCTCACGACTCTTAAGTCGTTCAAGGAGACGTTTCCTTTTTGATGGCGACCTAAGGCCGCGAGCATTCATACTTACCAACCTTGGGTCCATTAAGGGGTTCACTGGAGTTGGGGCCGTGGACCGAACATGTCTGGGGACAGGACACCGATGGCATCGCTCATCGAGTCATAACCCAATTCTTTTGTCATGACACCGTCATGAGCGATGCCACCAATGTCCCTTGGGTATGTTAATTTAAGGGCCCTATAGAGGGATGGGTGCAAATAAATGGGGACCCTCCCCAAATCACATTTCAAGTGATTTGCTTCAGTTACGATGTATGAGAGTGGACGAAGGTCCCGTTAGCATCAGCTAACATGCTTTCAATGGGCTTGGCCCTTCGACCACTCTCATAACCGACAGCACTTTACAATTCGGGAAGTTTTGGGGGTCTTCCACATCCTTATTGTCCACGGTTTAAAGTTCTGTAGGACCCCAAGGCTTTTTTTGTTTGGGCTTTCAGCTTGGAGTGGTTCTGCAGGATGTCATCACGCACCCTGCAGACGTTTTTTTCCACTCCAAACATCACCCACTCTTCTTTTTGTATTTGGGCAGTTACTCCTCAGAACTGCCCGCAGAGGCACTCCTCTGCCTTTTTGGGGGGATAGATTTCCCATGTCCATGGGGGATGATGGTGTTTTAACTGGGGAGGAAGTTGGGTCGCCTTGGGCGTGTTTTTTGGGGTCTTTTGGGTGGGAGACTTGTGAGGGGACTTGAACGGGGTCTTTTTTTTGTGAGATTTGTTTGGGGGACTGTTTTACAGGTGGACGGGTCCCCTTCTGCCCCAATACTGTCATCTTTGGGGGTGGCATGTCAATTGATGTTGATGTTGATGCTGGTGATGGCGGTCTTATCGTCCTGGGTGATGGTGATTCTTTCTCTGGAGTTGTATTTGGCTTGCGGGCCTCATCCAGACCCTTCTTCCACTCCAGCAGCTTTTCGAATTTCTCTTTCCCAGGACTGTGGCACACACCTTTGCCTGGAAGCAAACGACTTTGGGGACTATCCTACTATTGTAGTGTCTCCCTGGGTACCTTTAGGGGATTGAGGTGCTTCTGGTTGGACCTTCCTCCCACCTTTTCCTACAGTCATCCACTTCTCCTTTGATTCCTCTGCAGAGGTCATAGAGGTGGTCTTGGGAGAATCATTGACTGCAGGCGAGACTACGGGAGCCTCCTTTGTGCCTTTAACTATCGTGGCTGAGAGGGTATTTGGCTTTTTGACGGACGCCTGGGGCGCCCTTTTTCGCCCCTGGCACTTTGCGGAGAGGTGACCAGTTTCCCCACACTGCCAACACATGGGTTTTCGCCCGGTGACGATGACATTCAGTCGGCGCCCTTCAAAGTCCAACCAGTTGGGAACGGCATAGAAGGAGTCGGTACTTAGCATAACGTCATATGCCCATTCCCCGCGCATAACGTCCCAATTGGCGTTGATCACTTGGCCAAATTTCATTACTCTTGCGGCCAGATTTTCCTCTTTGAGGTAACTGGGCACCTCGCACACTGTGACCGTGGTCCTCCGCCGCCCCATATACTCGACCCTCACGATGTATTCTTTGGTCTCCAAAGTATATTTTGTTAGGGCGACGGCCTCCTCTTCAGTAGGCAACAGTACGTCCCACAAAGGGTAATAGTCACCAGTTACAATTGATATAACTTTGACTCCCAGAGAGGTCAGGATTCTAATGACCATGTCTTTTTTAACTTTAACGGTTTTTCTAGTCGCACGGTCTACGATAAAGACAGACACAATTCTTTTCTGTAGATCTAGTTTATGCTGCTCCAAATTGAACATCATGCCCTTTTCCTCAACCTCTGAGTATATGGCACTAGCCCTCTGGAGCAGATCGGCAACATCGATCTTTAGTTTTGGAGGAGCACTCCACACATTTTTTTGGAGAGTCCCACTAGTCTTATTCGTGTTAATTTCATTATTTTTTAAAGAAGAAGGGGAATTACCTACTGGTTTCTTTTCTCCTTCTTTCTTTTTATTGACATTTTGCCCCTTTTCATTAGGGGACTTAAAAAGGGCCTTTTTGGCCGAGCCGGAATTCCGGTCGGCCATATGGCAACGTAAAAAGAGGGAAATAAACACTTACCTTTTTAATTTTTTGTTTTTGTTTTTTCCCGTTGGGTTCTGAATTTTTCTTTTGTGTGTGTGTGTGTAATTGGCCCTAGCAAAGGTTGTGAGCTACAGTCCGGGAAAGCTGGAGTTTCCGAAGGTCAGTTGAAAAAGTTAGAGGAAAAAGGAGAAATGCTGTCTAGATGGTCTTTGAATGAAAAAAATTGGCCTGAAGAAAAAAAAAAGAATGAAGAAAAAAATAAATGACAAAAAGTCTTTCTTATATAACCAGTGCTGGTTACGCTTGGACGCACACCGGTCGCGCCCACACCCCGCTTCAAAGAAACAGAGAGCGGGAAAAAAAACTATTTTGGATATAAGGCATGGGGCAAATGGTCACTCCTAGATATAGACTCATTGACTACCACGTGACCTGGGGTGGATTTCTGTTGTCCAATCACTGGCACTGCTGCTGCTGTTTCTGCTGTATTAATAGACACACCGTTCTGAGTTATTTCATTGACATTTGGATTCTCTTGAACGAAGGACTTACAAGGAATACGTTAACACTGGATTCTTATTGGCTTGCTTGCTTATTCATTACATCTGGAACGAAGGATGGCTGCCAGATACTTAACAATATAAAAATTAGAATGAGTCAAAATATAAACACACTTCTGCTTTCCTTACACTCCTTCTAAAATAGAAAGACCTTTCTGATATACTGTATACATGAGACAGTTGCATATAACAGCGTATCCAAATTTTCAGAACTTACCCTTAAATTATTCTAGAATATATTAAATCATTCTTGGAATCTTCAACCAAATATCCAAAATTTTCAGAAATTTATATGCAAGCAAATTATTATTATTAGCTAGGGATAATTACTTTAATCTATATAATTGTGCATAAATTATTAATATTAGGTAGCAATACTTGCAACCATACAGTGATGTGCAAATTATATACAATAGAGAATAATACTTGATATGCTATAACAGTATGCAAACAAATGATTGCAGAAAATAAAGAACACGCAATTAAAAAGAAGCAATGGAACATTTATTATATATTCATGATTACAAACACACTTTATAAATTAATCTAATTTCGGCATTAGAGAACTCATGAAGAGTTGATATACCGTTAAAACATAAAAGACACATTATATATATATATATAGTACGTCTTTTCAAACCATTAAAACATTGGTGATTCGTATTGTATGAATTCCGTTCGTTGTTATTCAAAGCATTTGACAGGTATTGATTACACAACAAATTAAATAGAAAGAAAAGACCAGAAAAGACAGAGACTAAAAAAAAAAAACACAAACAAGTACACAAATAGAAGAAAAAAAAGAATCTCTCAAATCTATTAAAAAATCTTGAAAAAACTAAGACATTTAAAAGAGAAAGGTGAAACTTTAAAGAAATAGAACAATACAGATGAATTATACAACAAGGAAATAATCATCCTAGAAAAAATGAATACTATTGAGGATCCCGTAATTGAGAGGGAAATTCTAGCAACTCCTCATCAAGGCGACAGCACAGATTCCTTTGACTTTCTATTCTAGACTCCATTCAGTGTCCGCTAAAAGTTTATGCTGTTCGACCAACACATGTGGATTCCATGGTAGAACATCGCTTATGAGTTCTTTTTTACTTCTCCAACAGTGTCCAGAATATCTTGTATGTCTAATTTGAATGGTTTGTCAAATGAGATGTATATTTCTGTTTTGTAGAATGCTGTCTTTAGGATTCGTATTCTTGTATAGTTACCATCAAATATTTTCACTAGATCTTGTATTAAAGTCCAAGTCATGCAATCGTGCGGCAGTACTGGTATGGATATAACTTGGAGAAATACAGTTTTATTTTATCAGATCAGATTTTCATATAGCCGATTACCTGTCTAGGGCAGCTCATACTTTACCTATATGTCTGTTAACATCATCTTTAGTAGATGAGATATTGCTATCGAGGTATGTGAAGAAGTCTATACATTTAATGAGGAGATTGCACCATCTTGATAAAAACGCAACACTGTTGATTTTAGTTCATGTAGGACCAATGCCACTTGCTGTCTGTTCCACATTCGACTTGAGCAGATGTATTTGCAAGAAGCGCTAGATAATCTGCGTAGTTTGTATCCGTCTGCGGGATAACGTCTGCTTCTTGCCTTTTATTTTTAGTATTATACCAAGTAATTACGTTTAATAATTTAGAAATACATCCGCTTTGTTTGGGATGAAGAAACAGACAAGATAATTGATTTTAACGGCATGTCAACCCATTTAAAGTTGTTTAAGCCATTGAGCTCTTGGTAGATGATTGGGATTAGAGAAAAGTGAGTTTGCCAAGCGAATTAAGTTTAAAAAACAAAAACAAATACGGCATATTCGTACATGTTTGGGTTTAATCTCTTTAGAAAATATTCATATTAAATAGAAAAGTGTATTGCTGTGATAAAAATCTCACGATGATGCGCCATTTTCGTCTGGTTTACAACTTTCATTGCTTAATAACTGTAGCAGAAAACCAGGAAACCTAGTGAAACGCACTCTCAAGTCAGTAATGGTTAAAGTTCGAAATAAGCTTGCTAACGATTATATCACGAATATCGCGGAGTTATTGTAATCTTCTAAAATTATATTAGTTTTACATGATGCCAGTGAAAATGCTTCTCTATATAAATGATCTGCTAAGATAGCTCACTATCTCTTACACCTCATGCGAGGTTAGGCACATGTACACGGATATAATGAAAATGTATATAAATACTAGACAAAACTTGACCCGTTGCGACAGCCATTGAGCTCTAGGTACATGATTGGGATTAGAGAAAAGTGAGTTTGCCAAGCGAATTAAGTTTTAAAAACAAAAACAAATACGGACTGAGAATTTCATTTTGCAAGATTTCTAAGAAAAGGAACGTTTGATACAGTTTGAATTTATTAATTATCTAGGCATATTATAAATATATATGGTGCTAATGTATCTCCTTGTAGGACTCCTGCAGCGATGTCAAAGAAATTCGTATCGCCATCAGGTGAGCGTACCATTGCCTTAGTTTCTTTGTAGAACATCATTATAGCGGCAACCATTTCTTTGGGGAGACCATATGCCAGCAATATTTGTTCCATTTTCCCTCTGTGTATGGAATCAAATGCCTTGGAAAAATCTACGAATAGTAGCGTTACCTCCAAATTCTTTGCTCGAACCCCTTCTATGATCCGTCTTACTGTCAGGATCTGAGAGGTTGTGGATCTATTTCTGCGGAATCCATTTTGGTTTTTCCTGAGGGGTTTCTCTATTTCGGGTCAGATGCGATTAAGAAGAAGGGCATTATATACCTTAGCTGCAATGGCAATAAGAGTT
>CM042160.1:20668062-20670562 GCA_023376005.1 Doryteuthis pealeii | reverse complement strand
ACCTCAAATATAGGGCTGTTCTGGATATGAAACTAAATTCCATCTGATAGTGAGACCAAGTTCTGGAGATCTTGAGTGTTCT
Organism: Doryteuthis pealeii; assembly: GCA_023376005.1. Classification (NCBI taxonomy): domain Eukaryota; kingdom Metazoa; phylum Mollusca; class Cephalopoda; order Myopsida; family Loliginidae; genus Doryteuthis; species Doryteuthis pealeii. The sequence continues at coordinate 20,670,480 of CM042160.1, read as the reverse complement.
GAATATCACTTTATTGCCATTGCTTCCTGGTACGGCATATTCGTACATGTTTGTGTTGCAGATTGACTGTTTGTTTTGCGCGGGAAGTCGAAAAGACAAAGGAAAAGCGAACAAAGAAAACGTGTAGGCGTTTGAGAGCAACAAAAGGACTCATCTGGACAAAGACTAACAACAACAAAAAGAGGGGACTTCCGGTCAGGGAACAAAAGAGAGTGTGGGCAGTCGTCAGTACTTAAGCGGTCATCGAGGACAGACCCCGAGACAGACCCGAGAGAGACCCTGAAGAGACGGCGAAGAAAGCACAAGGTGTCGGACCGTCGACACGGTCGAGCGGGCAGTGATGCTCGTCCACCACCTTCCACCACATAAGTAGTCGTAGTGTCATTTTCCCTGCCCGCCACTCACCTACCACACACACCGAAGAAAATAAAGAAGAGTCATCTTTTGTATACGCGTATCTGTTGTTATTGAAGTAGCTGACTACTAGCATATGGCTAGTGGGTTAGTGACGATATCCGCTACTAACATACACGAATTTAGCGGCGTGAATTTCAGACCACTATGCAACATATGTCTAATTGATGCAGTGACCAGTAGAATTCCACATGAATTCGGTAAAGCCTGAGGTTACCACAGAAAACACAACAAAATACAGACTTTCACGATGCCACAGGAAGACAAGGCCGAGATTTTTGGTTGCTGGTATGAGAGAAGAGAAAACGAAGACACAACTCTACATATACAAGACGATCGCGATATCAAAAGACAAGGCCGAGATTTTTGGTTGCTGGTAGGAGAGAAGAGAGGGCACGACACTGCCCACAAACACTGGGCGATGATAAGACATCGAAAGGTAGGTGACCTGTGATTTTACCTGTGTGTTTCTGCTCGTGTAAGAAAAAAAAAGTTGTTCTAGTATAAAGATAGATATATAGATAGCTGAAATGGATCAACGTAATTTCGTTCGGAGTCTGACCGCTGTGTTGACGAGAGAGGCTTGTTTTGGAGGGGGTCGAAAGTAAAGAGTGAGATACCGAGAGTGACAGACTGGTATAGTACAAATCCTAGTAGTAATTTCATTAAACGCACGTGTTACCCTCCAGTGAAAAAAAATATATATTTTTCTCGTTTAACCAGTATGAATAGAATTTTTAGAATTTTGAGGCTTAAGGTAAATAAATTTTACTCATGATTTTATATTGAGAGGGGCTAATTTAATAATTTTAAATAGTATATCCATGAATAAAGGGGAAATCTCTATTTTGTAATTTTTTATTTGGAAATAGAATAATTTTTTGTGCTATATCACCATGCTATATTTTTTCGTTAGGACTTGAGTTTCATGTTGGGTCAACTTGGTTGGAAATTTCACCTGATTTGTGTCGCATCTTTTTTAGAGAACGGTAATTAAGTGGTTTTTAGAGAAACCCACCGGTTTGAGATATTATGTTGGTGAATGTCCTATGGAAATTAGGTACTTCGATAATTTTCGAAAGTCTATGGAAGACTGCATTCTCCCGATTTTTGTCGTGCAGTAAGTCCCGAATGGGATACGCGAAAAGGTTAAAAGCCCTGCTTCGCACGTGATGTTAGTAATAATTTTTTTCCGTGATTTACAAGATGGCGATCTCTTCATTATTTTGACCCGGGTTCATGCTTTTTGTTCGAACGATAGCAGTAAGGTGAATGCATGGAATTTTTTTAAATTGGTAGATTCGAATTTTAGATCGAAATTAAAAGGGAAAATACTTAAGAGTGGAGCCCAATAGAAAGGAATATATGATACGGTAATTTTTAAAAACTTTTTTTCAGTATGTTCGGTTTTGGAAATTTTTTTTTCCCCGAAAGTTTAACATAATTGATCAACGATTGGTCTGGGTAATTTTTAATTGTACCTAAATTTTAGTGAAGGTTTTAGAAGATTTTATTTGTGAATTTTGTGGACTTGCTGTAATTATTTTTGGATCGAGTTCGGAACTCGTGCTTGATTGTATGGAGATTTTTTTTTTCCCACGTGTGTAAGGAATCTGTGTAAATATGGTTTAAAAAAAAAAGTAGTCGTACTGAAGGCTCACCATTACACTGATTACGATTCCTTGATGAGCGTCCATGTGGTTAAAGTTATTCTGCGCTCATGTTTAAAGATTCCGATATCGGAATGAGTCTTGGGGTTCTGAAAAAATCAGAAATAAGAGAAATGGCGAGTGGCCTGCCCCTGTGATAATGAGTTTGGGCTCCAAAAAGGAATATAGATAAACGGTAAGATCCGTGCCCCGGTATTCTCTGTAGTATTTTGAGGATTATGAGTATTTTGGTTTATGATTTGTTGGAATGGTCTCCAGGAAATTTTGGTTGAGAGATGTTCGATCCGAATGTGGATAGCAGTTCATAGGAAACAGTAGAACGAGCCGTATGGGA
>CM042160.1:20587832-20667962 GCA_023376005.1 Doryteuthis pealeii | reverse complement strand
GACATCTTTTCATTCATGCTTGATGGGTATTGTAATACCCATCAACAATTTATTTTACTTACACGGCAATTCTTTTTTATTACACGCTGTTTAACACATTGTAATTAAAATTCATTTTTTTCTATTTAGCCCACTAGATGGACCCTAACAACGTATACTACTCTCGGTTAGAGTGGACCTGGTAGTAATGTGATGAAGAGATATTTCCATATTTCTCCAGAGTTCCGGAATTTTAACATTTATCATCAGATAGGAATTTAACGTAATACTCACTATATTAAGATCCTCAGTTATCGCCTTCTAGACAACATATATTTTTTATAAAAAGATTTAGGCTAGACATAAGAAACAGGGTTGGGACATCATATACGTGCATAGGAATTGACGTGACCAGCCATTGTGGGGGTTCTCTCCGCCCACCCATGTTACTTGTTATGAACTGTTCCATCCTAAGCATTCCCGAGTTTTTCAAACCACGGCCCACAGGTGGCCTCGCTGGTAGATTTGCAGTTGGATCGTATTTCTACATTTCCCCGCCGTACCACCAGATTTTAGCGCCTTCAGTCTATTACACGTCTTTCGGGCCCCATGAAAAAGGGTTTGAGAGTCAAACTAAGTTTCCAGTGACGCAGGAAGTCGAATTTGTTTTAGTGAGAAGTGGTTCAAAAAGAACAGTCAACCATAAATTTTACGTGGGCGGATACTGCTCTTCATTTCGAGGTAGGAACATTGCTATTGAGAGGAACGCTATGCTGGAGAGGGAAGGAATGCGATCCAAAGAGGACCAGCTTTCATTTTGTGTACTGATACGTTCCTTTGTTTGGTAATTATACCTGTCCAAAACAAAATGGCATTACTTTTTGATAACCCCTCGTATGTAATCATAACCCAGCCCAACAGCACACTATATCCTTGAATTTCAAAGCAATGTACTTAATAATAGTCTTAATTAAAAAAAGAACGCTATTTCAATATCCAATTTGAAACTTAATTTGTTGGATTTCTTTTGCTCAGAATCTTAATTTTTTTATTCATCTTTAAAAAGAAAACCAACAAACAATAAAACAAACGAAAAAAAAAACAAAAAAAAAAAAACGGTTGGTTTTTGATTGTTCGATTAATATTCGTAGCCGCCCAAAATACAATACAAGTCTGCTACAAAAAATATATTTAATAAACCTGTTTGATAAAATTCTGGTGATTTAGTCAATAAAATATATTAAGTATTTGAAGACTGAATCTTTGACCTTTAGATCAGTCGTTAGAGCAGCACATAAAAATCAAGGTTCGGCTTCGCCCAACACAGCGCATGAGTTATCACAGCTTGTATCTAATGGGAGTAACGGGGAGAACTTATGGTAAGGTGTTAGAAGCAATTAACAATCATTTTGGTCTAGCATTAAATTGAAACCGATGCTGTCAACTGGGTACTGACAAATAGGCCACTCCACCTACTTACTTACCTGTTACTCTATCGATCTATCTATTATCTATCTATCTAATGAACGTTATGATCTAATACCATCAAAAAAAGTGTAAGGTTTTATAGGGTCCTGCGTGTTGAGTTTCTATTGTAGTCCATGGACAATTGCTTTCGCAGACGTCTGAAACTATTCTGGACACCTTCACTCAGAAAATTTGAGACAATTTCTAGACATCAAGTGAACATCAACCACACCTTGACACAGAAGTCGTTTACAAGGGCAGGATGCACAAGTATCTGAAAACTCTCATATAAGGGGCCCAAATCGCGATGGGTTAGGTCATGTTGGCGTATGAGTAATGTTTTTAACATTGCCAAAGCAACTCCTTCCCGGTAGCATGCTGCAAAACGCCACCAGCATTTTGGCATTGGAAGAGGAATCATTGGAGTATCCGTGTTGGATGATCGCATTGTACCAGTTTTGAGAGTGAAAGAATTGAGCAGGAAAAGCCCAGGCGTCAAATTCGAAACGCATCTTACCTGTCATATTGGTTGAGAACACTTGAGGGTTGGGATGTCAAACATGTGTCGGATTTCTGCTTTCTTAAGACTGGATTTATGTCAGTCATAGGAAAATCTTATCAGTAGACTGAATATATGCACATTTCCAGGACAATGCTGTCTTGCTGCAATCTGTAACAAAGATTTTAAGTCGGCTTTCTATCTAAGATTATATGTGTGGGCATAAAGCATCAAATTTTATGCATCTGACCAATGCGATCCAGGGGCAGAGACGTCTTTTCTATGTATTATTTTCATCAAACTTCTCTTGATCTGCAGCGGGATTGATGAGTCACTTGAAGTTGATATGAGAAGAAAGGTTCTGATGTGGGGTTGTGGATGTAAGGGATGACAGTGAGTCGTGTAAAAGATTATGTATGCTATCATAACTTTACTCTTTACAATCCTGTCAAAATTTTTTTTTTTCTTTTCACTTCTATTTACGTTAACTTTTAAAGGAATCTCTGGTGTTTTAGTGTAATTTCGAAAAAGTTTGGTTACTAATACTCGTGTCGGTATTAAATGTCTGGATATCTCGCTATGAGCCTCCACTGATTACTTTACATCTTGCCCACTGCCATGTCATTTCACTAACAAAATCATTGTCTTTCTCTTCACAAAAATCGCAGACATACAAGATATCAGTCCTATGAAATGAAGCAGAACCGCCCAATATTAGCCCACTGACACACCAAATCTCCTGGCAAAGAAAAACAAATAAACAAACAATGTACACCTCACGGAAAAAACAAGAAGAAAAAACCCAGACAGGATTTACACAAAAAAAAAATGAAAAAGAAGCACACCCAAATGGCAATTTAGCAAGCGAAAGACTTTTTTGGAATTTTCATTTTTCTTTTCTTTTTTATTTGGCCTCAAGCCACACTTAGATACTCCCCACAAAATAAGCAATGGAAAAAATACCGAAAAGGAACAAAAATATAGAATAAGCAAAAGAAAGACGAGCCAAATTGTCTAAATGTAATCGTCGATTGTCGGTGTCTGCTTGCAGATCTGTCGACGTGCAGGAAGAGAATTTGAGCAAAAGAATTTTGCCACTGAAGAATAGATTTAGTTCTGCCTAAAGGGCCAATTCAAAATGGCGGGAACAAAGTTTCTAATTTCTTTTTTTTTTAATAAAACAAAACAATGGAAATAGCAGATAAACCAAAAATAAGATAAATATCTAGCGAGGGATAGAAGTAATACACCACAACTATACTTATATATGTGTATAGTGTGTTTAACTTCTGTTAATCCGCCTATTATCTAGTTATCTCATCTCTCTCTCCTTATCTCCAATATATATATATATATATATAATATATATATATATTATGATATATATATATATACAGCAAATTACCCGGTCCATGACCGGGCGGAAAAGACTTTTTTAGGAACACAGGGGGTTCTTAAAAATTAAAATTTATGTAATTACAGTGTTTATTTAAGGATTTTTTTTTAAACATTGAAATATTTTTTAAAATGTAATCCTGAATTTTTCAATGTTTTGAAATAATTTCTAGGTCATAATATAACATTTTTTGGTAGAATTCAGAATAGTTTTTTTTATAATAAAAAAAATCCGTATAAAACTTCTCAAAAAAATCTTTTGAAATATAATTAATCAGACTATTATCTTTATTGAAAAAAAAAAAAAACTTTTCTTACAGTTTATTTTTTTTTTCGGATTTCATAAATAACGCGGTTGTGGGGGAGACCTCGCTAAAAAATATATTCCCCTAAACGTATTTATGAAAAAAACAAACCTTTTTCAGACTGGAAGCTGATATTCTTTCTTCTTTTTCTGGATAGCTGAAAAAATTAGCAGGCAAGCTTCTGCTGACACACCAGCAGCAGCAGCGGCTATGCTAATAGCTTTCGAAAAAATCGGTTTTGATTTTTGTTGATATAATTAATATATCCACTTAATCCAGTAAAAATCAAATAACACCATTTTGGAGTGTTTACTGTAGTTAGAACGTTACAATGTGTAATGCAGATTTTGAATTCTGGTACCTCCCGCTTTTGAATTATTACGTCAACAGTACATTACCAAAATCTCTCCTTTCTATATTAAGATATATATATATACACACATTATATATATATATAATATATATATATATATAATATATATAATATATGCACGTGTATATAGTAATAATATTTATGGTTTTATACCTGTAGTTTCTGTTGTCAGTCTTGAACTAAATCAGAAATCAAACTTTAGACAACGCAGTACTCTATCTAGGTTATATCTTGGACGTAAAAAAACGAACATAAAAAACAATTAATTGATGGAAATATTCTTACAAAAAATCAAACATGTGCCAGATCTCTAACTTGATCCATGATTCCTATGTCTACACAAAAACATTAGCTCATAATTGAATTCCCAGTAAGAAAAATCTTTTTGAATAATAGAATTGAATCGTTAGCAATTTATAGGACATAGATTGAGCCAGTTCCTAAAATGATTATCAGAATTGCAATATTAAATTTAACTAATTACCATAGGTCTTTATGGATGATTATTAACTTTAAATTGGAGGAGACTACTGAACAAGAACTGTAAAAACTTATAGATTTACTAATGTTAAAATCCTGAAATATAATTAGAATTAATTTGCTGTTTTCCCTAGCTATAATTTATAACTGTAATTAAGTTAATAACACATTAACAAAATGAGAATTGAAGGAACAAATAAAACGAATAGAATAAGTCGACGTTGGCAAATGGAAATATAATTTAACCAGCCGTTCAACCGTTTCAATTGTAAAAGACGTTTTCACAGTTTAACTAAGTAATGACACCGACTTATTCAAGGTAAAGTGGGGTCCTTGATGAGTCATTTCAGATTGAAACCATTCTAGACCCATTAACTCTTTTTCCACAATTACGATACTATTTATCCACACACCCACCACACACAACACACACACTGATATATATATATATAACATATGTATATAGATATTATGCCATTTTTATTATATTTGCATATTATATATATATATATATACTATATATAATATATTATATATATATATATCATTATATATATACTAACCATAAACATTCTTTTTCAAACGAGAAAATTTTAAAATCAGAGCTGCATTAAATCAAGATATTATTGGAATCATGAAAGACAGAGGCTTAACCCTACCATCAAATGGAAATTTAATTAAACATCTTCCACCCCAAATGGATTTAAAGGTAGGTGTACACCTCTGTCTGGAATTAGAGATTTCATGTTCATGAAATATAGAACCACTGGCCAATTACTTATAAGAAACGAATTGATATTAAATGTAGGCATAGAAATAATTTAATAGTATTGATTTTATCGTGACTGGAAGTCTAGTGATTTAAATGTGGCGGTGTTTTGAGGAAATGGTTCTTTATTCAAATATATCATAGTCTATATATATTATATATGCAGGGCCATGAACAGAATGTCGACGCATACGACTAGAACGCCCTTGGACAGTCACCGGCAATTAGTACACTCAACCATGCACGTGCAAGGGGCACGGATATAACAAATATAAGAGGGTTCTTCGAAGCCTGGGGAGATTCCACATCTTACCGGTCAGACACGTTTTCACTGCATCGCCTTTTTTGCAAGGGAATTATGGACTCAACTCGAGGCATGGAGCCAAGGAAGTTATGGGACCAACAGGCAGCAGCTGTTGGAATTACAAAAAAGCAACAATTGCACTACGCATGAATTGCTTTTATTAAACAGACCAAACAAGTGTTACAGGTAAACCCAGACCGGACCGTAATAGACTACTCACCGACGACGATGGGCGGTGTTCATAGACAATGGAACCGCTACAAGAAATGTAGATAAACTGACGACCCGTTGGTAATCGAAATGAGCTTAGAAGTAACTCTGTTACCCCAGAATTAAACAGTTTGTTATCGATCTTCGGTGGAGTCTAAATACCGCTACAGAGAACAGCTGTTACAACCGATAATCTGAATAACAGTTCGAGGGCTGCATAAGAGGGTATACAGGCCAAGAATTTTATTTCAATGAGACAAGGGGAGGGGAACGATACGCACTTTTAGCCCAGCTGAGAAAGCAATACAAGTTTTGCGAGTCTTGTAGTCGCTTGTCCCATAGAAAAATTGTTGGTTGTCAAGAAAAGTATTCTAGTGGCATGGTGGTCGGACAGTTTGGTGGCAGGCTGCTTAAGGCCGAACACAGGTAAGTATTAGCAGAAGCCTCGAATCTTACAACCTGGAACGGAAATTCGGTTAAGCTGTCAGCTAGAAGCAACAGACAAGTCAAACAACCCAATCTATATAACACCACACACCCCGTTGGCAGTTCTTGTTGCAGAAGTCTGACCTTAGCACCATTAAAGAATGTCAATTACCATTTCAGGACTCCACGATATAACTGGCCTGTAAGGATGCTTGGAAAGGACTCACATCTTAAACGGGTCAATGGATCGAAAAGGAGACTGCCGGCACCCAAAATGGTATGATTTTACTGCGGGGCGGATGGACACGCAAAGAGGGTATCGTTCGCACTAAAAAGAAGTCTGCGAACAGGCACAACGACCAGGTCAAAAGAAGAATGTGTGCATCCTTCCACTAAGGGGCACACAGCATGGTTCAGCTGGAATGGCGTGTTTCAGCAATACACAAAGGAACACGGAAGCGGTAGTCAAAGAGATTACTTGATACCTCAAGCCGCAGTGGGTTTGAGAGAGATTACCGCAGTAATTCGTTGGGTTTGCGAAGATTAGATACTTTTCTTGGACGCAATATCCGAAACTCAGGCATGGGCTTGAGGTTAATCAAGTATCTCTTATGACTACCCTTCCGTTTCCTTGTGATTCTGACACGCCATTCCACTGAACCATCTGTGTGCCCCTAGTGGGAAAGTGCAACATTCTTTCTTCTTGACCTCGGTCGTTGTTGCCCCTGTTCGCAGACATTCCTTTTAGTGGCCTGACATACCCTCGTCTGCTTTGGTCAAATTCCGCCGGCCAGTAAAATCATACCAGTTTTGGGTGCCGCCAGTCCTTCTACCATTGGACCCGTTAGATGTGAAAGTCCTTCCACATCCCTTACTCAAGGCCAGTTATTATCGTGGAGTCTGATTGGTATGACATTCTTTAATTGGCTGCCTAAGGTCAGACCTTCTGCACACCGGATACTGCAACGGGGTGTGGTGTTATATAGTGGGGTGTTGATTGTCTGTTTGCTTCTAGGCTGACAAGCTATCCGAAGTTTCGTTCCAGGTTGTAAGATTCGAGGCTTCTGCTAATATCTACTCTGAGTGTTCGGCGATTCAGCAAGCCCTGCCACCAACGTTCCGACCACCCATGCCACTAGATATTTTCTTGACAACCACATGTTTTTCGTATTGGACAGCGACTACAAACTCGCAAACCTTGCTATTTTGCTTCTCAGCTGGGCTAAAAAGTGCGTAATCGTTTCCCCTCCCCTGTCTCATTGAATAAAATTCATATGCCTGATACCTTCTTATGCAGCTTCTGACTGTTATCAGATTTTATCGGTTTGTAACAGCCTGTTTTGCCTCTGTAGCGGTTATTTAGACCCACGAGATCGAAAACAACCTGTTTCATTCTGGGGTAACAAGGACTCTAGCTCATTTCGGATTCACCACCGGGGGCCGTCAGCTTTATAACATTCTTGTAGCGGTTCCATATGTCTATAACACCGCCCAGTCGTCGTCGGTTGAGTGAAGTTCTATACGGGTCGGTCTGGGTTTTAACCCGTAACATTGTTTTGGCTGTTTTATTAAAGCTTCATTTGCGTTAGTGCATTGTTTTGCTTTTGTAATTCCAAAGACTGCTGTGTTGGTCCATAACTTCCTTTTGGTCTCCATGCCTCCGAGTTGATGTCAATAATTCCTTTGCAAAAAAGGCGATGCCATGTAACGTGTCGTGACTGTAAGATGTATCTCCCAGGCTCGAAAAGAACCCTGCTATATTTGTTCTACCCGTGCCTTGACACGTGCTATGGACTGAGCTGTACTATTGCCGGTGACTGTCAAGGGCTTTATCGTACTGCTCGACATTCTGTTCATGGACCCCTGCTATATATATATTATATATATGAATTAATTTGAAATAAAGAACCATTCCTCCAAACACAACATTTAACCTCAACTTCACGTCACATAAAATCATACTAACTTAAATTTATTTCTTCCTTACATTTAATATCAATTCGTTCTTTTATTAAAGTATTGGCCAGTGGGTTCTATATTCTCATGATACATATCTTCTAATCCAAGACAGAGTTAACCTACCTTTAAATCCATTTTGGGAGTGGAAGATGTTTTAATAAATTTCCATTTTATTGTAGGAGTAAGCCTCTGTCTTTTCAGTTCCAATAATAACTTGATAATGCAGTCTGATTTTTTAATTTTCTCGTTTTGAAAAGAATGTTTATGGTTATATATATATATATATATATATATATATATATATATATATATATATATATATATATATATTGCAAATATAAAAATGCATATTTATCTATATACATATGTATAATATAATATATCAGTGGTTGTGTGTGTGTGTGTGGTGTGTTGATAATAGTAATCTAATTGTGGAAAAGAGTTAAGGGTCTACGTGGTTTCAATCTAAATGATCTCATCAGGACCCTACTTTACACTTGAATAAGTCGGTGTCATTACTTAGTTAAACTGTGATAAACGTTCTTTTACAATTGAAACGGTTGAACGCTTGTTAAATTATATTTCCATTTGCCACGTGCGACTTATTTTATCTCGTTATTTGTTCCTTTCTTTTCATTTTTTTTATTTGATTAACTTAATTACAGTATATAAATAATAGCTAGGGGAAAACAGTCCAAATTTAATTCTAATATATTTCAGGATTTTAACATTAGTAATCTATAGTTTTCACGTTCTTGTTCAGTATCTCTCCAATTTAAGTTAATTAATCTCCATAAAGTACCTAATGTAATAGTATTAAAATTTAATATTGCAATTCTGATAATATTTTAGTGACTGGCTATCAACCTATGTCTAAAATTGCTAACGGATTCATTCCTATTATTCAAAAGATTTTTCTTATCTGGGAATCTCTTATATAGCTGAATTATTGGTATGTAGACATAGGAATCATGGATCAAGTTAGAGATCTGCACATGTTTATTTTTGTAAGATATTTCCATAATAATTGTTTTTATGTTCTGTTTTTTTTACGTCCCAAATATTACCTAGATAGAGTTACTTGCGTTTTCTAAGTTTGATTTTCTGATTAGGTTCAAGCACTGACAACAGACACAGGTATAAAATTCCATAATTATATATATATATATACACGTGCAATATATATATATATATATAAATATATATATATATTATACTATGTGTGTATGTATATATATATCTAATATATAAAGGAGAGATTTTGGTATGTACGTGTTGACGTATATTCCAAAACGAGAGGTCACTCAGATTCAAAAATCTTGCATACACATTGATAACGTTCTAACTAGTAACACTCCAAATGTGGTTATTGATTTTTACTGATTAAGGGATATAATTAATTAATCAAACAAAACAAACGATTTTTTCGAAGCGATATAGCATAGCCCGCTGCTGCTGGCTTGGTGTGTCAGCAGAAGCTTGCCTGCTGATTTTTTCAGCTATCCAAAGAAAAAGAAAGAAAGAATATCAGCTTCCAGTCTGAAAAGGTTGTTTTTTTCATAAAATACGTTAGGGGAAATATTTTTTACGAGGTCTCCCCCCCCCGCTTATTTTATGAAATCCGAAAAAAAAATAACTTGATAAAAATTTTTTTTTTTTTCCATAAAGAAATAGGTCTGAATAATTATATCAAAAGATTTTTTGAAGTTTCTATACGGGTTTTTTTTATTATAAAAAAAAACGATTCTGAATTCTACCAAAAAATGTTAATATTATGACCTAAAATTAATTTCAAAACATTGAAAATTCAGGATTACATTTTTAAAAAATATTTCAATGTTTTTAAAAAAAATCCTTAAATAAAACACTGTAATACATAAATTTTATTTTTAAGAACCCTGTGTTCCTAAAAAATCTTTTTCGCCCGGTCATGGACGGGTAATTTTGCTAGTATATATATATATATATATATAAATATATATTATATATATATTATATATGGAGATAGAGAGAGAGATGAGATAACTATATAGGCGGATTAACAGAATTAAACACACATACACATATATAAAGTTAATGTGTGTGTGTGTATTTACTTTCTTTATCCCCTCGCCTAGATAGTTATCTTATTTTTGGTTATCTGCTATTCCATTGTTTGTTTATTAAAAAAAAAAGAAATTAGAAACTTTGTTTCCCGCCATCTTTGAAATGGCTTTAGGCAGAACTTAAATTTATTCTCAGTGCAAAATTCTTTTTGCTCAAATTACTCTTCCTCAACGTCGAACAGATCTGCAACAACACCGACAATCGACGATTAATTTAGACAATTTGGCTCGTCTTCTTTTGCTTATTATTCTATATTTTTCCTTTTCTGTATTTTTCCATTTGCTTATTTTTGGGAGTATCTATGTGGCTTGAGGCCAAAATAAAAAAGAAAAAGAAAAATGAAATTCCAAAAGTCTTTCGCTTCTTAAATTGCGCATTTGTGTTGTGCTTCTTTTTCATTTTTTTTTTTGTGTAATCCTGTCTGGGTTTTTCTTCTTTGTTTCCGTGAGTGTGTACATTGTTTGTTTATTTGTTTTCTTTGCCCAGGAGATTTGGTGTGTCAGTGGGGCTAATATTTGGCGGTTCCTGCTTCATTTCAAGACTGATATTCTTGTATGTCTGCGATTAAGAGAAGAGCAATGATTTTGTTAGTGAATGAAATGGCAGTGGGCAGATGTAAAGTAATCAGTGAAGGCTCATAGCGAATATCCAGGACATTTATACCGACACGAGTATTATAAACCAAACTTTTCAGAAATTACACTAAAACACCCAGATGATTCCTTTAAAGTTAACGTAAATAGAAGTGAAAAAGAAAAAAAAAAACATTTGACAGATTTAAGAGTAAGATAGATAGCAATAGCATAATCTTTACAGATCACTGTCATCCCTTTACAATCCTACAACCCCACCATCAGAACCTTTTCTTCTCATGATCACTCAAGTGACTCATCAATCCCGCTGCAAGATACAAAAAGTTTGATGAAAATATGGACATAGAAAAGACGTCTCGCCCTGGATCGCATTGGTCAGATGATAAAATTTTGATGCTTATGCACCACCTAAATCTTAAGATCAGAAGCCGACTTAAAATCTTTGTTACAGATTGCACAAGACACATTGTTCCTGGAATGTGCATTAATAGTTCTCTGATAAGATTTCCTATGACTGACATATCCAGTCTTAGAAGCAGAATCCGACCACATGTTTGACATTACCAAACCCTCAGTGTTCTCACCAAATATGACAGGTAGATGCGTTTCGAATTTGACGCCTGAGGCTTTTCCTGCTCAATTCTTTCACTCTCCAAACTGGTACAGCGATCATCCACACGGATTCTCCAATGATTCCTCTTCAATGCCAAATTATGCCTGTGGTTTTGCCATCATGCTTACCGAAAGGAGTTGCTTTGCAATGTTAAAAACATTACCATACGCACAACATGACCTACCCATCGCATTTGGCCCTTATGATGAGAGTTTCAATACTTGTGCATCCTGCCCTTGTAACGACTTCTGTGTCAGGTGTGTTTGATGTTCCACTTGATGTCTAGAATTGTGTCTCAAATTTTCTAGATGAAAGTGTTCCAGATTTTTCAGACGTCTGCGGAGCCAATGTCCATGGATACAATAGAACACTCAACACGCAGACCTATAAACCTTTCAACTTTTTTTGATGGTATTAGATCAACGTTCATATAGATGATAGATAGATAGATAGATAGAGTAAAGTAAGTAAAGTCGGTGAGTGGCCTATTGTCAGTATCAGTTGGACAGCATCGGATTTCATTTAATGCTAGACCAAAATGATTGTTATTGCTTCTACACACCTAACATCAGTTCTCCCCTTTACCCCATAGAATACAAGCTGTATAACTCATGCGCTGTGTTGGCGAAGCCGGAACCTTGATTTTTATGTGGCTGCTCTACCGACTGATCTAAAGAGTCAAAGATCAGTCTTCAAATACTTAATAATTTTTTACTAAATCACCAGAACTTTATCAAACAGGTTTATTAAATATATTTTTTGTAGCAGACTGTATTTATTTTTGGGGCGGCTACATATTCAATCGAACAATCAAAACCAACGTTTTTTTTTTTTTTTTTTTTTTTTTGTTTTTTTTTTTTGTTTTGTTTCTTTTTAAAGAGAATTAAAATAAAGATTCTGAGCAAAAGAAAATCCCACAAAATTAAAGTTTCAAATTGGAATTGAAATAGCTTCTTTTTTTAATTAGACTATTTTAAGTACATTGCTTTTGAAATTCAAGATATAGTGTGCTGTTGGGCTGGGTTATGATTACATACGAGGGTTATCAAAAAGTAATGCCAATTTGTTTAGGACAGGTATAATTACCAACAAAGGAACGTATCATACATCAAAATGAAGCTGGTCCTCTTTGGATCGCATTCCTTCTCTCCACATAGCGTTTCTCTCAATAGCAATGTTTACCTTTCGAATGAGAGCATGTAATCCCTGCCACGTAAATTATGTTGACTGTTCTTTGAACCACTTCTTCACTACAGATTCCACTTCTCGTCACTGGAAACATTAGTTTGACTCTTCAAACCCCTTTTTCATGGGGCCGAAGACGTAATAGACTGAGCGCTAAATCTGGTGAGTACGGCGGGCGCATGTAGCCCTACACCAACTGCACATCTACCCCAGCGAGGCCACTGTGGGCCGTGGTTAAAACTCGGGATGCATAAGGATGGAACAGTTCATAACAAGTAACATGGGTGGGCGGAGAGAACCCCACAATTGGGCTGGTCACGTCAATTCCTAGCACGTATATGATTGTCCTAACCCTGTTTCCCTTATGTCTAGCCCTAAATCTTTTATAATATATGTGCTAGAAGGCGATAACTGAGGATCTTAATATAGTGAGTATTACGTTAAATTCTATCTGATGATAATGTTAAATTCCGGAACTCTGGAGGAATATGGAATATCTCTTCATCACCATTACTACCAGGTCCACTCTAACCGAGGAGTAGTAGTACTTGTTAGGGTCCCATCATATGGGCTAAATAGAAAAAATGAATATTTAATAAATGTTAAAAAAACAGCCGTGTAATAAAAGAATTGCGTGTAATAAAAAAATTGTGATTATTACAAAATACCCATTCAAGCATGAATAGAAAAAAATTCTACGGCATTGAAATAAGCCAACAAGTATGACATGCCGTAAAAATCCAAAGAGCCAAATAAATGACGCTTGATTATCACGAGAATTTTTTGTTTCCAGTTCCCACCATGTCGCAGATATAATGGACTTTTTGTGAGTTGTTATAAATGATACCCAATTTATCATGACAATAAAATACTAGTTAAAAATTAAGATATAATTATATTGATTCATAAATATTCAACCAAAAACATATATATCAAGACAACAATATCCAGCTTTACATCATTTCGGCCAACGTCAATTTGCCTTTATTCCTAGGAAAAATTGTATTTAGGGAATGTGATTACGTCCGACGTTACCTCTCTCAACATTGTCACTTACGTCATGACAAAACGATGTAAATGATTAAATTTACATTTTGGAATATATTTTAAGATAAAATAGAATACATAGAAATTAAGAATAGATACAATTAAAAAAAAAACACATTAAGAAATGTATATACAGTACAATAAACATGAAAATTCATTAATTCTCTTCATTATTTTTTAAAGTTTTGATTAAATGTGTTTTCAGTGTTCTTCAAATTTAGCGATAGCCATATTTTTTGCGAGTTATTCACGCAGGTTTTACGGGTTTGTTCTTCATTTTAAGGCATTAAGTCTGATTTACATTAAAAACCAAATGAGGTCTGGTTTTTGAACCAATTAATGTCGTAGAGAGGGAATAAACTGTATTGATTAATAAACTGCACAGCACATAGCTACAAAAAGAGGTGTATTTATCTTTGGCGGCTACATATTATGTTTCTTAGTTAGGAACGTTTGATGCTGTAGAGTTTGGTAATAGATAATTTATCTTTATTATTATATTATCTTATAATATTCGAATTTTAATTTCCACTAGAAATAATACAATCTTGGTATCTTGGATTTAGAAGAAAATTAACTTTCATAAAAAAGGTTGTAAGGGAGTATTTAGTCATGGACGATAACGTTATTATATATATATATATATATATATATATATATTATATATATATATATTATTATAATGGTGGCAGGTATGACCAACTTGATCCCATATAACAAATGCCGTTACCTGCAGCAGCTGCCTGGTGTGCTGACCTGGAACTGACCCAGATGTCATCGAATGCAGATATAAAACCTTGGTAACTGTAAATGAAATAGATGTCCCTGCACACGAAAGCAGAGATAAATATTAGAGTTGTAACATAAATAGATCTAGAGAGATGAAACAAACCGAAAATGAAATCATAAATTAGTTGGGGTTTGTCTCTCTCTAAGGAGAGTGAATTCGCATTGGAAGTACGGGTCCTACTCTGGGTTAGAATCAGAGTGGACTGGTAATGACTATTAAGTGTTACTCTACATACACACCAGAGCCCCAGAAATGAAGTCAGGCAATCAGGTGAAATTTAGTGTCATTATCAGAGCGTCCTTTTCTTATACTGTCGGCCTTTCTAAACCCTACAGATAGGGTTTAATTGTCAAATACAGCTTAATTCTCGATACTTATTGACATTTGAAGACCCGCGCGACTTGCGTGTGTTCATGTGTAGAGCAGTAGTATTACTAGTACAGCAGAGTAGTATAGATAGTTGTTGGTTTTTGTTCTGACGAAAGATTTTCTTAAGTAAATGCTTTGACAGTTCTCTGCTTTGATACCTTTCTTTCTTCTGGTTTAGAACTCTTAATAGAAGTAACCAAGTCTTTTGAAAACTGCCACTAAAGCCTTTAAATACTTTTCTGAATTCCATTTCCAAGAAATTGACCGACTGCGAATGTTAGAAATAACAGGATCGAACTGAAATGTATATTCAAGATATTCAGTAGCCTCGCGACAAAGTACCCATAGGCAATATGAATCCCCTTTATCGAAAACGCTTTTTAAAAGCTTCCAACCATCTTGTAGATAAGCTTTCTTAAAGATTTTAAACAAATTCATGTTGGAGGAAAAATCATGAACTATCTTAAAAATCATATGATGTTCCTTTTATAGTATGCTTAGTTGAGGATTTGGAATATGGTT
Source organism: Doryteuthis pealeii (assembly GCA_023376005.1). Taxonomy (NCBI): domain Eukaryota; kingdom Metazoa; phylum Mollusca; class Cephalopoda; order Myopsida; family Loliginidae; genus Doryteuthis; species Doryteuthis pealeii. Next base: position 20,652,571 of record CM042160.1, on the reverse strand, counting down.
TCTAAAAATAAAATATTTTAGAATTATTACAACCTGGTTCCATAGAGTTATGTACATAATATATACATATGTACTAAAGTCGTTTTATATACTATATATATAATATATATAATTAGTGTGTGTGTGTGTGTTGTGTTGTGTGTTGTGTATATTATATATATTATATATATATATATATATATATATATAAAGAAGAGAGAGAAAAAGAGGGAGAGAGAGGGAAGGAGCGATAAATTCCTCTCACATTTTTAAAACTGTCACCTTGTGGTGCAAGTGAACTTAGTCAAGTGATCATTTGTTAGCTCCATCTTAACAGGGTTTTTTTCAGATATGAATCAATTACGATCATGGCTTCGACTTTGGTGAATCTGTAATTGTTACACAGATAGCTTTATGTGCTCATTTCATGTTACGTCCGAATGGTGTTTTCAGGATAGACAAATGATACTGCTACGGTTTTGAAAAAATTTCTATCCAGTCAAGTATAACGGTGGCCATGACACATAGATATACAATTTAAATCCGTTCTAACAGAGTTTGAAGAGTAAGCCATTCATTTATACTACTTAGGACTCAGTCTTTTCATTCATATTTATATACCTTGTACTAAAAAAATCTAACAATTTATTCTACTTTTAATTCAAAATATGAGTGACATCACGTAAATAATAGCTCCTGTATAAATATAATACACTTTTTTTTAACTACAAAATAGATTGACACTAAAATTAAAAACAAGGAGAAAGACTATTAGGTTTTAATGTACAATAAATAATGAAATAAGAAAACTAACTGTGTTTCCGACGGGAGGTTACTTCCTCACCTTAGTTTCCAAAGAAGAACAACACTGGATCTTTTCAGACCCTAACTATCCCTATGTTAAAATATTCACTGTAGCGAGCACACTTAGGGGTTAACTTGGGAGGGTGTTGTGATTGCGCTTAGGTCCTTCTTTCTTCCATTTGCATTTAATCTTAGGGGAGGGGTAACGGAAATGGCAAGTGTCAATGTGTTCCATTAGGAAGTCAAATGGAAATGATTGGCATTTTGTCAACTATGCTGTTTCTAGTGTGGTTAGGACATTGTTGTCTTTTGTACCGTGCTCAGATTGTTTTACAGCTTGTACGTCATTTAAAAATGTTCTTTTCTCATTGGATGGGATACTGGTACCCAGATCGGTGGTAAGAGGCTTGTAATTTTGCGCAAACACTGTGTTGCCAACTGAGAATGTTTTCCTTATTTTAGTTTTTATTTTTGGCTTTGTGGCTGTAGCATAATTGGCGCGCCTTACTCGGAACACCATATTTGTGGCCTTCGTGTCAAACAGGAAAGAAAGCTTAATGGATGTAGCATGATTCTCAGACCTTACGGGAGTGTGCAAGCAAGAGGATAATAGAATCTTCATTATCATCTGTGACTCGGTTCGATAGCCAGGAAGTCTAGGATTTTGCTGTTAAAATTATTTTGATTGATTTATCAGACGAAAGGATGGTTGACCCGTTGACCTCATAACTGTTCCACTAAATTGCACGTGTCACTTAAGTGACACGTGCAATTTGGAGCAGTTTAGAACATTCTAAAGGTCCTACGATGTTCTAGAAAGTTCCACACCTATTTCTATATAAATGAGGGAACCTTTAGATTTTGGGTACAGTCGCATTACGGAATTTGGGCCTTATGGTTTTGCTGAGGTTAGTTATAGACGAGTGACTGAGGTCCTGGTTGTCGCTGATGTGGAAGCCTGTGTATTGGTACTGACCGTTGGAACGAAGTTTAAGAACATTACTAAAAACTATTTGTTTATGAAACGACTCCTCTCTCTCTCTCTCTCTCTCTCTCTCTCTCTTCTCTTCTCTCTCTCTCTCTCTCTCTCTCTCTCTCTCTCTCTCTCAACTCAAAGTTAAGAAAACGGAATTGAATCGAATAATAAGTAATTTGAAAGAAACGAAAAGTTTATCAACTTTATCTTTACTACGAAAAATACTACGAGAGATGTTATGAATGGAATTGAGATACCCTGACCACTAGACACCCGTGGAGATAAAGTAATTGACCGTAACGAAGAGTGCGCGGCCTGTGTAAGTTTATACCCACTTGATTAATACACTCCCTAACCATAAACTAAAGAAAAGAGAGAAGGGTTTTTTCGTGGACGTTGAAGGACTACTAGATCTGTGTAACCAATAAGCCAACGTGTCGACTCGTATATACAACTGGTGTCAAACCCCTGATATACGACTGTACAAGTCCTAATAGTGCCGCAAAAAGCCCATAAATTGCATGGGCGTAAGGCATCCCGTCGGTACGGAGCTTTGTTTGCTTCTGTTGGCAATACTGGAAGAAGGGAATGTTGAGAAGCCCCAGTGACTTTGATAAAAATTAAGTTTCAATAAGTTATGTCTGGAGTTGAAAATATACATAATACCAGCATACTATTTTATACTTAATTTTGAATGTCGCGGTCAATTCATCAGTGACATTGGACAAATCCTCAGGTATGGGCTACAGTGTGTTAGATGTTAGCGGCGTTTGTCCTATAGTTTTCTATATTCTCTGTGAGATGGAGATTATGTCTAAGGCCGTGTCAATTTGTAAGCGAGGAAGATGGCCATTCAGTTTTACTGAAACCTATTTGCAGTGACTTTGAGTTATAGACAAGGGTGCTAATGACAGTTAAATGTTGTCTTTTTTGTTGTATGTGCTTCTTATGTGGCCGATGAATCTCATATATTTTCGTGTGATTCCAGTTGGTATACAGAATCAGTCTTTATGGTCCTCGTGATTTGAAAGATATTTGCCAAATTAGTAAGACATTAGCTAGATTGTGCTACCATTGCTACCTGCTTAAGTTCACTTGCACTACACAAATTACAATTTAAATCATGATAGGTATTCTGCCTCCCTCGTTTATATACAATACAATAATTTTAACTATAAAAAAATACCATTGAAAATAAAAACAGGATGAATATTATATGCATTTAACGTACAAGAAATATAAACAATGAATAAAAGACGGGCTTATAAGTAGAACAAATAATGGTTTTATTTAATGCATTGCAGAGCTAATGGCTTCTAGCAAAACATACACTTAAACTTCAAACTGTGTGGGACCAAATATTTGTACATCTATGTGTCATCACAACCTTCCTGGTTTTCCACAAACAGAGAAGAAATTCTGAATTTTATATAAACTGATCATAACAAAAAGTTAAGACTGAGTTTCACGTTCTAGATCTTCAGGTGAACCAGTATCGTTATATCTATACGGTAACGTGAAACATGTCATCAGTTCTTATCATGGTTTTATTTTCATTTTCTTCTATTTTATATTGATAAGCATAGAACACTATGTTGCAATTTGTGGAGTCATAAATTGTTAGCAGACCCTGTAGCTGAGAATAAAAGCTGTTAACTTTGAGATCAGAGAGTGGAAATTTACCAGTGATTGTTATAATCCTCTGATCCCTGGAAAACGCGCCATGATAGACACGTGACAATTTTTAGAGTTTTAGAATTAAATTCGACCTGGCTTTTGAGCACACCGGACGTGTTTCACTCTACTGAGGTCATCTGTGCCGGGCGGTGAATAAGAGTAATCGTTGTACCTGCGATTCGCAGCGACCTTTTTATTCAAGATATGGATTCAATTTGCAGTAACAGCAAAAGAACAAACATGTTTGATTTCAGGTACAGATTTTGTATTACAAATGTCCCCACCCTAATAGAAACTGATTGATTCTATATGAAAATGAAGACCTTTACCATTTGGGCGTATGAGGTTATTTTATATATTATATCGTCACATAAACAATTTGTTCTTAATTTTTCATTCCTTATTAACACGGCAATTCATCATTAAGTAGATGGTGAAAGGATTCTCGGATAATCTAGTTTCAAAATTATTTTAAGCTAAAAACATTTACTTTATACATTTTCATGATTTGGAGATAGTCAGGGCGAAATAATTGAGAATAAAAATACTTGATTTTAATCTAAGTAAGTGTTTGTACCGGCCGTTTCCTACCAGTGCGAGAATAGACACCGGTTCTCACTATAAATAGTGAGACACGAGTGGAAAGGTCGTACTGTACCGTTAACGACAAGCTAGTCGTTTATGTTACATTATTGTAAATACACTTGTCTTACTTTACCCTATCTCCGACTTGACTTCTTTTTTACAATGTTGGACTAACATCACAACAGTAAGCATTATCTTATCTGGACCGCAATTATTTGGAAAAGGACCAGACTAATTGTAGTTCTGTCGAGAATAGAAAAGTTTCCTTACATTGCAGATCGCAGAAAACGAAAGCGATTCATTCAACGTTAAATGTAAGCAAAAAGCAACATTATGGCTGGATGAATTTATGAATTGGTGAAATATTTGCAATTCTCACCCATCCTTCATTCGTCCTGGCTTAATCCCAAAATTCAGTCTAAATTCTTTACTCCAAACGAAGACGGCTTTTAAGTATTGCTTAAGACCATATCTATATTGATTAGCCTTGACAGCTACTTATTTTTACAGCAGAACTTTCTGCGTTAACATATTTTCACACGCAAACAAAAGTTTTTTCTTATTCTTGTTATTATTAGTATTATTGCCGTACATCAAAAGCCATGAACTTTCTCTTCCGCCTGGTTAATGTATTGTTCACGTAGAGCTTTTTAAACTTTCTAGAATCAACGTGTAATCAGAGGTTACAAAATGCCGTTCTCTACGATACCTTTTTACTTTCATTATTCTTTTGTTTTTCCCCTCCTACTTTCCTTCTTTTGTTTTCGTCTCTTTTCGCCCTTTCTATTTACTGAGATTGTTGATCTAACGATTTATCAGTGTAATCAGCAGAGAAGTGATTTCAGGCAACATCCGTCATATTTTGTTCCACTCATGTCGTACACCTTTTTCTTGATTTTTTTTTAACTTCATCTTCCCGACGGTCTTAAACGGTACGTTTGTCGTAATTTTCATCACCTTTTGTTCCGGGATGAGGGGGTGATAGGATGGTTTTGTAGGTAAGATGGTAGGCAGATTGTTGGTAGGCGAGCATTTTATTACAAAGAATTGTTTCCATTTACAATTGTTTTTTAGCTGGAAAAGATGCGATGCTACAGATGAGGATGCTAGAGGCGGATTGTGATCTTATGTTGCTTTGTTCTTAATGGAGAGAGGAATGATAGTTCTGCTCGGGTTGAACCATTTTAGGGGTGCTGTTTTGTATCGTTGCGATTGTGGCAGGATTCGGCCACAGAAAGTTATGTCAACCGTTTCTTAAACAAAATCGCCACGGAGGTAAATATATGTACTAGTGATGAGTTACTTTTCCTCTGAAGTGTAATAGAACGTATTTATAGGTCTTTTTGAAAAGAATGTCTATACGGGATTTTATTTAGTGTAGGTTCTTCCTATTCTTCCTAGGGTTCGTTCACGCCTACAGGGTTATAGGGAATCGCGTTCATATGTACAGTTTTTATTATCAGTTGTATCTCTAAGCGTTATAAAGTATACGTCTCTTAATCAAATAATTGCTCACAGTTTATGGCTTCTAGTTCTTATCTTATTACTTATAATTTTATAAACAATTATATGGATTCACAGTAATTTTTCTATTTAATAATAATCATTCTTGGCACACGATTATATGTTTCTGTAAACTAATAATAATTATTATTTAGTTACTAATATATTATTATTAGTACTAAAGATTAACAATAATTATAATTATTTTTAAAACAATTATAGAGTTAAATAATATTTACCGTAATCTTGGATGGCAGCTTGCGTATTAATATTAGAAACGGTGTCTTCAGCGTTGTAAGTTGATTTGATGGGCAATTAACCTCAGATGTTTGTTTTGAGACCGTCGCTTTATTGACCGAAGGTCAAGCGACAAAACACCAGAATTTTGCGAAAGAAAAAATGATTTAGTCCTGTTATAGAATCGCGATGAAAGCGGTTAGGAATTTTTCCAATCTCTAACCCCCGACCCGTCCAAGTCGTTTAAAATGGTACGTTCCGACAATTAAATATATAAATTATGGCACAGAAGACTGCTTTTGCCTATTCCTCCATTCCAACCATAGAAAGAATGACGGCATTGTGGGATGAATAGCACGAACGACTTAGATTGAAAACTGGCCGACAATTAAGTTCCATATTCCTTCTCCGGAATAAACTACCTCTTACTTTTACACCTGTATCAAAACTCATATTATTTTCCACGACAACAACACTTTGAAATAGAACTAAAATGTAAATTCCTTTCGTACTTCACGCATGATTCTGCTAATCTATTTGCCATCAATCTACTCATCTCATCTCAACCTTATTTAAAAATGTTTTAACTATTTGTGGTTCATGTACGGCTGAATACCTAGCAAGGTTCTGATTTTACTCTAAAATGCAGAAACACATAAAAAAAGGTTATCCCATAAAAATCATAATTCAAGTGTTGGTTGTTGAACTAAGTAAAAGTTTTGATTCACATTGTTAAAAAGGGATAGAACGGTATATTCCGGATAAAGAATATGATACACGTTGATTCCTCATTCTCAGAAGTAGATTAGCAGGTTATATCTTAGCATCACTTTTTTGTTAATAAAAATAGACAAATAATGGTCGGTTGTCGATTTTGAAGGTATAAAACTTTATGAATAAATCCGATGGAACTTTTTTTACAGCAAAAATAAGGATTCCATCATTGCTTCATTTAAATCCATGGTTCGTTGCCAGTGACCTGAAAATTCAACTTCGACCAACAATTTTCAGTATCTTTGTTTTAGAAAACAAGAATTGACTGAAAACAATTAAATGGCTTAATTGTTTTAACAGCCAATCTGTATGTAGGACTTGGAATTTAATCCCAAAGTTCAGTAGTTCCCAAATTGTTTGTAATTTGTTGGAAATTTCTTAACATTCGAATCTTTCGTTATTCAGATGTCGTGTCATGGAACGAAGTAAGGTTTGGACACACATGAAGAAAGTAAGAGGTAGTTTCATTTCGGAGAAGAATATAATATACGTTGAGTTACGCCAAAACTACATTCCAATAACGGTTAATCGTGGTTCAATCTCAGCATAGAGAGGGTCGCTGTTTAATGAGTATTCTTATCTTTGGCCACCTGGGGTGTTTCAGCTACTATTCAGCAATAGATGAAATAACAATTGGTTTAAATTTAGCTTTGTTATAGTAATTTCTTGTTTAAAAGTCGCCCAAATGCTTTGGTTATACGTCCTGATTTCCTCCCCATGAATTTATGTTGTGCTTGGCCATAGTCATTGCCTCTATCTACATATTCTCTGGGGTTCGAACGCAGCAAGGTAACCTGCCCAGTTTACGTTTAAAAACTGGAACCGTCTCTCTAAAAGGTCCAACTACGACACATAATGTCATTCTCCTTGAATAGACAGACTCCGTATCGACCTGCTCCAAAATTGCTTAAGTCGATATCGCCTAACCGCTCGCAATGATAGACAGTTACTATTTTTTTTAAATAAGTTTCAATCACGAACGCATGATGTTCACCATTCACGCCATGAATACAACTGAAATGCCTAGTGCTGCGCCAAAAAAAGACATACATTCCCACTCACCACTACTAAATAATTTACGGTAGAATTTTAAATCATGGGGATTAATTTAGTTTATATAACATGTTCTGTGATATTATAGATGTTGGGCAATTTTGATAATTTTATAGGTCTTGGTCTTGAATCCCTTGGAAAATAAATTATTTTCTTTTATTGCTTGCTGCAATTTGTTTTTTCGATTTGTTTTAAAAATTCTCTTTATTTGTATTGATCTCATTTGTTCTTAAAATGGTTTTTGTGTGTTTTATTTCCATTTATTCGTTTTCCTATAATCTGAAAAGTTCTGGCACTGATTTATGTCTTTTTTGCATTTTGACCTGGGAAAACGTCTGGCTTTGTTTACCAAAGGACGAACTGTAACAGGGAAGACAACAATAAAATAGAGTAGACAAAGCAGTCCCCAAGGAAAATTCATAAACAAAACGAATTTAATTAAAATAATAAGATGAAAAAAAGCAGGCTATAAAGAGAAAAAAACATTTTAAAAAATTCTAAAAGATAAAAATCGCATATGAGAGTGAAACAAGAGCTCTAAAACTCAAAAGCGGGACACTTTACTGAGCAGAATTTAGGAAGAAAAATGGGAAATTTCGATTTTCTTTCATTTATTTAGAATACCCTGAATCGATCGACAGTGAAAGAGATTATTTTTAATTCATTTGTTTATGACATTACTATATTTATTTTCTATATGCGTTTTCTTTTTGAAACGGTAAGAAAGCATCTCCTGTGGCTTTTCAGCCATCGTTTTTACGGTTTAAGTAATAATACTTTCCCATAGGGTGAGGGGGGATAAGGGATGAGGAAATTTTCATTGCATATGAACACTGACACAGTTTCTTTCAAATCACGTCTTCAAAGGTAAAGTGGTTGTTCAGGGAGTACTTATTACTGATTGATCCCTGTCTAGGTTGCCATAGATTGTCATTAAAGCTTGAGGAAAGGGCAGATCAGCCTTGTGTTATTGCACAATTTTTATCTCTGCACTGCTTGGAAGAAACATACCATTAATTTGGAAAATTTAATCTAGATTTTTAATGTATATTTTTGAGAATGTTCAGCAATTAAAGAAAAAGATGAATTTATTCTTGGTGATGAAGTAGACAGATAAAAGACGAGAAAAATCTAAATTACCTGAAATTAGAATCATCAAACCATAGTAAGAGATGTTTGTGGTAGAAGTTGGAACACTATGTTATTGGAAATGTCTCATCTGATTTCATGTTGTGTTATTATTAGGGTCTACATTATGATGACCGTGTTGATTGATTTTAGTGTAGTGGGAATAGATGCTAAGCGGTTGAGTGAAAAGTAAAGTAGAAAGCCATTTAAGAATTGAAGAGAGGTATGTATGTGTGGCAGGTGGATTAATTAAATGTATGTGTATTGCAACTATTTAGGACTAATTTACATAGGAAGAGCGATATATTGAAAACTCCCGGTCGTAAACTGAGTAAGGTTAAAAGGGAGATATATGTGTTAATCTTTTTTATGGATATGAAACAAAATCGTGGCATAATTGAAATTAAAATTATGTTTAGTTATGGAAGAGACAATGGGTCAAATTTCCTAATCTAAAATCTCTCTGGTGTTCATATGTAGGTTTTTTTAGATTTCTCTCTATACTTTTATCGCAGTCTTTGCACGGAATTATATAAACGTCGGCATCAGATTTTATGCGTTGTAGAGATTTCATATTAAGTATGTGTCAAGTATTTCTACGTAATTTCAATAATGCTACGCCAGGGCATCTCATATCCTGATGAAGGCTTACTAAAAATGAAACGTTATAGCGTGACTTCACCATCAGGAATAAATTAATCTATTTTTGAATACTTCGTGTTTTTCTCATATATATATATATATATATATATATATATATATATATATATATTATAATATTATATATATAGGAAGAGAGAGAAAGACAGAGGGAGCGAGAGAGAGAGAGAGAGAGAGAGTATAAATCACTATACGGTCGTAACGATCTGTTAGACTGGCTTCCTAACCTTTCTAATAGGTCTGCTGTCGTAAATATATATATTATATATATTATATATTATGTGGTGTGTGTGTGTGTGTGTGTGTGTGTGTAAAAGATCTAACAAAAATATTTTTAGACGTATAATGAAAATTATTTCTAATAGTTTATAAAACCGAAATGAAAAATAAATATTTAACTACAAATATTCTAAGTTAACAAAAACACTGATGGAACCAAAAATTGGGAATGGTGTACACGAATACAAATCACAACGTTTTCTGTTAAGTTTAAACACAGGTTCTACGTGTATTGGCTTGTTATATTACAACCATTAATACTACTACTACCATTATTATTGACTTAAACTATTACGGTTTGTCTGTTTGTGTAAGGAAGTATATACAGTAGGGAAAAAAGTATTTCACCCCACCACTGATTTTCTGAGTTTGCCACTTATGAACGAAAATATGAACGGTCTATAATTTTCCGGGTAGGTCTCTATTGAAAGTAAGAGATAGAATATAAAAAATTCTAGAAAATCACATTATCTTAATTTTTTTAAATTTATTTGCATTTTATTGAAAAAATAAGTATTTCACCCCATAGCTAAACATTACTTAGTACTTGGTGAGGAAACCCTTGTTGGCAAGCACACGCAGCCAGACGTTTCCTGTAGTTGGTTACCATGTTTTACAGATCCCGGGTGGGGTGGCCCACTCTTCTTTGCAGATCCTCGCCAAATCCTCAAGGTTTGTAGATTGTCGTTCGACAACTCGAGCTTCAGCTCCCTACACAGATTCTCTAAAGGATTAAGATCCGGAGACTGACTAAGTCACATCATTACTTTAATGTGCTTCTTCTTGAGCCACCACTTTGTTTGGTCCTTAGCTGTAATGCATTGGCGTCATGTCATGCTGCGAAAGACATAACCACGACCCATGTTCAATGTCTGAGGAAAGGATGTTTTCACTCCATCCATCTTTCATTGGATCCCAGTGTAGTTGTCCTGTCCTTTAGCAGAGAAACTCCCAAAGTAATGTTCCGCCACCATACTTTAATGGTTGGAATGGTGTTCTTCGTGTTTTTCCCCTCCAAATTGCGACGTCTAGTTTGATGCCAAAAAGCTCAATTATAGTCTCTCTGACCACAGCACTTTCTCCCCAAACTCCGATGAATCCTTCAGGTGCTCGATTGCACAGATTCAGACAGGCCTGTATAAGCCTTCTTGAGTAAACTAATTCTCGTGTGTGTCCTAATGGTAATCTGGCTGTGTGTCAGTCCAAGCTGCCTGAGATTATTATTAAAACTCTTGCCGTGTTCGTTCTCTTTCACCTTTTCATCACTCAGGTTCACTACACGTTGGGATACTCTTGCGTGGATTTCCAGACAGAGGGAGATTGATTGTCCATTTGGTGTTTCTTCTATTTTCCCATTATCCCCTCAAGGGTCGACTCCTTCTCACCAAGCTGCTTACCAATCAGTCCTTGTAAGCCCATTCTAGTTCTTGTGCAGGTATACAACTTTTGTCCCGAATAACATTAGACAATTCTTTTCATCTTGCCTATTATGGAGAGATAGATTCATTGAAGGATTTTGTTAACTAGATCCTTTTATACAGGTTAAATGAGTACGTGGTAGAGAGTAATAATTGAGTAAGGACTATGTCTGTATGCTTCCTGGTCACATGACCGGTATGTTGGGGCCTGAATCATTTCTAAGTTTGGTTAGCGGGTGTTATATTAATTTTATATATATATATATATATACTATAATACACTATATATAATATTATACTATAAATATACTAGAAAAATGTGTACCGTTCAGGTCAACCATGAAGCTCTGGGTAGATAATTGTAAATCAGGAAAAACGTGACGTTGGCCCAAGGCGAATTAAAGAAAAATTAATACGCCGGAGAATTCCCGACTTGATGAAAGTCCTAAATCAAAAACAGAACCGTCTCTTATTCAAATTCGTCTGTTACAATCGTTCTCTTACACTCACAGAAAACTACAATATATAAGGAGTGGGTAATAAAGATATGTATAAGAGGGGAAAGTAACAGACAGAATTTGAAGTAAGAGACGGTTCTTTTTTGATTAATAGGACATCTTCATCAAGTCGGGAATTCTCCGGCCGTATTTATTTCTTTTAATTCGCCTTGCCAACTCACGTTTTCCTGATTACAATTATCTACCCAGAGCTCAGTGGTTGACCTAACGGTACACATTTTTCTAGTATATAATATATATATATATATATATATATATATTATATATATATATATATATAAAAATTAAATATACCACCCGCTACCAAAACAGAAATGATTCAGGCCCCACATACGGTCATGTGACCAGGAAGCATACAGACTAGTCCTTTTACTCAATTATTACTCCTACTCACTACTCATATACCTGTATAAAAGATACTAGTTCACAAAATCCTTCAATGATGAATCTAATCTCTCCATAATAGGCAAGATGAAAGAATTGTCTAATGTTATTCGGGACAAAATTGTATACCTGCACAAGACTAGAATGGGCTACAAGACGATTGGTAAGCAGCTTGGTGAGAAGGAGTCGACCCTTGAGGGATAATGGGAAAATAGAAGAAACACCAATTGACAAATCAATCTCCCTCTGTCTGGAATTCCACGCAAGATATCCCAACGTGTAGTGTGAACCTGATGATGAGAAAAGTGAGAGAACAACACGGCAAGAAGTTTAATAATAATCTCAAGGCAGCTGGGACTACACACACCAGGATTACCATTAGGAACACACTGAAATTATTACTCAAGAAGGCCTATATACAGGCCTGTCTGAATCTTGCAATCGAGCACCTGAATGATTCATCGGAGGTTTGGGAGAAAGTGCTGTGGTCAGATGAGACTATAATTTGAGCTTTTTTTGCATCAACTAGACGTTCGCATTTGGAGGGGAAAAACACGAAGAACACCCATTCCAACCATTAAGTATGGTGGCGAAACATTATACTTTGGGACTGTTTTCTCTGCTAAAGGGACGGACACTACACTGGATCCAGTGAAAGATGGATGGAGTGAAAAACATCCTTTCCTCAGACATTGAACATGGGTCGTGTTATGTCTTCCCAGCATGACAATGACCCAATGCATACAGCTAAGACAAACAAAGTGTGGCTCAAGAAGAAGCACATTAAAGTAATGATGTGACTTAGTCAGTCTCCGGATCTTAATCCTTTAGAGAATCTGTGTAGGGAGCTGAAGCCTCGAGTTGTCGAACGACAATCTACAAACCTTGAGGATTTGGCGAGGATCTGCAAAGAAGAGTGGGCCACCCCCACCGGGATCTGTAAAAACATGGTAACCAACTACAGGAAACGTCTGGCTGCTGTGCTTGCCAACAAGGGTTTCCTCACCAAGTACTAAGTAATGTTTAGCTATGGGGTGAAATACTTATTTTTTCAATAAAATGCAAATAAATTTAAAAAAATTAAGATAATGTGATTTTCTAGAATTTTTTATATTCTATCTCTTACTTTCAATAGAGACCTACCCGGAAAATTATAGACCGTTCATATTTTCGTTCATAAGTGGCAAACTCAGAAAATCAGTGGTGGGGTGAAATACTTATTTTCCCTACTGTATATACTTCCTTACACAAACAGACAAACCGTAATAGTTTAAGTCAATAATAATGGTAGTAGTAGTATTAATGGTTGTAATATAACAAGCCAATACACGTAGAACCCTTGTTTAAACTTAACAGAAAACGTTGTGATTTGTATTCGTGTACACCATTCCCCAATTTTTGGTTCCATCAGTGTTTTTGTTAACTTAGAATAGTTTGTAGTTAAATATTTATTTTTCATTTCGGTTTTATAAACTATTAGAAATAATTTTCATTATACGTCTAAAAATATTTTTTGTTAGATCTTTTACACACACACACACACACACACACACACACACACATATATATATATATATATATATATATATATTTACGACAGCAGACCTATTAGAAAAGGTTAGGAAGCCAGTCTAACAGATCGTTACGACCGTATAGTGATTTATACTCTCTCTCTCTCTCTCTCTCTCGCTCCCTCTGTCTTTCTCTCTCTTCCTATATATATATATATATATATATATATATATATATATATATATATATATATATATATGAGAAAAACACGAAGTATTCAAAATAGATTAATTTATTCCTGATGGTGAAGTCAACGCTATAACGTTTCATTTTTAGTAAGCCTTCATCAGGATATGAGATGCCCTGGCGTAGCATTATTGAAATTACGTAGAAATACTTGACACATACTTAATATGAAATCTCTACAACGCATAAAATCTGATGCCGACGTTTATATAATTCCGTGCAAAGACTGCGATAAAAGTATAGAGAGAAATCTTAAAAAAACCTACATATGAACACCAGAGAGATTTTAGATTAGGAAATTTGACCCATTGTCTCTTCCATAACTAAACATAATTTTAATTTCAATTATGCCACGATATTGTTTCATATCCATAAAAAAGATTAACACATATATCTCCCTTTTAACCTTACTCAGTTTACGACCGGGAGTTTTCAATATATCGCTCTTCCTATGTAAATTAGTCCTAAATAGTTGCAATACACATACATTTAATTAATCCACCTGCCACACATACATACACTCTCTTCAATTCTTATAAATGGCTTTCTACTTTACTTTTCACTCAACCGCTTAGCATCTATTCCCACTACACTAAAATCAATCAACACGGTCATCATAATGTAGACCCTAATAATAACACAACATGAAATCAGATGAGACATTTCCAATAACATAGTGTTCCAACTTCTACCACAAACATCTCTTACTATGGTTTGATGATTCTAATTTCAGGTAATTTAGATTTTTTCTCGTCTTTTATCTGTCTACTTCATCACCAAGAATAAATTCATCTTTTTCTTTAATTGCTGAACATTCTCAAAAATATACATTAAAAATCTAGATTAAATTTTCCAAATTAATGGTATGTTTCTTCCAAGCAGTGCAGAGATAAAAATTGTGCAATAACACAAGGCTGATCTGCCCTTCCTCAAGCTTTAATGACAATCTATGGCAACCTAGACAGGGATCAATCAGTACATAAGTACTCCCTGAACAAACCACTTTACCTTGAAGACGTGATTTGAAAGAAACTGTGTCAGTGTTCATATGCAATGAAAATTTCCTCATCCCTTATCCCCCTCACCCTATGGGAAAATATTAACCGTAAAAACGATGGCTGAAAAGCACAGGAGATGCTTTCTTACCTTTCAAAAAGAAAACGCATATAGAAATAAAATATAGTAAATTCATAAACAAATGAATTAAAATAATCTCTTTTCATGTCGATCGATTCAGGGTATTCTATAAATGAAAGAAAATCGAAATTTCCCATTTTTCTTCCTAAATTCTGCTCAGTAAATGTCCCGCTTTTGAGTTTTAAGTCTCTTGTTTCACTCATCTATGCGATTTTATCTTTTTATTATTTTTAATGTTTTCTCTCCAGCTATTTTTTCATCTTATTATTTTTATTACCGTTCGTTTTTTATGAATTTTCCTTGGGACTTCTTTGTCTACTCATATTTTTGTTGTCTTCCTGTTACATCGTCCTGTTGGTAAACAAAGCCAGACGTTCACCAGGTCAAATGCAAAAAGACATAAATCAGTCCAGAACTTTTTCAGAATTATAGGAAAATCGAAAATTGGAAAAATAAAACACACAAAACCATTTAAGAACAAATAGAATCACAATACAAATAAAGAGAATTTTTAAAAAAATCAGAAAAACAAAATTCGCAGCAGCAATAAAAGAAAATAATTTATTTTCAAGGATTCAACCCAAAACTAGTAAAATTATCAAATTGCCCAAACACTAAAATAATTCAAGAACATGTATAAAACTAAATAATCCCCATGATTTAAAATTGCTACCGTAAATATGTTAGTAGTGGTGAGTGGGTGTAATGTATGTCTTTTGCGCAGCACCCTAGGATTTCATTTTCATTCATGGCGTGGAATGGTGAACATCATGCGTTCGCGTGATTGAAACTTATTTAAAAAAAATAGTAACTCTATCATTGCAGCGTAGGGCGATATCACTTAAGCATTTTGGAGCAGGTCGATACGGAAGTCTGTCTATTAGGAGAAGAATATTGTCGTAGGTTGGACCTTTTAGAGAGACAGGTTCAGTTTTTAAACGTAATGGGCAGGTTAACCTTGCTGCGTTCGAACCCAGAGAATATTGTAGAAGAGGCAATGACTAGGCAAGCACAACATAAATTCATGGGGGAATCAGGAACGTATAACAAGCATTTGGGCGACTGGTTAAAACAATGAAATTACTATAACAAAGCTAAATTAAAAAAAATGTTATTTCTTATTGCTGATAAGTAGCTTGAAACACCCCCAAAAGATAAGATACTCTATTTAAACAGCGACCTCTCTATGCTGAGAGTGAAACAACGATTAACCGTTATTGAATTAGTTGGCGTACTCAACCGTATTTATATTCTTCTCCGAAATAAACTACTCTTACTTTCTTCATGTGTGTCAAACCTTACTTATTCCATGACACGACATCTGATGACGAAAGATTCGAATGTTAGAAAATTTCCAACAAATTACAAACATTTGGACTACTGAACTTTGATTAATTCCAAGTCTACATAACAGATTGGCTGTTAAAAACAATTAAGAATTTAATTTTTCAGTCAATTCTTGTTTTCTAAAACAAGTAGAAAATTGTTGGGTCAGTTGGAATTTAGTCACTGCAACGAAACATGGATTTAAATGAAGCAATGATGGAATTCCTTAATTTTTTGCTGTAAAAAAAGTTTCACGGATTTATTCATGAAGTTTTATACTTCAAATCGACAACCGACCATTATTGTCTATTTTTATTTAAAAAAAGTGATGCGTAAATATACTGCTAATCTACTTCTGAGATGAGGAATTCAACTGTGTATCATATTCTTATCCGGAATAAACTACCTCTTCCTTTTTTACATGTGAATCAAACTTTACTTATTTCACAACACAACACTTGAATTAGATTTTATGGGATAACCTTTTTTTTTGTGTTTGCATTTAGAGTAAATCAAACTTGCAGTAGTATTCAGCCGTACATGAACACAAATAGTAAACATTTTAAAAAGGTTGAGATGAGATGAGTAGTAGATTGATGGCAAATAGATTAGCAGAAATCATGCGTGAATACGAAGAAGACATTTACATTTAGTTCTATTTCAAGTGTTGTGTCGTGAAATAATTAGGGTTTGATACACGTGTAGAAAGTAAGAGGTAGTTTATTCCGAGAGAAGGATATGGAACTTAATTGTCGGTCAGTTTTCATCTAAGTCATTCTGCTATTCATCCCACCATGCCGTCATGTCTTTCTTATGTGGAATGAGGAATAGCAAAAGCAGTCTTCTGTGCACATAATTTATTTATTAATTGTCGACGTCCATTTTACCGACTTGACGGTCGGGGGTTAGAGATGGAAAATTCCTAACCGCTTTCATCGCGATTCTATTAACAGACTAAATACATTTTCTTTCCAAAATTCTGTTGTTGATCGCTTGACCTTCGGTCAATAAAAGCGACGGTCTCAAACAACATCTGAGGTAATTGCCCATCAATCACTTACATGCTGAACGACACCGTTCATATTACTACGCAAGCTGCCAATCCTAGATTACGGTAAACTATTATTAACTCTATAATTGTTTTAAAATAATTATAATTATTAATCATTTAGTAACTAATATAATAATTAATTTAGTACTAATAATATTATTATTAGTTACATAAATCATAATCGTGGCAAGAATGATTATATTAAATAGAAACAATTACGTGAATCCATATAATTGTTTATAAATTATAAGTAATAGATAAGAATACTAGAAGCCATAAACTGTGAGCAAATTATTTGAATTAGAGACGTATACTTTATAAAACGCTTAAGATACAACTAAATAAAAACTGTACATATGAACGCGATTCCCTAAACCTCTAGGCGTGAAATAACCCTAGGAAGAATAAGAAGAACCACACTAAATAAAATCCCGCTATACAATCTTTCAAAAGACCTATAAATACGTTCTATTACACTCAGAGGAAAGTAACTCATCACTAGTACAATATTTACCTCCGTGGCGTATTTTGTTAAGAAACGGTTGACATAACTTTCTGTGCCGAAATACCTACCACAATCGCAACGATACAAACAGCACCCCTAAAATGTTCAACCCGAGCAGAACTATCATTCCTCTCTCCATTAAGAACAAAGCAACATAATCACATCCGCCTCTAGCATCCTCATCTGTAGCATCGCATCTTTTCAGCTAAAAACAATTGTAAATGGAAACATTCTTTGTAATAAATGCTCGCCTACCAACCAATCTACCTACCATCTTACCTACAAACCATCCTATCAACCCTCATCCCCGGGAACAAAGGTGATGAAATTACGACAAACGTACCTGTTTAAGACCGTCGGGGAAAGATGAAGAAAAAAATCAAGAAAAAAGGTGTACGACATGAGTGGAACAAAATTATGACGGATGTTGCCTGAAGTCACTTCTCTGCTGATTAACACTGATAAACGTTAGAACAACATCTCAGAAATAGAAAGGGCGAAAAGAGACGAAAACAAAGAAGGAAAATAGAGAGGGGAGAAAAACAAAAGAATAATGAAAGTAAAAGGTATCGTAAAGACGGCATTTTTAACCTCTGATTACACGTTGATTTCTAGAAAGTTAAAAAGCTCTACGTGAACAATACATTAAACCAGGCGGAAGAGAAAGTTCATGGCTTTTGATGTACGGCAATAATACTAAATAACAAGAATAAGAAAAAACCTTTTGTTTGCGTGTGAAAATATGTTAACGCAAAAGCTCTGCTGTAAAAATAGTAGTGTCACAGGCTAATCAAATAGATATGGTCTTAAGCAAACTTAAACCGTCTTCGTTTGGAGTAAAGAATTTAGACTGAATTTTGGGATTAGCCAGGACGAATGAGGATGGGTGAGAATTTCAATATTTCACCATTCATAAATTCATCCAGCCCATAATGTTGCTTTTTGCTTACATTTAACGTTGAATGAATCGCTTTCGTTTTCTGCCGACTGCAATGTAAGAACTTTTCTTATTCTCGACAGAACACATTAGTCGTGGTCTTTTCCATAATTTGCGGTCCAGATAGATAATGCTTACTGTTGTGATGTTAGTCCAACAGTAAAAAAGAAGTCAAGTCGAGATAGGGTAAAGTAAGACAAGTGTATTTACAATAATGGTACATAAACGACTAGCTTGTCGTTAACGGTAACAGTACGACCTTTCCACTCGGTGTCTCACTATTTATAGTGAGAACCGGTGTCTATTCTCCACTGTAGGAACGGCCGGTACAACACTTACTTAGATTAAATCAAGTATTTTATTCTCAAAATTATTTCGCCCTGACTATCTCCAAATCATAAAATGTATAAAGTAAATGTTTTAGCTTTAAAATAATATTTGAAACTAGATTATCCGAGAATCCTTTCACCATCTACTTAATGATGATATTGCCGTGTTTAATAAGGAAATGAAAAATTAAGAACAAATTGTTTATGTGACGATATAATATATAAAATAACCTCATACGCCCAAATGGTAAAGGTCTTCATTTTCATATAGAATCAATCAGTTTCTATTAGGGTGGGGACATTTGTATACAAAAATCTGTACCTGAAATCAAACATGTTTGTTCTTTTGCTGTTACTGCAAATTGAATCCATATCTTGAATAAAAAGGTCGCTGCGAATCGCAGGTACAACGATTACTCTTATTCACCGCCCGGCACAGATGACCTCAGTAGAGTGAAACACGTCCGGTGTGCTCAAAAGCCAGGTCGAATTTAATTCTAAAACTCTAAAAATTGTCACGTGTCTATCATGGCGCGTTTTCCAGGGATCAGAGGATTATAACAATCACTGGTAAATTTCCACTCTCTGATCTCAAAGTTAACAGCTTTTATTCTCAGCTACAGGGTCTGCTAACAATTTATGACTCCACAAATTGCAACATAGTGTTCTATGCTTATCAATATAAAATAGAAGAATAATGAAAATAAAACCATGATAAGAACTGATGACATGTTTCACGTTACCTATAGATATAACGATACTGGTTCACCTGAAGATCTAGAACGTGAAACTCAGTCTTAACTTTTGTTATGATCAGTTTATATAAAATTCAGAATTTCTTCTCTGTTTTGTGGAAAACCAGGAAGGTTGTGATGACACATAGATGTACAAATATTTGGTCCCACACAGTTTGAAGTTTAAGTGTATGTTTTGCTAGAAGCCATTAGCTCTGCAATGCATTAAATAAAACCATTATTTGTTCTACTTATAAGCCCGTCTTTTATTCATTGTTTATATTTCTTGTACGTTAAATGCATATAATATTCATCCTGTTTTTATTTTCAATGGTATTCTTTTTATAGTTAAAATTATTGTATTGTATATAAACGAGGAGGCAGAAATACCTATCATGATTTAAATTGTAATTTGTGTAGTGCAAGTGAACTTAAGCAGGTAGCAATGGTAGCACAATCTAGCTAATGTCTTACTAATTTGGCAAATATCTTTCAAATCACGAGGACATAAAGACTGATTCTGTATACCACTGGATCACACGAAAATATATGAGATTCATCGGCCACATAAGAAGCACATACAACAAAAAAGACAAACAAACTGTCAGTAGCAACCCTTGTCTATAACTCAAAGTCAAACTGCAAATAGGTTTCAGTAAAACTGAATGGCCATCTTCCTCGGCTACAAATTGACACGGCCTTAGACATAATCTCCATCTCACAGAGAATATAGAAAACTATAGGACAAACTCCGCTAACATCTACAACACATGTAGCCCATACCCGAGGATTTTGTCCATGTCACAGATGAATTGACCGCGACAATCAAAATTAAGTATAAAATAGTATCTGGTATTATGTATATTTTCAACTCCAGACATAACTTATTGAAACTTAATTTTATCAAGTCACTGGGGCTTCTCAACATTCCCCTTCTTCCAGTATTTGCCAACAGAAGCAAACAAAAGCTCCGTACCGACGGGATGCCTTACGCCCATGCAACTTTATGGGCTTTTTGCGGCACTATTAGGACTTGTACAGTCGTATATCAGGGGTTGACACCAGTTGTATATACGAGTCGACACGTTGGCTTATTGGTTACACAGATCTAGTAGTCCTTCAACGTCCACGAAAAAACCCTTCCTCTTTTCTTTAGTTTATGGTTAGGGAAGTGTATTAATCAAGTGGGTATCAACTTACACAGGCCGCGCACTCTTCGTTACGGTCAATTACTTTTATCTCCACGGGTGTCTAGTGGTCAGGGGTATCTCATTCCATTCATAACATCTCTCGTAGTATTTTTCGTAGTAAAATAAAGTTGATAAACTTTTCGTTTCTTTTCAAATTACTTATTTATTCGATTCAATTCCGTTTTCTTAACTTTGAGAGAGAGAGAGAGAGAGAGAGAGAGAGAGAGAGAGAGAGAGAGAGAGAGAGAGAGAGAGAGAGAGAGAGAGAGAGAGAGAGAGTCGGTTTCATAAACAAATATGTTTTTAGTAATGTTCTTAACTTCGTTCCAACGGTCAGTACCAATTATCAGGCTTCCCACATCAGCGACACCAGGACCTCAGTCACTCGTCTATAACTAACCTCAGCAAAACCATAAGCCCAAATTCCGTAATGCGACTGTACCCAAAATCTAAGGTTCCCTCATTATATAGAAATAGGTGTGGAACTTTCTAGAACATCGTAGGACCTTTAGAATGTTCTAACTGTTCTACCAAATTGCACGTGTCACTTAAGTGACACGTGCAATTTAGTGGAACAGTTAGAGGTCAACGGGTCAACCATCCCTTCGTCTGATAAATCAATCAAAATAAATTTTAACAGCAAAATCCTAGACTTCCTGGCTATCGAACCGAGTCACAGATGATAATGAGAATTCTATTATCCTCTTGCTTGCACACTCCCGTAAGGTCTGAGAATCATGCTACATCCATTAAGCTTTCTTTCTGTTTGACACAAGGCCACAAATATGGTGTTCCGAGTAAGGCGCGCCAATTATGCTACAGCCCACAAAGCCAAAAATAAAACTAAAATAAAGGAAAACATTCTCAGTTGGCACAACAGTGTTTGCGCAAAATTACAAGCCTCTACCACCGATCTGGGTACCAGTATCCATCCACATGAGAAAAGAACATTTTTAAATGACGTACAAGCTGTAAAACAATTCTGAGCACGGTACAAAAGACAACAATGTCCTAACCACACTAGAAACAGCATAGTTGACAAAATGCCAATCATTCCATTTGACTTCCTAATGAACACATTGACACTGCCATTTCCGTTACCTCCCCGTACAGATAAATGCAAATGGAAGAAAGAAGGACCTAAGCGCAATCACAACACCCCCAAGTTAACCCTAAGTGTGCTCGCTACAGTTGAATATTTAACATAGGGATTGTTAGGGTCTGAAAAGATCCAGTGTTGTTCTTCTTTGGAAACTAAGGTGAGGAAGTAACCTCCCGTCGGGACACAGTTAGTTTTCTATTATCATTATTTATTGTACATTAAAACCTAATAGTCTTTCTCTTGTTTTTAATTTTAGTGTCAATCTATTTTGTAGTTAAAAAAAAGTGTATTATATTTATACAGGAGCTATTATTACGTGATGTCACTCATATTTTGAATTAAAAGTAGAATAAAAATTGTTAGATTTTTTTATGTACAAGGTATATAAATAATGAATGAAAGACTGAGTCCTATGTAGTATAAATGATGGCTTACTCTTCAAACTCTGTTAGAACGGATAAATTGTATATCTATGTGTCATGGCCACCGTTATACTTTGACTGGATAGAATTTTCAAACCGTAGCAGTATCAATTGTCTATCCTGAAAAACACCATTCGGACGTAACATGAAATGAGCACATAAAGCTATCTGTGTAACAATTACAGATTCACCAAGTCGAAGCCATGATCGTAATTGATCATATCTGAAAAAAACCCTGTTAAGATGGAGCTACAAATATCACTTGACTAAGTTCACTTGCACCACACAGGTGACAGTTTTAAAATGTGAGAGGAATTTCTATCGCTCCTTTCTCTCTCTCCCTCTCTTTCTCTCTCTCTTTATATATATATATATATATATATATATATATATATATTATACACATACACACACACACACACACACACATATATATATATATATATATATATATATATATATACAAACGCACTTTAGTACATAAAATGTATATACTTATGTACATACTCTATGGAACCAGGTTGTAATAATTCTAAAATATTTTATTTTTAGAACCATATTCCAAAATTCTCAACTAAGCATATACTATAAAAGACATCATATGATTTTTAAATAGTTCATGATTTTTTCCTCCAACATGAATTTGTTAAAATCTTTAAGAAAGCTTATCTACAAGATGGTTGGAAGCTTTTTAAAAAGCGTTTTCGATAAAGGATTCATATTGCCTATGGGTACTTCTTTGTCGCGAGGCTACTGAATATCTTGAAATACATTTCAGTTCGATCCTGTTACTTTCTAACATTCGCAGTCGGTCAATTTCTTGGAAATGGAATTCAGAAAAGTATTTAAAAGGCTTTAGTGGCAGTTTCAAAAGACTTGGTTACTTCTATTAAGAGTTCTAACCAGAAGAAAGAAAGGTATCAAAGCAGAGACTGTCAAAGCATTTACTTAAGAAAATCTTTCGTCAGAACAAAACCAACAACTACTATTACTACTGCTGCTGTTACTAGTAATACTACTGCTCTACACATGAACACACGCAAGTCGCGCGGGTCTTCAAAATGTCAATAAAGTATCGAGAATTAAGCTGTATTTGACAATTACCCTATCTGTAGGGTTTAGAATAGGCCGACAGTATAAGAAAAGGACGCTCTGATAATGACACTAAATTTCACCTGATTGCCTGACTTCATTTCTGGGGCTCTGGTGTGTATGTAGAGTAACACTTAATAGTCATTACCATGTCCACTCTGATTCTAACCCAGAGTAGGACCCGTACTTCCAATGCGAATTCACTCTCCTTAGAGAGAGACAAACCCCACTAATTTATGATTTCATTTTCGGTTTGTTTCATCTCTCTAGATCATATTAAGTTACACTCTATATTTTACTCTGCTTTCGTGTGCAGGACATCTATTTCATTTACAGTTATCCAAAGGTTTTATATCTGCATTCGATGACATCTGGGTCAGTTCCAGGTCAGCACACCAGGCAGCTGCTGCAGGTAACGGCATTTGTGATATGGGATCAAGTTGTCATACTGCAACATATATATATATATATATATATATATATATATATATATATATATATATATACGTTATCGTCCATGACTAAATACTCCCTTAACAACTTTTTTATGAAAAGTTAATTTTCTTCTAAATCCAAGATACCAAGATTGTATTATTTCTAGTGGAACATTAAAATTCGAATATTATTAGATAATAATAATAATAAAGATAATTATCTATTACCAAACTCTACAGCATCAACGTTCTCTAACTAAGAACATAATATGTAGCCGTCAAAGATAAATACACCTCTTATTTGTAGCTATGTGCTGTGCAGTTTATTAATCAATACAGTTATATCCCTCTCTACGACATTAATTGGTTCAAAAACCGAGACCTCATTTGGTTTTTAATGTAAATCAGACTTAATGCCTTAAAATGAGAACAAACACCGTAAAACCTGCGTGAATAACTCGCAAAAAATATGGCTATCGCTAAAATTTGAAGAACACTGAAAACACATTTAATCAAAACTTTAAAAAATAATGAAGAGAATTAATGAAATTTCATGTTTTATTGTACTGTATATACATTTCTTAATGTGTTTTTTTTATTGTATTCTATTCTTAATTTCTATGTATTCTATTTATCTTAAATATATTCCAAATGTAAATTTAATCATTTAACATCGTTTTGTCATGACGTAAGTGACAATGTTGAGAGAGGTAACGTCGGACGTAATCACATTCCCTAAATACAAATTTTGTCTAGGAATAAAGGCAAATTTGACGTTGGCCGAAATGATGTAAAGCTGGATATTGTTGTCTTGATATATATGTTTTTGGTTGAATATTTATGAATCAATATAATTATATCTTAATTTTTAACTAGTATTTTATTGTCATGATAAATTTGGGTATCATTTATAACAACTCACAAAAAGTCATTATATCTGCGACATGGTGGGAACTGAACAAATTCTCGTGATAATCAACGTCATTTATTTGGCTCTTTGGATTTTACGGCATGTCAATACTTGTTGGCTTATTTTATGCCGTAGACATTTTTTCTATTCATGCTTGATGGGTATTTGTATTTTTTTTTATTACACGCAATTCTTTTTATTACACGCTGTTTTTAACACATTTATTAAAATTCATTTTTTCTATTTAGCCCATAGATGGGACCCTAACAAGTACTACTACTCTCGGTTAGAGTGGACCTGGTAGTAATGGTGATGAAGAGATATTCCATATTCTCCAGAGTTCCGGAATTTTAACATTATCATCAGATAGAATTTAACGTAATACTCACTATATTAAGATCCTCAGTTATCGCCTTCTAGCACATATATTATAAAAAGATTTAGGGCTAGACATAAGGGAAACAGGGTTAGGACAATCATATACGTGCTAGGAATTGACGTGACCAGCCAATTGTGGGGTTCTCTCCGCCCACCCATGTTACTTGTTATGAACTGTTCCATCCTTAAGCATCCCGAGTTTTAAACCACGGCCCACAGGTGGCCTCGCTGGGGTAGATGTGCAGTTGGTGTATTCTACATTCCCCGCCGTACTCACCAGATTTAGCGCCTTCAGTCTATTACGTCTTCGGCCCCATGAAAAAGGGTTTGAGAGTCAAACTAATGTTTCCAGTGACGAGGAAGTGGAATCTGTAGTGAAGAAGTGGTTCAAAGAACAGTCAACATAATTTTACGTGGCAGGGATACATGCTCTCATTCGAAGGTAGAACATTGCTATTGAGAGAAACGCTATGTGGAGAGGAAGGAATGCGATCCAAAGAGGACCAGCTTCATTTTGATGTATGATACGTTCCTTTGTTGGTAATTATACCTGTCCTAAACAAAATGGCATTACTTTTTGATAACCCTCGTATGTAATCATAACCCAGCCCAACAGCACACTATATCTTGAATTTCAAAGCAATGTACTTAAAATAGTCTAATTAAAAAAAGAAGCTATTTCAATTCCAATTTGAAACTTTAATTTTGTGGGATTTTCTTTTGCTCAGAATCTTATTTTTATTCATCTTTAAAAAGAAACAAAACAAAACAAAAAAACAAAAACGAAAAAAAAAAAACAAAAAAAAAACGTTGGTTTTGATTGTTCGATTGAATATGTAGCCGCCCCAAAATAAATACAGTCTGCTACAAAAAATATATTTAATAAACCTGTTTGATAAATTCTGGTGATTTAGTAAAAATTATTAAGTATTTTGAAGACTGAATCTTTGACTCTTTAGATCAGTCGGTAGAGCAGCCACATAAAAATCAAGGTTCGGCTTCGCCAACACAGCGCATGAGTTATACAGCTTGTATCTATGGGGTAAAGGGGAGAACTTATGGTAGGTGTGTAGAAGCAATAACAATCATTTTGGTCTAGCATTAATGAAATCCGATGCTGTCCAACTGATACTGACAATAGGCCACTCCACCGACTTTACTTACTTTACTATCTATCTATCTATCTATCTATCTATCTATATGAACCGTTATGATCTAATACCATCAAAAAAAGTTGAAGGTTTATAGGTCCTGCGTGTTGAGTGTTCTATTGTAGTCCATGGACATTGCTTCGCAGACGTCTGAAAAATCTGGAACACTTTCATCAGAAATATTTGAGACACATTCTAGACATCAAGTGGAACATCAACACACCTGACACAGAAGTCGTTACAAGGGCAGGATGCACAAGTATTGAAACTCTCATCATAAGGGCCCAAATGCGATGGGTAGGTCATGTTGTGCGTATGAGTAATGTTTTTAACATTGCCAAAGCAACTCCTTTCCGGTAAGCATGATGGCAAAACGCCACAGCATATGTTTGGCATTGAAGAGGAATCATTGGAGAATCCGTGTGGATGATCGCTGTACCAGTTTTGAGAGTGAAAGAATTGAGCAGGAAAGCCTCAGGCGTCAAATTCGAAACGCATCTACCTGTCATATTGGTGAGAACACTGAGGGTTGGTAATGTCAAACATGTGGTCGGATTCTGCTTTCTAAGACTGGATATGTCAGTCATAGGAAATCTTATCAGAGACTATTAATGCACATTCCAGGAACAATGTGTCTTGTGCAATCTGTAACAAAGATTTTAAGTCGGCTTCTGATCTTAAGATTTAGGTGGTGCATAAGCATCAAATTTTATCATCTGACCAATGCGATCCAGGGGCGAGACGTCTTTTCTATGTCATATTTTCATCAAACTTTTTGTATCTGCAGCGGGATTGATGAGTCACTTGAGTGATCATGAGAAGAAAGGTTCTGATGGTGGGGTTGTAGGATTGTAAGGGATGACAGTGATCTGTAAAGATTATGCTATTGCTATCTATCTTACTCTTAAATCTGTCAAATGTTTTTTTTTCTTTTCACTTCTATTTACGTTAACTTTAAAGGAATCATCTGGGTGTTTTAGTGTAATTTCTGAAAAGTTTGGTTTATAATACTCGTGTCGGTATAAATGTCTGGATATTCGCTATGAGCCTCACTGATTACTTTACATCTGCCCACTGCCATTTCATTCACTAACAAAATCATTGCTCTTCTCTTAAAATCGCAGACATACAAGAATATCAGTCTTGAAATGAAGCAGGAACCGCCCAATATTAGCCCCACTGACACACCAAATCTCCTGGGCAAAGAAAACAAATAAACAAACAATGTACACACTCACGGAAAACAAAGAAGAAAAACCCAGACAGGATTACACAAAAAAAAAAAATGAAAAAGAAGCACACACAAAATGCGCAATTTAGAAGCGAAAGACTTTTTGGAATTTCATTTTTCTTTTTCTTTTTTATTTGGCCTCAAGCCACATAGATACTCCCCAAAAATAAGCAAATGGAAAAATACCGAAAAGGAAAAAATATAGAATAAGCAAAAGAAAGACGAGCCAAATTGTCTAAATTAATCGTCGATTGTCGGTGTTGTTGCAGATCTGTTCGACGTTGAGGAAGAGTAATTTGAGCAAAAAGAATTTTGCACTGAGAATAAATTTAGTTCTGCCTAAAGCCATTTTCAAAATGGCGGGAAACAAAGTTTCTAATTTCTTTTTTTTTTAATAAACAAAACAATGGAATAGCAGATAACCAAAAATAAGATAACTATCTAGGCGAGGGGATAGAAGTAAATACACACACACACATATACTTATATATGTGTATGTGTGTTTAATTCTGTTAATCCGCCTATATAGTTATCTCATCTCTCTCTCTATCTCCATATATATATATATATATATATATATATATATATATATTATATATATATATACTAGCAAAATTACCCGGTCCATGACCGGGCGAAAAGATTTTTTAGGAACACCAGGGGGTTCTTAAAAATAAAATTTATGTATTACAGTGTTTATTTAAGGATTTTTTTTTAAACATTGAAAATATTTTTTTAAATGTAATCCTGAATTTTTCAATGTTTTGAAATAATTTTAGGTCATAATATTAACATTTTTTGGTAGAATTCAGAATACGTTTTTTTTATAATAAAAAAAATCCCGTATAGAAACTTCAAAAAATCTTTTGATATAATTATTCAGACTATTATCTTTATTGGAAAAAAAAAAAAAATTTTTTATCAGTTTATTTTTTTTTTCGGATTTCATAAAATAAGCGGGGTGGGGGAGACCTCGTAAAAAATATTTCCCCTAACGTATTTTATGAAAAAAAACAACCTTTTTCAGACTGGAAGCTGATATTCTTTCTTCTTTTTCTTTGGATAGCTGAAAAAATCAGCAGGCAAGCTTCTGCTGACACACCAAGCAGCAGCAGCGGCTATGCTATAGCTTTCGAAAAATCGTTTGATTTTTGTTTGATTAATTAATTATATCCCTTAATCAGTAAAAATCAATAACCACATTTGGAGTGTTACTTAGTTAGAACGTTATCA
The DNA here is from genome assembly GCA_023376005.1 of Doryteuthis pealeii. Lineage (NCBI taxonomy): Eukaryota > Metazoa > Mollusca > Cephalopoda > Myopsida > Loliginidae > Doryteuthis > Doryteuthis pealeii. The sequence goes on along the minus strand of CM042160.1, from coordinate 20,623,676 downwards.
ATGTGTATGCAAGATTTTGAATCTGAGTGACCTCCCGTTTTGGAATTATACGTCAACACGTACATACCAAAATCTCTCCTTTATATATTAGATATATATATATACACACATATATATATATATATATATATATATATATATATATATATATATATATGCACGTGTATATATATATATATATTATGGATTTTATACCTGTGTCTGTTGTCAGTGCTTGAACCTAATCAGAAATCAAACTTAGAAACGCAAGTACTCTATCTAGGTATATTTGGGACGTAAAAAAAACAGAACATAAAAACAATTATTGATGGAAATATCTTACAAAAATCAAACATGTGCAGATCTCTAACTTGATCCATGATTCCTATGTCTACACAAAAAATTAGCTATAATTAGATTCCCAGATAAGAAAAATCTTTTGAATAATAGAATTGAATCCGTTAGCAATTTTAGACATAGGTTGAGCCAGTCACTAAAATATTATCAGAATTGCAATATTAAATTTTAACTAATTACATTAGGTACTTTATGGAATGATTATTAACTTTAAATTGGAGAGATACTGAACAAGAACTGTGAAAAACTATAGATTACTAATGTTAAAATCCTGAAATATAATTAGAATTAAATTTTGACTGTTTTCCCTAGCTATTATTTATAACTGTAATTAAGTTAATAACAATAAAAAAATGAGAATGAAGGAACAAATAAACGAATAGAATAAGTCGCACGTGGCAAATGGAAATATAATTTAACAGCGTTCAACCGTTTCAATTGTAAAAGACGTTTATCACAGTTTAACTAAGTAATGACACCGACTTATTCAAGTGTAAAGTAGGGTCCTGATGAGATCATTTAGATTGAAACCATCGTAGACCCTTAACTCTTTTCCACAATTACGATTACTATTATCACACACACACACACACACACACACACACTGATATATATATATATACATATGTATATAGATATATATGCATTTTTATATTTGCATATATATATATATATATATATATAATATATATATATATATATATATATATATATATATATAACCATAAACATTCTTTTTCAAACGAGAAAATTAAAAATCAGACTGCATTATCAAGTTATTATTGGAATCTGAAAGACAGAGGCTTAACTCCTACCATAAAATGGAAATTTATTAAAACATCTTCCACCCCAAATGGATTTAAAGGTAGGTGTAACCTCTGTCTGGATTAGAAGATATGTATCATGAAATATAGACCCACTGGCCAATTACTTAATAAAAGAAACGAATTGATATTTAAATGTAGGCATAGAAATAAATTTAAGTTAGTATGATTTTATGTGACTGGAAGTTAGTGATTAAATGTGGGGTGTTTTGAGGAATGGTTCTTTATTCAAATTATATTCATATATATATATATATATGCAGGGTCCATAAACAGAATGTCGAGCAGTACGATAGAACGCCCTTGGACAGTCACCGGCAATAGTACACTCAACCATGCACGTGCAAGGCACGGGATAGAACAAATATAAGCAGGGTTCTTCGAAGCCTGGGAGATCACATCTTACAGTCAGACACGTTACATAGCATCGCCTTTTTGCAAAGGAATTATTGACACTCAACTCGAGGCATGGAGACCAAGGAAGTTATGGACCAACAGCAGCAGCTGTTGGAATTACAAAAAGCAAACAATGCACTACGCAATGAATTGCTTTATAAACAGCCAAACAAGTGTTACGGTAAAAACCCAGACCGACCCGTAATAGAACTTCACTCAACCGACGATGACTGGGCGGTGTTCATAGACATATGGAACCGCTACAAAGAAATGTATAAACTGACGGACCCGGTGGTAATCCGAAATGAGCTTAGAGTAACTTGTACCCCAGAATTAAACAGGTTGTTATTCGATCTCGTGGGTCTAAATACCGCTACAGAGGAACAGCTGTTACAACCGATAAATCTGATAACAGTCAGAGGCTGCATAAGAAGGTATACAGGCAAGAATTTTATTCAATGAGGCAAGGGGAGGGGGAAACGATTACGCACTTTTTAGCCCAGCTGAGAGCAATAGCAAGGTTTTGCGAGTTTGTAGTCGCTTGTCCCAATAGAAAAATTGTGGTTGTCAAGAAAAGTATTCTAGTGGCATGGTGGTCGGACAGTTGGTGGCAGGGCTTGCTAATGCCGAACACCAGAGTAAGATATTAGCAGAAGCCTCGAATCTTACAACTCTGGAACGAAACTTCGGTAAGCTTGTCAGCCTAGAAGCAACAGACAAGTCAACACCCCATCTATATAACACCACACACCCCGTTGCAGTATCCGGTGTGCAGAAGTCTGACCTTAGGCGCCAATTAAAGAATGTCAATACCATTCAGACTCCACGATATAACTGGCCTTGTAAGGGATGTGGAAGGACTTCACATCTAAACGGGTCAATGGATCGAAAGGACTGCCCGGCACCCAAAATGGTATGATTTTACTGCGGGCGGATTGGACACGCAAAGAGGGTATGTCAGCCACTAAAAAGGAAGTCTGCGAACAGGGCAACAACGACCAGGTCAAAAGAAGAATTTTGCATCCTTTCCACTAAGGGGCACACAGATGGTTTCAGTGGAATGGCGTGTCAGAATACACAAAGGAAACGGAAGGGTAAGTCAAAGAGATTACTTTGATACCTCAAGCCCATGCTGAGTTCGGATATGCGTCCAAGAAAGTATCTAATCTTCGCACCCAACGAATTACTGCGGTAAAAAAACATGCTCCAGTGGACCGGAATTACAGAAAGTGCTAGGTTGCCCAGATAGATACCTGATGCCAAACTAGACACCGAATCCGAGGCATTACAGAGGCTCTGTTACAAATAAAGGGTGTAATATTCGCCAGAATCAGAGTTGGATCATGGGAGACTTACCAAATGATATACGTGTCTGAAAATACATCTAGGTTCTACCTGGCTGAATCAGCTCTAAAGGACTACTAGTCCTATCGCGGCTACTAGTGATAATGAAAAAGCTCCATGTGGATGTCCTCGAAAGACAGCCGTTCCTTCAAAGCCGGCTAATATTCCATTTGCTCCTACGGAAGAGAATAAACCTCACCTGAAACAATAGATATTGGAGCACTTCTGATCCAGTACGTTTAACACATGCCCACATCAGCCACTACATACGATGAAGGGAAAACAGCTGGGTATTACTTTCATTCCGGGGACAAAACCAATAGCGGTTCTTACACCAATCTCAGTTCCTCATCATTGGAAGAAAAAAGTTAAACAGGACATCAACCGGGATGTGGCGCTGGACATCAGTGAACCAGTGCCAGTTGGCACACCAACAACTTGGTGTTCAAGGTTGGTGGTTGCAATAAAAAAAAGACGGCTCCCCTATGCTCACGGTAGACTTGCAGAAATTAAACACTGCTACCATGAGAGAAACTCACCACATGCCTTTTCTATTCAATCAGGCTTCGTTAATACCTGCGTACACGAGAAAAAACATATTAGATGCATGCAATGGCTATCATAGCCTTCCTCTCTCTCCAAACACAAGGGACGCGACTACGTTCATTGCCGAATGGGGCAGGTACCGATATCTTAGGGCCCTCACGAGTCGGGAGATGCATATACGCGCAGGTTTTATGATATAACTATTGACATGACCCGGAAAACTAGATATATAGACGTTACTATACTATAGGATGACTCCATAGAAACATCATTTTGGCTTACGATAGAATACATTACCCACTGTGGCGACAACGGTATCGTCTTTAACCCTGGAAAATTTCACTTCGCAGAAAAAGAGATAGACTTCGCCGGGTTCCGGATAATGGAGGACGGGATAAAACCCACTAAGAAGATGACAGTATTGAACTTCCCTACACCTATAAACATAAACAATTTCAGATCCTGGTTTGGACTTGTGAACCAAGTATCATACGTGTTTTCGCAAGCCGAAATAATGGCTCCCTTCCGATAACTACTGAAGTCAAAGGACAGTAAATTCTACTGGGATGACACGCTCGATCAGGCTTTCGTGGAGTCTAAATTTAGCATCGTAAAAGAAATCGAGGAAGGGGTTAAGACATTTGAAGTCAACAGACCGACATGTCTATCAACGGACTTCAGTAAGACAGGGGTAGGGGATTTTCTTTTTCAGAAGCACTGCAACTGTACCACAGAAGCCGGGCCGATTAGTGGTAAGGACCACTGGAAGTTGATTTTAGCCGGATCTCGTTTCACCAGTGACACTGATTCACATCATGCACCAGTTGAGACGGAGGCTTTGGCACTAGTATATGGATTAGCGGCGTATCGAATGTTTGTGCTGGGATGCCCGAAATTATTAGTAGCAGTAGACCACAAACCCGTAATAAACATTTTCTCAGACAAGGCCCTGGAGGATATAAAGAACCCACGGCTGTTGAGCCTCAAGGAACGCTCCATGGTGTATAAGTTCTACATAAAACATCTCCTTGGCAAACTCAACGCTACACCAGACTGCACATCAAGATAACCCTCAACACCAAAATTAGATACGGCACTAATAATCAACAGTGCTATGAGAGCATCATTTAGTTCCACATACGAACAAGATCCAAAATTAAGGGCAATTACATGAGACCGAATCAGGGCGACAGCAGCCACTGACGAAAAATGTCGGTCCCTGGTGGAATATGCACAGAAAGGTTTCCCTAAGTCTCGGCATGAACTACTATAGATAATCCCCCGGTTTTGGCCCATGAAGGAAACATTATATAGCCTGGAAGGAGTGGTTATAATGGACAACAAAATACTCATACCTGGAAAACTACGAGAAGAAGTGTTAGAGTCGCTACACTCAGCACATCAGGGCGTCAACGGCATTCTGGCGAACGCCAGACAGCAACTATTCTGGCCAGGGCTTAGATGCAAGCATTTGTCAGACCAGGGCCCAATGTAAGATTTGCAATACAATGGCCCCATCACAGCTTAGAGAACCTTTAATGCCACCGCCGAATCCCGAATTCCCGTTTCAGATGACGGAGACAGACTTTTTTGACATGCAAGGGAAAATTTATATGGTTTACGCAGATAGACATATAGGATGGGTAGAAGTTGACCGTATGTCGTCTGGGAATGCCAGGGCAACATGTGACGCCCTACGAAAGTGGTTCTGTACATACGGTGTCCCGGAAGAAATATCGTCCGACGGAGGGCCGCCATTTGATTCCCAAGAATATAACCAGTTTCTAAAGAACTGGGGTATAAAAAAACGCATATCATCAGCATATCATGCTCAGCGTAATAGGCGTGAAGAACTGGCCGTCAAAACGGCTAAGCGGGTATTGGCACGTAATATTGACAGCTACGGCCGTTTGTGCGAGGATCGTGCAGCCATATCCTTATTAATGCACCGGAACACCCCCATCCAAGGCTTGGACATGTCCCCAGCAATGATGCTGTACGGCCGAGTGATAAAGGATCACTTTCTAGCCCTTCAAGAAAAATACCGAATTCACAAGCGGTTGAGTGAAAGCAGTCGGTATAGGGAGATGGCAATGGCAAAAAGACACATTACAAATAAAAAAATATTACAATCCACAGAGTCACCCACTCAGAGAAATACAAATTGGACAATCGGTCCAAATACAAAACCAAATAGGTCCATACCCACGTAGGTGGACAAAAACTGGAAGAGTGGTAGAGCGGCTGGGTAACAGACAGTACCACATATGCGTCGACGGAAGCAACCGAGTGACCCGACGCAATTGCCGCTTTCTCCGGGAGATAGACCCAGTGGTCAGAGTATATCCCTATGATATCGGACAACACAAAAAGACCCGAACCTCTAGATACATCACTAGAGGAAATGGAAGTGGATGATGTAGATTGCCAGGACAGAAGAAAAGTTCCAACAATGAGGTTGATGAAGAAGACCAATATAAAACGCCCACAGACCGGGGCCTACGTCGCAGTACAAGGAGGTCTCGGCCACCCAGTACGTCGCACGAATACTCAAGGACGTCCCAACAGGGGACCACAAACCAAACCTTTTGTGGTCCATGTGGTTGTAGAGTAGTACGACGGAACATATATTGGAGGGGGCTCCATTGGACAGTCACCGGCGATAGTAGACTCAACCATGCTTTTGCCAGGCATGGGAGAGAATAAATATAAGCAGGCTCCCTCGAAGCCTGGGAGATCACATCTTACGGTCAGACACGTTACACGGAGTAAAATAATTTTCGTTAGTGAGAGAGAAAAGAGGAAGTGAAGAGCAAGAGAGAAAAATAGCAATTTCTCATCAAATTAAAAAAAACAAATAGCTAAGAATTGATATATTACAATGTTATTTTTTATTTCAGGAAATATTTTGCTTTTTAACATTCAAACTATTAGAGGCATCCCACCGTTGTGTAAGAGTTTGCAAACAAGTTTCACGGATTCATTTCTAATGAATAGCGTGTTCGATTCTCGCTAGATGCTTCCCAATTGTGAACTTTAGTCAAGTCATCCTACCTGTTATGAAGGATTCAGGTAAATAAGGAATGCATTCCATTGTGATGTAACGATAAGCAAGCTAGTCTCGCATATCCATTACTATTGCATAGTGAGTACGATCCACGCTGTATGCCCCATACCTGCGACCTTGTGTTACATCATACCCTTTTCGAACGTTGGGTAAATAATGATCGTGTTCCGTCGTGATGGAATGGGTATTTCTTGATCTTCGTTGTATGCCCTATACTTGTGATATTGTATCACATTCTTACACGTTACGAACGGGTTTGAAACGATCGTCTTATTGAGGTGCAATGGTGTGCAAGATAGTCTCGCCGATCCTACTGAATAACGAATTTGATCCTCGCTGGATTGTACATACTTGTGATTTTGTGACAGATTTTATCAGTAGCGAAAGGATTGTGTGAAGAATAAGGGTATCGTGGTATAATTGTTAGCAAGTTAGTCTGGTAAATGCATTACTAAATAGCAGGATCATCCTCGCCGGACACTTACTACTTTGTGTTACATCATACCTGTAAGCAACTAGTCAGGTAAATACCTAAATTTAGAATTTTATTTTTACAATTTTTACTCTAAACTCCTAATGGAACTGAAGCCATTTCATTTTTCCTGTTAAGTTACAATTTTATCAAATGTATTAGTTTAATTCATTTTTTACCCCATAAAAATGTAACAATAAAGGCTGAGGCGAGCTCAAATGTACGACCCTGAAATACTTCGACGAAAAGGGGCGAATATCTGTAAAACGCTACTTAACTGCATAAATTAACCTGACACATCCGCAAAGTTATTGGGACTAAAAAGCCATAATATAAATGGAGCTACGACAGAGTCCCCTAAAAAGAGAAATATTAGAGAATAATAACATTATAAAGAGTTTTACGAATATGTAATATCCATTAAAGAAAGTAAAAATGCTTTTAGTTGAAGAAATAGAGTATGCCTTACAAATTTAGGAAGATCAAGGTAGAAGTAGCGGGAATTTTGAATAGCTGTTGCAAAAGCTATACAAATATTAAGAGGAGCAGTGTTTTTTGTTTACTTAATTAATTATATCACTTAATCAGTAAAAACCAATAATTCAATTTTGTGTGTTTCTTGATTATACACATATTAAAGGGTATGCGAGATTTAAAATCTGAATGGCATATTTTTTCGGAGACAACACGCACGTACAACAACATTCCTTTATATATATATATAGATATAAATTATCTATAGATTTGTTAATATATTTACTTTGACTGGGTCTTTGTCTGTGCTCCCGATGATCAAACAGTAAATGTGGAAGTAGATACACATAAAACCAACAACGGGATATAACATTATTAACCATGGACGGCCTGAAGAACAAGACACATGTGAAAAGTAAACACTTGTCTTCCGATAAAAATGCATTCATTGTAGAATCACTCGATCAAGTAATCCAAAGGCAGAAACAAAATAGGATATATAAAAAAATAATCAAAGAAAGCTAGCTAGAAGAATAAGCTAACCTACAGAAAATGACAAGACAACACATAGAATTACTAAAAAGAGAAGGTTAGACTCTGTTTTGTATAAACTCTTTATTCCCGCTGAACACCCGGTTGGAACTTTAACAACACAGAGATTCACGAACTTAGCCGATCTTTCAAATTCAAATTTCATCAACGTATTAATAACAGCTGTTGATTTTTACCAAACATGAATGGGATGAAGACTTCTTACTACTCTGATGATGGATTTTATCCGAAAATATTAAGTATGTTTAAAAAAACAAAAAAACAAAAACAAAAGAAGTAAATAAATATGTTTTTCCAACATACATCGCATTATTTTGCTGCCTTCAAAAAAACAACTTATTAAAATTATGCATAATGCTTCGAATACACTATAAAAAATAAACCCTTTATTCAATATGCCTGGGCGAGGCTATTTTATAGTAAAAGAAAGAAAAAAAAAGATTTTAAAGGATTTTCAAACATTCCCGCTGAACACCCGGTCGGAACTCTAACAACACGGACATTCACGAATTTAGCCGATCTTTCAAATTTCAATTTCAGTGTTCATCAACGTATTAATAACAAATGTTGATTTTTACCAAACATGAATGGGATGAAGACTTCATACTACTCTGATGATGGATTTTATCCGAAAATATTAAGTATGTTTAAAAAAAAAAGAAAAAAAAGAAGTAAATAGATATGTTTTTCCAACATACATCGCATTATTTTGCTGCCTTCAAAAAACACACACACACACACACACACACACACACACACACATATATATATATATATATATATATATATATATATATATATATATATATATATATATATATATATATATATATATATATATATATATATATATATACTGTATGGATATCACTATCTCACTTGATGAGCCAGTAGAAAGCTAATATATACAGTATTATTAGAACAGTGCTCAATATCTGTGATAGAGCAATATTAATAATAAATATATATGTGAGTTTTGTAGATATTTAATGGAAATTAATCTGCAACCATATTGGTTTCATGCTCGTTTAAACTTGGTCGTTTAAACAGAGCAATCTTCAGGCAATGAAAGATAAAACATACGGACAAAAAGAATTGTACGTTGGAGATTTGAAATTGTGTAACTGTATGCACGGATCATTTGGGTCTTTGCGTGTGTGGATGCGTCTTTCTCGTGCACTTGCACGCACACATAAACACACGTAAAAATCGCGGTGACGCGCTCACACATACGTATATATAAGCGTACTAATATTTTGTGCATGAGATGTACATTTGCTGACGTATGAGACTTGCTATGAAATTAGTAAGTTCTTGAGTAGAATAATATATAAAATTTGGTTTAAGATTTTAAAATAATGCAGATATCATAATATTAGATTATTCGTATGTATACAGTACAACAATAACAACATTTATGAGTGCATAAAATGACCGTAATATGCAATACGTTTTCATTATGTTGTAAACATTTTATTAGTATTGTGCAATGGTACGGTGTAATAGGATATAGTATATCGCCCGTTGTATATAATGTAACATACCATGTTCGTCCTGTTGCAGCAGTATAACAAATAATATAGGTAGTTGATGTTTTACATCGATGGATGATTCCGACAATCATGGAATTTTAGTAGACACCAGATAGTAAGAGTACTTGCAGGTGAATGTGATAAAGGAAAAGGTACTTATGGTTTGGTGGATATATTGCGGGATTTATTTAGTGGTGCAGTATGGTAGTTTTTAAGTATAGTGTTGTGTTGGATGGTGAAGGTGTAGATAAACTATGTATATGGGTCGCAGTGTGATAGTGTTTATTTTCATGTCGGCATTTAGATAATATTTTTTATTTTCTATTCAGTGGGGTGTTTTGTGATTGACGGGCAATAATTGAGAGTTTTTTGTGGAGGCAAAGAAGGTATTTTCTATGTTTTGCATTGGGCGGTTGCGATTTTCACAATTTCCCAGGTAATGTCTGGTAAAATGTTCATGTCTTTCAGGTGCCAGATATGTGTAGATAAAAACGTGTTGGTTGAATAATTTATATTTGAAAAAGAAAGTGTGTAGGAGAAATACTTTGATTCAGGGTTCCTTACGTTGTGCCTGTATACTGTTTGACTGGGTTTCTTGCTCTTGCAATGGCCCTGTATACTACATTTTTGTAGGCAGTTTCCACAAATCCTTATCCCTGCATTGGCACTGCGTGTATGCTATTTGGGCGTGTATGCACGCGTATGCAGGGAACAGATACATTCGCACTAATACATCACATAAGCAAATAACCAAATAACCCGTGCGTACAGTTCCACAATTTAAAACCACTAACGCACAACCAACGCACAATCCATTCTGCCCCTATTTTTTTTTTCAAAATATTTCACAGCCTAAAGATTGCTCTGTTTAAACGAGCAATTTTAACGAGCATGAAACCAATATGGTAGCAGATTAGTTCCCATGTACTTAAATATATACATAAACTAACATATTATATATGTATAACCTGGCCTGTCATGAAAGTAAATACAGAAAAAATGCGGATTTGTATACCCATGTATATGTGTAGTGTGCATTCCGAAAATTATCTTCTCCAACACTGACAGCAATATGGTTACAACATTTATTGTTATAAGGCAAAGCAGAGATATTAATAATTGATCATTAGGTTTTCTTTTCTGTCGGGCTTTTTAACAGATGTTTCCTATCATATCAGTCGTTTCATAGTACACACCTTGAAAATGGGGAAGTCTAGCTACCTAAATCATTTTCACTTTATACTATGACACACTGCAACCCAATACTTCTTTAAAATAACCCGTAAAGATTTACCTTTATTTCAAACGTGAGTAAAGTTTTAAAAATACTCAAAAGTCATGCGGATATTATGGGAAAATATCCGTGTATTAAACTCGTATGAGACATGGGTTCGCGTCGTCAACATCTCACCATTGTTCTCGTCCAAATCGTCTGGGAGAATATTGATCACTACCAATAGCAGTCTCCCAGATCGATACTCAGGATCGTTACATACAGGACGTCCGAAGAGAATATTGATGGTCAATAGCAGTCTGTCCGGATCGTCTCTGTCAATTCTGTCACTGGCCGTATTGATCGTCTGACAAACCCCAATACTGTGTCTGAAACGCACCCATGTGTCATAAGGGAAACAAAACAACAACAAGAGAAATGAAGACAAGACAATGTCAGGTGAACTTCAGAAAAGGCAAAGATGAGGTGTATAATTGTCTGCTGCTATCTCTACTGGCTGTCGAGATGGGGGGGTTCCCCCCATTCCTTTTGTAGACCTCTGCTAAGGCTAACGTCTCACCGCTGTCCAGAAGCTAACTGGTCATGTGCCCTCTTCGGCTCCTAGGGACCAACTGTCTAAACTTTTCTAAATTTCCCAGAATCCCCAAATCTCATCTCACTCTCGTATCAAATCTCATCCTCCTAGATCTTATCAACCCCGCGGGATTTGAAAGGGTTCTTTGTCTAAAAGACCACCCTCATGATTTTTATGACCAACTGGTCAACTATTAAGTGCCAAAGGACCAGACATGTTGTCTGCTTCTGGCCTTTATCACTTTTCATATCTATCCTAAACCCTTTTATGGCCTGTTTGACCGACCATTCACATACTTTACGCCTACTTACACATACACATATATGCATACACACACATGTATGTATACATGCACACATATGTATCTATCTATCTATACATATATATATTCACACCTTATCTACACTAGAACACACACACATATTTATACATATATGTGGTTTGACTTACTACCTTTTTAATTCGATTTAACTAACTATTATTTAACTATATACTAAGTGTGCATTTATATGCACACACACATTCTTGCACCCACCATTGTATTATACTCGACAAAACACTTAGAAAAATACAACAGTTTTCGTCGGTTACCCAAATGCTGCCCGTTTTGTCTCCAGAGTTTAGAATAGGCCGGCTGTATATTCTGAGATTGCCTGGGTATGACACTAAGCTAAATCCAGTAGAGAGGTTCTAATGGGAATTAGGGATTCATTCTTTCATTGCCATTACTTCCATGTCCACTTTGACCTGGGATGATTTTATCTGTTAGGGTCCCCTCTATGGGTAGAATATATCTTGAAAATTATTTTTCTTATAGAGGAATACTTGAAACCATATAACTGTATGGAAACAAAGGATTATCATTATTAGTAAATCGGAATAATTAATTGAAATTATGAAATTATATAATAAATAAATAAATAAATAAAGTATGTATTTTCAAATACAATTTCGAGGACCGTTGATAATTATGAACTAAACCTTTTTTTATGTTGGGAATTGTTTAAGGTCTCCTTTGTGGTTTGAGATGGGCATCCTTTGTAAGATTGGTTGGTTTTATGGCATATCAAATCTTATTGCGCTATTTCCACCGACTCTTTAAATGACATGATACACCACATCATAAACAACTTGGGAAATTTACTTATTTTCTTCAAGCAGACGTCTTTATATGTTTAATTTGAACGGCACTAAACACTATTTCCAACATTATCACCATGGCTATTGCAGCTTCTTGATTCATCCCTGAGTATCCCTTTAATCCAATAATTTACATTCCATAATTTTCTCTTTAGCCCACTTTAATCTCATTTTCTTTTGTTTCTGTGCTAGTGATTGTTTGCGTTTCATTTCACTATTTTCTTCCGTCAGGAACATTGACGTCTGTTTTGTCCCATTTGTTTTTTATTTGTTTTGAAGTACGTTTTCTATTTTCAAAGCGTTTTACAATCAGTTTTCTGTCTTAACGTTTTCATGTCTTTTGTGGTCTACCAGTAGGATTTACTTTATAATCGCTTCATTTCCTTTATATTTGTACCAAATTTTAGACACAACTGACTAGGAAAAATATTTTCTTTTGTCCCATTACACTGTGGATTTCCATCTTAAATGTGTTTTACGATATTTTCCATTGTTTTAATCGGCACTCCCTTTGTTGCAGCTATGTCTTCTTTTAATTAGGTAGACCCAACTGCTTAATTGAGGTCTGCAAGGACTGTATTATAACTGTAGACAGATTTTTCATATCTAGGCTATTAGTGGTATTTTTTAGGAATGCAAATTACAAGAAGTATTGCCAGAGTTAGTACTATGCCACTAGCTCAAATTGATTAGGTTTACCTCTTGACTTGCTATCAGACATCAATTCTGTGATTACGTGTCAAATAAAAATGTCTGGTTTTAGTTTTGTGCCCTTTTCCTCGGTGACAGTGTTTATTTTCAAAAACTCATATACAAAATCATAGTGTGAGAGAGTTCTCCGTGAAAGCCCTTAATCTGAAGGAGTAGAAGGAAGAGTGGCACTGTAAAAATGATGACATGTTCGAACAACTCTAAGCTCATATTCGGTATCAGCGTACTCGACTTACATGATTGAATCAAAAGTTATGCAATATTTTCGTACGTGCGAGTTTGCCTCGGGTAGATCCCGTGACCGAAGCAATTCAAAACATAATTGGTACTCGCTATGTTTGATAGTATCGGGATAGTCCGTGCGCTTACATGTTGTTCATTGTTTCCCTCCGTGGGTGATTCGAAAGTCGCACATACAAAATTATGTAGTCCAATTCGGGAACTTATGGTTCACTAGTTAGCAAAGTGGAAGCAAACAATAACATTTGGACTACGAAAAATAAAGGTACAGTTGATCACAGTAAAGTAACACGATTGATGCAAGAATCTCAACAATCAGGCAAGATCGGGTATGCCTAAAACCGTGAATGCTGAGGTCTGGTTCGAAGCCATAGAAACAAGTTCATTGAATAGCACCGTCAGACTATCAGAAAATTTCGGCATCACGATATCGGCAACAGTATCTGGAGTAGCCGAATTGTGCCCAGCGTTACCAATTTTTTGCAGATTTTTGAGTCGCTCTAGTAATAAGAATATTGCTTATCGTTTTGAAAACACTCATAAAATCATAGTTGCTTAGTCTTAGTTAGTTGTATCTTTAAAAGTGCATAAATTGTAATTATGTGGGCGGAGGATTGAGTCGAAATATCTTTAGTCCATATTTCAATTTTGGGTCTTATCTACGCTTCCAGGTGCTTATAAAAATGCTACCAATTAAATATTGGTATTTTAAGAATTATTAAAGCTGCAACTCAAGAATAGACGAATAAACATGAAGAGACAGAGAGAGAGAGAGAGAGAGAGAGAGAGAGAGAGAGAGAGAGAGAGAGAGAGAGAGAGAGAGAGAGAGAGAGAGAGAGAGAGCATGTTGGATATAAAGAAAGGTGAATGACGAGACTGTGTGCTTGAGAATATGCTGCTGGATGGACGTCATAATAAGAGAGAGAGAGAGAGAGAGAGAGGGGGGATTAGTTGTTGGCATCCTTCCGTCTACTAAAGACGATGGCGTAGTGGTGTCCATTTTTTATCTGCAACTGCGTGAGTGTCTGAACAGACCAATTTTTGAATGGCAGTCTCTGGAGTAGTGACTGCAAACAAACAGCAATGCTTACTGGAGTTGCTGTTGTCTCGCCTTCCTTTTGGCTCTCTTTTCGTGGCGGCTTCTTTCCTCTCTTTTTCGTTCCTTGTCTGACTAGGAGTCGCCAGGTTGTACGATGATCTGCACAAGCCTCCCATGTGTTGGTGTTAATGTGGCATGTCTATGTTTCTCTTATATACATCTTTAAGGTTCAGGCGTGGTCTCCCTACTTGTCGGGTGCCCTCCGCTAATTCGCCATACAGTAGGTCTTTGGGGATGCGGCCTTTGTCCATCCTCCTGACGTGTGAAATTAGTACAGTAAAGATAAAGAGAAAATAAACCGAAGGAATGAATTAAAAGACAAATTATCAATGCCAAACATTAAAAAACACTATTACAAAAATCCATGCGAAGATAATTAGGCATTCTTGCTTGTAGTACATTTGTCAATTTGAAATAGGAATTAAAGTGAGATATTGGTGGGTGTGGTGTAAAGGGTTGTTACATGGCATACATAATGGCCACAATAGCAGTTATCGTGATGAGAATCTAAAGTTTGGCGGTAGGTTTGTGATAGCCGTGGAAAATCTGTCAGTACAGAAAATAAAATGGTGAACCGGAAATAATAATTGTTCACCGGTTGAGCAATTAAAACAAAATGGAGTCCAAAAAGAGAGAGAAAAAGTAATGTGTTCAGAAACGATTCCCTCTTTGGGTTGGCATCTGCTCGATATTTAATGAGCGTTTTCCAGCAGTGCCAATCCTCGATTTGAAAAATTTCACTTCGTTTTTCTTCTCTAGGAATTTTAGGACGACATGTCTTTTCGCGTATCTATTTATTTTCTACTACTTTTTCTTATATCGAACCCAATTAAACTTCCTCTACTTTCTTTTCGTGCATACATAGCGATTTATTTTATGCTGTTTCACCCATCTCTCTCAACCCCACAATCGTTCTGTCTATCTATAATGTCTATCTCTCTCACTATATATATATATATATATATATATATATATATATATATATATATATATGGAAAGATGATTGGAATGAATCCGACAGAATGTGGTGGAGATGTGAGGAACACAAGAACAAAATTCAGACAACAGTGTGTAGTATATATTTCGCTAGAGCGTTGAGCTCGGTATCATCATTCGTTTTAATGAATTATCAGGTTATCATACAAGTGTTTTATAGAAGGGGGTGTGGCGGGAGGAGGTGGATAGGAGAGGAGGTCAAGTGGGTGGGTAAGCGTTAATGAGGAGAGGTTTTGAATGGTCAAGCAGAAAACATTGGAGAGGAAATCAGAAGGGGAGAGAGATAGAGATAGTAAGCAGTGTGAAAGTAGAGAGAGATATTGTAAAAGAAACAGTTTAGAGGCGGAGGTGGGTGGACTTCTTTGAGAGAGATTTGATCAAAGCAAAAGAGTCCTACTGTTTGTTCGTTTTACGTTGTTTTTGTCTTTAATCTTTTGTAAAATAGAACTAGCATATGATTATGAGACCCCTCTTACCAAAAAGCTCAGGGGAGTAGGCTTCCTTTTTTCTAAAAAAAGAACAGACCTGTGGACCTATACTAAGTTAAACCTTAAAACTAAAAATTCCCAAAGGTGTAGGTATCTTTTTACAATGCCACCTCGCTAAGCATTCAATAATATACACCGAGATATTCACTGGGTATCGGATTAGAGAGAGAGAGAGAGAGAGAGAGAGAGAGAGAGAGAGAGAGAGAGAGAGAGAGAGAGAGAGAGAGAGAGAGTATTATACATGCCATATAACTGTGCATCACCAGAAACAATGTGTAACAGCATGTTGGATATAAAGAAAGGTGAATGAACACAAACGAGTCAACTGTGTGCTTGAGAATATGCTGCTGGATGGACGTCATAATTCAACCACCGGAATCAAACAGGTCAGTCAATAAACTACTACTACTCACCTCCAATGGTGTCGTCTATTGATGAGTTAACAAAACAGCCATCGATATATTACCATGATAGTAAATCGATCCTAACCTACCTTCCACATCGCTCTTCGCGTGAGAAAACAAGCCAAACATTCCACTGAGGTTACAGCTCCGGTTTCAATGTGCGTAAGGTTAACTACAGAGCCCAAGCACAAAATAAATCTACTTAGAGACAACTTCTAATGTTAAAAACATCAACAAACAATATGTCAATTACCGGAGTTAATCGTGTTTGCAGTCGATAAGAGTATAGATATAATATTCATGTAGGAACATAGATATTACCATAAAATTAAAAATAAAATACCATGAAACCAGTTTAATATCAAACCCCACACTTCAAGCGACTCGTGCTACAGTTCAGAAATGTCAAAGATTAAACGGACATCGCCAAATTTTACCAGGAGCTAACATGAGCTATCACGAGACACATTCCTAAACACTTACTGATCATTGGGGGAGATATGAATGCTCAGGTAGACAAAACGAAAAAACGTTCTGCTTTCACGACACCCTAAGCCGAAACGGTAAACTTCTAGCCGAGTTCTCTTTTGAGAACAGGCTGGTATGCTAAAATACCAAATTCGATGGGTAAACTGTGGACTTACTCTTACTCAAATAATATAAAAGCACATAAGTGGATTTAAAGGAATATCCACCAATCACAGAATGGTCTCAGCCTGAACTTACGCAGAAAAAAACAACAACAAACCCCTCCGCCCGCAAAATCATTACAATATGTGACTGTTTATAACTTGTCAACAATGGTATATGCAACACCATGCAAGACATCAGATAGGCATCCTCCAAATGATGAATACGTAAACTTTGTCAGCGCCCATTTAGAAGCAGCAGCTGAATGCATACAAATTAAACTAAGAGCCAAATACACTGTCCCCTGGTATACAAAGCAGTTAGGGAAAAGGTAAATAATATAAAAACAATATCCCGGCGAAATAAAACAGACCCAACTAACGCCAATAAGAAAATTCATAAGAAAGCCCATATAGAACTAACTAAACTTGCAAAAAGAAAAGAATAGACGATAGCAATTAGCATAACAAACGGTAAATTAAGTTGTAAGAAAAGCACCAGATCAAAGCTAAAAGCAGCCAGCCATGAACATAGATTTCTAAAGAGGAATGACCACTTCAAGAAACTGCTGGAACCCACCTACCCCATCTAAAATCTTATGAATTATACCTAAATTCGCTTCCTAATGAAGGACCTCAACGAACTCCTAAAGGAAAAGTAGAAAAGCCATAGACTTCGACGAAGTACCTCCCTGTAGAATGGAAGACAAAGAAAATTTGACGACATACTTATTAGACTATACAATGTAGCGTATAAAGAAAATATAAGACAGAAGTGGACGAAAGGCTGAATCCTTCAATTTACCCCGAAATACAACCCCGGAGTCACTAACAACAACAGAAGTATACATGTTATTGTCATAGCTGACCATATTTATAATATCATTCTTCTTTATCGAATGAAGTAGTGAAAATTATTAGCAAAAACTAAAATAGGTTTTGTAGAAATCGATCCACAACTTCACAGATCGTGACTATACATAGGATCGTAGAAGGGGTCCGAGCAAAATAATCTCGAGGTAACGCTACTGTTGTGTGTACCAATCTGTTGTGTGTGGATACTGGATGTGGGACGATATCTGGACGGTTGGCGAAAAAAGACATCGGAATCCCCATGTCAGTGCGACCAGATGATGATGGCATATATATATATATATATATATATATATATATATGAACTATTATTCCTGACGATAACCTAAGGTTGAAACTGAGAACAATTAAAAGAATAATAAAATAAAATAAATATCCTTGTTTGTCTTATCACTTTTGTTCATGTTGTCTCACTCAGTAGAGCACCAGGCTCGGAACTACAAGGTTCCGGGATCAATACCGGCCTTCGGTAACTCAGCGTATGTCTAGTATGGGGATCTGTGCGGTAAAGTGGAAAGCTGGTGGTAGGCGTGGTGCTCTACCTCAGACGCAAAAACAATCTCTAGGGAATAGGTGATAAAATCTTTCTGACTGATAGCGACAATAGGACACTCAGTCGATTTACTTATATATATATATATATATATATATATATATATGTATGTATGTATATATATACTTACACACACACACGCGCGCGCACACACACACACACACATATATATATATATATATATTTACATATACATATGATAGACTTTCCAATCGTGAACGATAGATAAGGGTCAGCAGTGAGTGATTTGTTTCCTCCCACTTTGTGCATACTATCAAGAAGACATTTTGTGTTTCCTCGAATGTGATAGCAGCCCAAGCCGAGAGTCAGATGTCTTTGTTTTTAAGTTAGACGGAGCTGATCTCGAAGTTTCAGTCTATTTTCTTTTAAAATTCTTTAATCTAGCGAAACATGTCTTACGCCATTATTTATGATTTGATGCGAGATTTTCCCATGCACTCATGTTAATATTGAGGCGTTTCAAATTGTTCTTCAATTTGTCTTTCTAGCTTAAAAGTGGACGTCCCATAGAACGTTTAGCATTTGGTAATTGTCCGTATAATATCTTCTTTGGAAGCCTCTTCTCATTCATGTTGACAACGTGATCAGCCCACCAAAGCTGAACCTTTGCTAGTAAGATTTCAATGCAAGCAATGTTACATTTTTTAAATATTGTACTATTTTGCTCTCTATCATCCAATTTCATACCGCAAATGGCACGAAGGCAGCGCATGGGAAAGGCGTCAAATTGGTTTATGTGCTTGCCGTAAAGTGTCCAAGTTTCAGCACCATGCAGTACAGTTGAAAGCACGACTGCTCTGTAGATGTCAATTTTTTTATATTAAGAGATACATCTTTGTTATTCCATAATCGATATTTAAAATTGTCGAATACAGTGCTTGCTTTATTGGGGAATGGATATCTTTGTTCCGTTTTCCATCAGAAGTGACTGTTGATTCAATATATTTAAACGTGTCAACAATTCTTAATGCTTTTCCATCAATGAAGACAGATGGATTTACAAGATTGCATGCAGCGGGCTGGTACAATAGTTTAGTTTTCTTTATACTGATAGTAAGTCCAAATGCTTTTGATGTCAGATAATTTATCAAGAATGTTCTGGATGTCTTCTAGGCTGTGTGCTAATAGAGCAGCATCGTCTGCAAAGAGAAGATCCGCACTAGCTGCAAGGGAATTTTGACCTACCTTTAAAACGTTGTTGTCACCACTTGTTCTGACTTCAACATTTATTCCTTCGCTTAGATCTGAGAATGCTTTCTCGGGCATAGCAGAAAAAAACAATGCAAATCGTGGAGCAAGAACACAGCCTTGCTTTGTACCGTTTGAGACAGAACAAGTACTGGATTGCTTACTACCTGATCTCACCGAAGCCCTCATTCCTTCATACAAAGAGACGATGATATGAAGGATTTTATCTGGAACTCCTGATTTCGACAACACTTTCCACAGAGCAGTCCAAGACACAGTGTCAAAGGCTTTTGTGAAATCTACAAAAACCATGAACACGTTTTGTTTTGCTCTCGAGCCTTCTTCTGAGCTTATCGCAGAGAGAAAATCATATCTACTGTTCCTCTACCTGAGCGAAAACCACAGTTTCTGGTTGTGCTGATCCTGAGACAAAGTCATTAAACCTGTTAAGAATGATACGACCAAGGATTTTGCCAGCAACCAAGGGAAGAGATATTCCTCTGTGGTTGTCACAGTCATACTTTCTTTGTTCTTGTACAAATGGACAATTGATGCGTCCTTAAATTGTTGCAGGACTTTACCCCTGTTCCACACAAGATTGAAGAATTTGCAGGGCCTGTTTGTCAAAGGATTGTCAAAGGATTTATACAATTCAGCTGAAATTCCATCTTCGCTAGGTGCTTTTCCATTTGAAAATTGATTGATAGCTTTCTTGACCTAAGGTATTGACAGGTTAGCAGAGAGTGATTGTACAACAGGTCTCTTGGGAAAATTGTCTATTACACACACACACACACACACACACACACACACACATACACATATATATATATATATATATATATATATATATATATATAAGGCTAGGTTGATTTTTAACTTTTGAAAAATATTAAATAGTATCACCGGAGAAAGTAGGTTTCTAACTTCTGCCTATTTTTGAGCAGTTAATCTTAAAAATTGTTAAATATGAAGCCCAAAATAATCCTTGTTTTTGATACATTTAGATATGAAATTGCTTTAAAAGTTTAATGTTTTTATCCGGAAAAATTTGTCAATTTATTTTGTTCAAATAAAACGGATAGGCTGCATTTTAAATAAATAATAAACAATAAAAAATAATAACATTGCAAGATATAGTGAAATAGTTAATTTTTCTGTTATCAATGAAACAAAAAACAAACAAGTATGAACTTTGCTAGGAACAAATGAAGGGATTATGATTTTTATATAGGCTACCTACTGGTTACTGATAGTGAGTCTTTTAAATTTCTATTTTGTATAATAACTGCAAGGCATAAGTTATAATGAAATTTTTCTGTGAATCTAGTCTCACGATATCCATTCTGTGAAAGAGACCAATTCGTAGCATGAAAATTTATATTATATATATATATTCTTAGCATCTTTTCGGTTGGCTCTCTAATCCTGACAAAATATAAAAATAATTTAATGAATTAAATAATTTAATGAATTAGATTGAAAAATAAAATCTTATTTCTCTTAATTTTATTTTGTATAATGGAATTAGGATAGTACTTTGAAATTAACCTATTAATCGTTGAAATAATTTTAATTAATTTTATGTGCATTACTTACTTAATGGTTAGAATTCTTTTTGTATTTTCATCACTCATACAGTTCATCTGATTGCATATAAAATATTTTCTGGAACGAGATAGAAAGGGTTATGCGGAATATTTTCGAATGCAATCTCCTGAATTTCAGGTGCTAGTTCTTTAATTATTTGCAGCATATCGAAAATATACAGTTGCTAGTTACGAAATGTATCGTCTCTTTTAATTTCAAACCAACTAACTGGATAAGGCTGTGTAGTTTTAAAAACATGTTTTTGAGGTAAATGACTCGAATCCACGAGGATATTAGTTTAGTGGCTAACGTCAATCTTCTTGCTTGATCTAGGGGTCCAATTTGCCATGCCGCATATCTAGAGTTCATTTTCCTTCGTGAAATAACTACTGCATATTCAAAAAATCTATATGATCACTAATCAGATCACATGTCTGTTTGATGCTAGAATATTGGTTATCTAGAAGACTAACTATGGGTATAAACTTGACCTGTGGAGAATTATGATAGTCATTTGTACACAATCTCCCAAGTGGACAAATAAATGATATCGTATTTCTTATGACGCCATCAATAGGCTTAAACACAGCTCCGAACGGAAGGAACCAATGATGTATAATTTTCTATATATTTTTGTCTCTAAAACTGAAAATAGCCCAGCTTCACAGTTACTATTTGTATGAGTGTTGTCCAATAAAACAGCTTTTCTTGGGCACAATATCAGCATTTGAGCATTAAGATGATTGTCTTTAATTATAATCTTTCACTGAAATCCTGCACGTACATAGGAAAAAAACTCTAAACTTGGCAGGTTCATATCTTCTAAAGTAGAATTTTTTGTGGGAGCAAAGTGCTCCCACAAAAAATTATTTGATGAACTTAGGCAGACAAAATAGATGTTAAGAAAAATATATTATGAAAATTGAAGAGGACACATTTTCGATAGACTGACCGTAAGCTACATAGGTGAAAAGTTGTTGATTTTGGAGTCATGCATTTGGGTGGGCAAAATAAAAGTTTATATCAGGTATAGGGTTAAAATAGTTCAATATTTGGATTTACAGTCCTTATTTGCCTTACATGCCAAATTTCAGAAATATTGAATTTATGAAAGTATTTCTTTTTAAATAAAAAATAACACAAGATTTTGCGACACCGCACGGCCTTAATTTTGAGGCAAAATAGGAAAATTATATCCCCTCTCTAAAATCGGAACGGTAGGGTTTAGGACAAAATAATTTGGCACACTTTCCTAACTCATGAAGAGGAACATTTGTGCCAAATTTCAGGTAATTTGGTGTCGGTGGGTGCAGATTTCAACTTTTTGCTGGTGTTTTGAATGACCCTATAGTAAGAAATTTTAATTCAATGTTTAACTATATTTTTTAAATAAAATATAAATTACGAGGTTTGCTAAATTTCAAATTAATATATTTTTTAAATTAAATAAAGTAATCAAATTTATGTAAAACGATAAATAATCTTTAAAAAATAACATTATCAATTCAAAGAGTAGCCGATCGAATGTCAAATTATTATAGTGTAATATACTATAAATTTGATAACAATTTGATGAAAATAATATACTGTACTAAGTATGGTATATCATTTTTTAAATCCGAAAGTGCACTGACTTGAAAACATTACGAAAAGAAAAGAAAAGTAAATAAAAAAAAGCAAAATAATATTTCTAACTCGCTGTAAAAAATAATTCAATGGATAAAAACACATACAAATTCAATATTTGGAAAGATTATTTTCATTTCTTTCTAACCGTATGAATATTTAAAAGATTGAACCGTTAATAGGCGAGAAAAAAGAATTTGATTTTTCGTTAAAATTTAATCTGAAAAAAAAAATCATACTTATCAGCTGTCCGGAGCAAAAAGTTTTTTTATAACTCGCAGTAGAAAATAATTCAAAGGATAAAAACACATACAAATTACATATTTAGAAAGACTATTTTCTTTTCTTTCCAATCATATAGATATTTTTAAGATTGAACCATGAATAGGCGATAAATTTTGAGTTGAACGGTTTAGACTGTGAAATATATTCACTAAAATTAAACTTCACTTCTGATTTCGCTAAAACAAAAAGCAGGCTGTGAACAGTATTTTATTATCAGCAGGAGCTGGTATACGGACAGCTCCGCAAATTGGGGGATTTTGGCTTAATTTATTATATCCCTTAATTAGTAAAAATCAATAACCAAATTTGGCGTATTTCTTAGAAGGATTTCAAGGTGTATGCAAGTTTTAGAATCTGAGTGACCTCCCGTTTTGGAGTTATACGCCGACACGTACATACCAAACTCCTTTAATATATATATATATATATATATATATATATATATATATATATAATGGTAGATTTCCCTTAAATCATCGCATATATATATATATATATATATGTAATATATCAAGAAAAATGAAAAAACACAGGTTTAAATGGGTTAAGTGGTGAGTTTATTGGCCGACGCTGCAGTGTTTCGATCTATTAATTAGATCATCTTCAGGGCATAAGATAAGACATTATATATCACAGAATGGTGAGAAAAGTGAGTGGTAATCCTTGTTATTCAGTCTGTTTAAAAAAAATTCTGAAGTTTGAAAAAAGGAGATGTTTTTGAAATATGACATCAAATATTCTATTTTAAGGTGTGAGTATGTACCGCTGTTAGCGTGTGTATTGAAGGAAACATTGTGCATTTTTTTAGATATGTGGTTGTGTGTGTGTGTGTGTGTGTGTATGAATTTTTTCTGTAGCGATAAACGACAGCGGAAGTGAAAACTCAAGGTTGTGTGTGTGTGTGTGTGTGTGTATTGGTAAGAGGTAGGGGAGAGGTGTGTGTGTATATTGGTAAAAGGTAAAGGAGAGATGTCATGAAAAGAAATTTTCATGTTTTATATTAAGAGAGGAGATGGAAGTTTGGGTGTGTGTGTGGGGGGTTGGGGATTTAAAAAATGAAAAGATTTTATTTTATTTTATTTTATTTTTTTTATTTTTTTGTTAGAAAGAGTATTGTATTGTTGTTTTATAGTTGGTACTGATTATTTGACGATTAATATATATTTATATTACAATTATGTATAAGTGAATGAATTATTGTTATTATTATTGTTATTATTATTATTATTATTATTATAGTTTTTTTTTGGGGGGGGGTTTATATTGAAATACATTATTATAATTTTATGTATATATATATATATATTTATTTTATTTTTATCTTTATTTATTTATTTTTTAAAAATATTATTGTTATAAGATAATTATTGTTATAGTATATCATATTTATTATCTTATTATAATTTTTATTGAAATGTTGTTATTATTGTTATTGTAATTTATATATTATAATTATTGTTATTATTAATATTATTATTATTATAATTATTACTTATATTTTTATTATTGTTGTTGTTATTATTATAATTATTAGTATTATTGTTATTACAATTTTTATTATTATTAAATTATTGTTATTATTATTATGTTATTATGATTATTCTGATGACAATTGTGTGCTAGTGAATGTTTATGCAAATAGTGTTAGTGTGGTTATAATTATGTGAAAATAATTATTGGTTAATAAGGATGTATATTTTTGATTATTATTTTTATCAGTAGTTATATTGTAATTGTGTCAATAGGGAGTGTCAATGTGTGGGGGATTTAAGGGGAAATATTGTTATATATAATTATTATCAAAAATATATTATTATTGTTGAAAAATGTTGGTTAAATAGGTAAAGTGTGATAATCTGTTGTGTGTTGAGATCAAATGGAGATTATCATGTTACTAAATAAGTGTGTGATCTAAGAAAAATTGTTGGTGGTCATTCAGTAATAAATGGGGACAGTTAATATGTAGAAAATAAAATGAGATATTGTCAGATGTAGGGAATTTTATAATTCTTGAGAACAACCTTGGACAGGTAAGGTGATAGAAGGAAAAATCCGGGTCTCTGTTTGATTGTATTGAAAATGGAGATGGCGCTAGATTCTACAATTTTTCTTTCTTTTTTGTTGTGAATTCTAATTAACAACTTGGATTCTTTACAATTGAAAGAATGGTTAGTTTTTGAGATGTGTTTTGTGAGTGCGTTGTTCATTTGACCATTTCTGATATCTCTCTTGTGTTCTCGGATTCGTTGGTCAATGTGTCTAGATGTCTCTCCTATGTATTGTTTGTCGCAATCCAAACATTGAATGATGTACACACCTGCACCGGACCTTGTGTGAGTGTTGTTTTTTTGGTTATTAATAATATTTTTTATGGTTTTGGAGGAATTTGTTACCGTTTTTATTCCTAAATTATTAAGGTTTTTTTCAATTATAGCTGTGGCTGAGTTGTATTGTAGTTGAGTAAAAGATTTTTCTATGTGTTTGAATTCTTCGTCCAAAAATTTCTGGGTACAGATTCTAAGGGCTCTAAGGTATATATATATATATATATATATATATATATATATATATATATGAAAAATAGATGAATGACGACAGTATAAAATTTAACATTTTGAAAAAACAAATAATGTTTGTTATGTAATTGCTGACAGAATCTGTTTCGACCAAATCGATAAATTGGTCTTCATCACGAGCAACATAGACGGGAAAGAAAAATATCCGTTAAAATACTGTTTACAAAAACGAACGCTGTATTCAACCGCTGAAAATTTTAAATAATGCATGTTCTGTTTTAAAAATAAAATAAATTTTATTTTCAATTTTTAAAAAATCAGAAGTAAAACTCAAAAGAGTTTGTTGTAAGATTATATAAAAATGTAAAAGTGGGTATCAAAGTTTGAGGATATATTTCAGCTGTTAAAATAATATGCAGGTCCACAGCGTAATTTGATGAAAGATGTTAGAGTTCCAGCTCTGTAATATAAATTTTCTGATAACATTCAACTCCTTCTATGTTACACAATGTAGGAAAAATATATTCCGTGGTTTCCTAAGGTAAATATTCTATTCGGAGTTGATTTATAATTAAGTTGATAACAAAATTTTTACACATCATTCTTTTTACTTCATACATCGTCATGACATGTATTATAGGGCAGTCGTTTGTATACTTTACTTTATGATTGATTTATTGATCTTAATGGTATGTCAAACCGTTTAGGGTTATGCTATGCCTTGAGGTCGAGGAATCGCATTTTTGTACCTTCCTATTTAAATCTTTGAGCACCTTTTTGAAGAGGTTTTTTTTGTGTTCACAGCCCTCTCGAATACGTATAATTTTCAAAAATATCTATTTGAATTATAGATGAGACTCTAACTGTTTTTAACATTCCGGGTCAAAATGGACCTAGAAGGAATAACAAAGAAGGGGCACTCCACACGTTTCATATATCAAGAACTGGAGCGTTACTATCAGATGTAATTTAGTACGACACCAGAGACACCTATTTTCTCTGCAAGGTATATAGTGGGCATATACAGGACAAATGAACTGAGAATAGTGTCAGTAGTAGACTTCCGGCTATGTTTTCAGATATAGAAACAGGTAAGCTTTCCGAAGTATACATTTTTAAAAATTTCTAATTAAGTTGATTATACAAATTTTACACAATCAATCTTATTAGTACTTACTAGTATTCTTAGATGGCACTCTTTTATATATTTTGCTAAATATAAAGTTTCTCACTTTTGGTCAAAAGTTTTTTTAAATATTTTAAAAAATGATAAAAAGTAAAGCGTATCTTAATGATAGACCTACAGACTATTCAGTCAACATTCTGTTGCTCTAATCCAAACGAATAAGTTATGAAAATGGTATATAGATAATGATTGTGGCATCAGTACCCATAACACGATATAGGAAAGTTTGAAAATTTACACTTTATATATATATATATATATATACGATGTTCGCATATAGCAGAAAGAAATAGCTGTAATCAAAGAAAAATCTGGCCTGATGCAAGTGAAAGAATGAGCACCAAGCCGGAAGAACAAGACAGTGGATGCCGGTTCCCACCTTTGCAATAAACGGCACAACTTTTCATGTGCGTAAGTCTCTAATGAGCTGTGGCCCTCGGGTCAAGCAGATAATTTGTTGAAGGGAAATCAATACGCGCATGATGGTGTTATGTGTTTGGGGAAGTGGAAAGATATGTATAGAAGGGGGAGGGGTCGGAAATGGGGCTTGATACATATGGGTATATCTACCGCCTTCCACCCACGTTCTTTTATTCATTGCTATATCAGCCCGTTAATTAGGAATACACCATTTTGTGAATTTAACACGTTTGCTTTACTCAACCTTATCTTTATCATTTCGACCATCGATATACGCATGCGTAAAGGCTGTGTCAACAAACCCGGAAAATGTCACTATTTTCTTCATTTACGCAGTTGCGCGTTCATTTGGTGAGTTTTTGCTTCTGGTTTCCTCCGTTTCTTTTCACTTTTATTCAGCGCCATTCTCACAGGCAGACGAAAAGTTTACAGAACAGACTGCACAAATACATATTGCGGTAATAATAGTTTGCAGCAATTTGATAACATGAGGCGCAGTTCGACAGCTCCAGATGCTTTTGCCGAGCTCAAAACGACGAATCTCACTGTGTGAGATGAGGACGGATTTTTTTCTCTGGCTTGGAGCCCGTCCTTGGGATTTACGGTGTTAGGTATAGCTGACCTTTGCCTGATCGTCGAGATCTTTGCAAACCGAGCTAAATATCTTGGAACTTATGGTTACTGTACCTTGATCAACTGCATCTTCACTTTTTTCACAACAACTGTTATAGCCCAGTTTAAACTCGTAGAGGCATAAATTTCCGAATGAGACTACGTTGCACATTCATCTATGTGACTTTCAAATCCCACACAGAGAGGAGCAATGTACAATGTATCTGCACACCAACTACGAAGATACTACTAACTAAAACGTACCAACATTTTTTGCAAAAATTTTGATTCACCCTAGTATTTTAAGGATATTGTTCTTGACGCTCCGTGTTTACATATTCTATCCCGATCTTTTTTCTATCCTTAAAATCACAAACCTAAATACTGATTTTGACTGAGAGTAAAATGTCTGAATACAGTGCAAAACTGGTAATAAAAATCGAAAAAAATGATTTACTAGAGGATATTTATTCCTCTTACTTGACACGAAACGATGAGGACAACTGGCGTACCACCGCAGTGTTTAATCCGTCAATATGGATACCATAAAGAAACAAACCGGGTTTTAATCACCTAAACATGCATGTACGTTATGAACAAATCCATGTGAAGCTTACCATTTTCTTAGGAATTACTATTTGTTGTTTACTTTCTGTTAGGCGAACGACTCAGTGCTTTTGCTTAAATAAAGCTTCATTTTGCCATGTTGCAATTTGTTTATTGACTGAAGAGTGGGTCTTCTCTTTTCTTTCTTGGGCTCGATTTCAAACGATTTGTTTCCTTTGTTGAGAAATTTTACAAAAAACTTAAGAAAGTTTTATCATTAATTTTCTTTTGTTTTAGGCTGTTTTTTTTATATTCCTATATATTCTTTCTTTCTTTTTCATTATTCTATCTGTTTTTATCTTGGCATTTGTTTATTTTTGTCTATCTTCTTTCATCTAGGCTTGCTTCATTACACTTTCCTTCTTTCTTTTTATTTATTATTTCTTTTCTTCATTTTTCCATTCATTTTATCATCCTTTCATAGTCTTCTTTATTCTTTCAATTGCCTTTCATTCTTTATTTTGTGTGTCCCTTCTTTATTTACCCCTTTCTTTCTATTTCCTTTCTTTCTTTCTTTCTTTTCTTATTCCTTTCTTACTTTCTTTCTTCTTGAATTATCCTCTCTTCCTCTAGGCTTTTGGTTGTTATTTTGGTTTTTGTTGTTTGTTTGTTTGTTTGTTTGTTTATTTATTTATTTCTTTCTTCATCTACGCTTGTTTTCTTCAATTAAACCTTTGTTTGTTAACTTCTTTGTTGGGTTGTTTGTCTTTCTTTCCTTCTTCATTTAGGTTTTTTTTTGCTTTTTCTTTCATTTTTCTATCTGTATCCTCTCAGTATCCTACCTCAACTTATGCTAAATAATTGCGTGTATGTTTCCTCGTTTTGAATATTCTTCATCACGGTCTTTTTTTATTTCTAGGTATAGTTGTATACATATCGACGTTTCTTTGTTTCTTTCTTTCTTTTTTTTCCTCAACTCTAAGATGCTGTCTATCTTGCTAGTTTAAATTCTTTGTCTTTTTTATTTTGAATATTTTCGTATCTTATCCTTTTCCTTAAATCGACAGTCACATAATTCCCTTTCATCTTCTTATTTATTTCTTCTTTTTTCTATTTCTTTCTTTCTTCAAGCTTCATTTATCTTTCTTTCTTTATCTATTCTTCTTTCTATTATGTCTTGATATTTTTTGCATTCTTCATATTATATGCATTTCTCCATCTCGGCAGGTTGCTTAGTTTTCTTTTTCTTTCTTTCTTTCTTTCTTTCGTAGAATTTCATTTATTTTTCTTTCTTTCATCTCCTTTTCGATCTATCTATTTTTCACTTTCTTTCTCCGAATTTATTTTTACTGTCTTTGCATATTCTTATGTCTTTCTTTCTAATTTTATTGTTGCATTCTTCATATTTTATGTTTTTCTTTATATCCATAATCGTATTGTTTTCTTAGTAATTCTTTCTTATTTTTCTCATACTTTCTCTCTTTTTTATTTCTTTCTTCGAACATTTTTTATTCTTCTTTATTCCTTTTTACCCATCTACTTCATTCCTTTTCCAATCATTTTGTCAACGTAATTTTCTTTTTTGAAATTTAATTTTCTTGTTTACTTGCTCTGTTTTCAGTTTTCATATTTTGTGATTTTCCTGCAACTAAAGGTATTTAAATAAATCATTACTTTTTGTTATTTTTTGTTTTGTTTTTCGTTTGTGCATGAAATATTTTGCCTACTGGCTCCTTTGTGATTACTGAGTTATAACATCTAACACTATTCAGTCTGGCTCTTTCTCTCAATGTTTTTTTCGAACCGCACTATCTGTTTTTTTTCTTTAAAATGTACGTATTCTTTCTTCTGTTTTGCTACAGCCCAAAAACCAGCAATAAACCAAAAACAATGTTAGGGCGTTTCTTAACAACTTCCGTTCTTATCAAGACGTAACCCCATCCAGCCACAAGAATTGATACTAGCCGCTTATTTGCCATTAACCCATAATAGAAAAAGTAATAATTTTGCAACACGTGCACAGTGAATACTGCATGATCTATTAGACGTTTAGAATTATTATGAACCTGAAAATATTTTGTAGTAAAAGTACTACTAATATTACTACTACTTCTACTATAGATAATAATAATAATAATAATAATAATAATAATAATAATAATAATAATAATAATAATAATAATGCCAAGACAATAAGGGGGAAATGGTCTCACCGAAATTGAAGATAGTGTAGATACAACTATCCGAGCACTTGACGAATACATAAAAAGAGAAAGTAAAGACTAATTGCAGCAGCCAGGCAAAACAAATACAACGTATATACAAACATGAATACATCATAAACTAAAAAGAAAAAAAAACAGAAATGGGAAGAAAAACAATTATGTAGGTAATTTAAGCGACAAACTCAAGAGATATCACATCAGAATACATGGACATGACTAAGAAGAGGAAACCTCAAGAGAGAAACTGAATCTCTTATAATCGCAGCACAAGACAATGCCATAAGAACAAACTGTATAAAGGCAAAAATAGATAAGACGCAGAAGAATAGCAAGTTCAGAGTGAGTGGAAACAGATACGAAACGGTTAATCATATACTAAGCGAATGCAGCAAGCTAGCGCAAAGAGAGTACAAGACTAGGCACGACTGGATTGAAAATGTGATCCACTGGGAATTGTGCAAGAAATTCAATATTCACCATACAACTAAATGGTATATGCACAGCCTAAACCTTTCCTGGGAAATGACACATATAAAATTCTACGAGATAGAGACGCTTCACCTCATCCCGGCCAGGAGACTAAACCTAGAATTGATTAAAAAGAAAAGAACCTGTCATGTCATGGATTTTGCCGTCCCAGCCGACCACCGAGTGTAAATATAAACAAAGCGAAAAGATAGACAAATACGTAGATCTTGCCAGAGAACTGAGAAAACTGTGAAACATGATAATAAAGGTAGTACCAATTGTAATTAGCGCCATTGGAACGATCCCCAAAGGTCTGGAAAAGAATTTGAGTGAATTGGAAATCAGAGGGAAAATCGAGACGATCCACTCTTAAGATCGACTACAATACCCTGGCTACCTGAGGAGACTTGCTGCCACTGAGCCTCCAATGAACCACCTGCTCGCTAGGTGTGAAAAACTCCATACTACTACTACTACTACTACTACTACTAATAATAATAATAATCATAATGATATGTAGTGACAGAGATGGAAAAGTTAATCACATAATACGCGAATACATCATTGCAAGACTAAGTATGTCTGGGTGGGAAAAGTGATGTCTTAGCCATGTCCATGTATTTACTAATAAGCAACAAGAAAATAACTTCTCATCAAGTGGATTCTGTCGTCCCGGTGAACAACATAGTTAAAATGAAATACTGGTTCTGATTTGTGCAGTTTACTACATTCACTTATCATGTGGTTTATTTTCATCTCTGTCTTCACTTTCTATTCATCTGTGCATAATGATTATTTTCTTTAACATGACTAGTTCCTAGGTCATAATTTTTGTGTTGCTATTTAGAGACCTTAAGTTTCAGATGTTCAAGTCATCTCATTTTCCTTGGCTTGTCACTTTAAATGTCCATATAGTTCTTTTTCTTATCATTTTTGTTTATCGGATGTTTTTATTGTTGCTTTTCTTTAACTTATTCATGTTGATCTTGCTGTTACTGGCTGCTATAATCAATCTAGTCTTTCCTTTCTCTTTTTGTATATTCTTCGAAACCCTGAATAGTTGCATTGACGTAATCCTCAATTCTGGGGTGTCCTATTCCCCCTTCTTTTCATGACACACAAAGCCTGTCTATATAATGTATCCAGTTTATGGTATTGTGCATTGTCATTAATTTCCTTGTTTGCGGGTACCTTACAACTCCCTTTGTAAATCACATGGAACAGACCAGGTTTTTTCTTACTTTAGTGATATTTCTGCTGTACATTTCAGTTTGGAGAAATTTACTTGATTTTCTGAGGTACTCTTTTTTTTCTCGTCTCATTTTTTTACCCTTCAGCTCGAAGTGCTAGTTTTTCACTGCAATCTGAGTAACTGCATATCTCTGCAGTTCCCCAGGACACTTCTAATTATGTAGTCTGGATGGTTTATATTTCTCCTCTAATATCCAGTTCATCTAGTCTCTTACGGACTGTTGCAAGGACTCTACTTACGATTGGTAATTAGTATCACAGTCACCTTCATATTCTTTTTCATTTCTCTGGAAATATCCAGGTTATTATTATTATTATTATTATTATTATTATTATTATTATTTATTAATGCTCTTGTTCCTTAATCTTCCGACCGTTATCATCTTGCAACACCCTCTGGTTAAAAATCAGACAGTCCAAAATTGTCCAAGATGAAAAGCAAAATAATTATCTGATTATCTGTGTCGCTTATCCTCCGAATTCTTATTTCTTGACGCGAAAGCGATAAAGCTAAACTATTTCAATCGAACATAATGAAAAGATGAAAAGAAGGAAGGAGAAAAGAAAACCAAACCAGTGAGGGAGTGAAATGAAGATTCGTATACTTTTTACATATTGAACTCTTTAGCAATAACTTTTAAATAAACATAACGTTGTAATAATTAAATAATCATACTGTCGTATATGAACAGGTTCTGCTAGATTATTATTATTATTATTATTATTATTATTATTATTATTATTATTATTATTATACTAGAACTATCTACTATATGTGTATGTCACTTTAACATTTCCTGATACGGAGAATTATTTATTCTTAATTAGCATCATATTTATCAATAGGTAAAGTAAAACTGGCTCAGTGGCCTATTGTCGGTATCAGTTAGACAGCGAAATACTCTATCCCATTTTCGCAAGCGCTAGATAAAGGAAATTGTTTTGCTTAGGTGAGGCGCCACACCCACAAATTCCCCGCTTTATCACAGAGATAAGATTACTCAAACTGTACTCCCCATGTGCTGAGTTGGCGGGGGTCGGTATCGAACCAGAAACCTTGTGATTGCTCTCCAGGTGTTGTACCAAAAATGATCTCTATTAAAGTGTAGTTCTGTTAGATTTGCCTAAAAACAGTCCATATTATGCATATAAAATTCTGCTATGCGTGTTATATATCACTAGGAATTAAAGGTTAATATAATATATGGTGTGGTAATTTGCATATTGGTTTTAACAAAACCGGTTTTGATATGTAATTATTTGGTATTATTGATTTCTAATATTCTTGTTTAAACCCCAACGTATTAAAAGCAATCCTACGTATAATCTTATATAGAAATCAATTAAGATAAAATTTAAAAAAATAGTTATAATATTTTTATATGCATTCTTAAGCTGCTCGAATGGAATCGTCAATAGTAAGTGGCTCCCACTCCAATTTGTGGGTATATTATCACTCTCTTATGCCCGGGAGAGATCATTTCATGAGCAATTTACTTACTTTGTCAATGGACTGTCTATACAGTTCTTTTTCTTTACATCTTTTTATAATTTTTTCTTTCATGTTTGTCCTTTAGTTATTTCTGTTCATATTGCTGTTACTTGCTGCTGTAATCAGCACTTTTTAGCTCTTCTGTTTAAAACACCGAAAACTATTTCAAGTGTATTAGAAGTATTCCCCAGCTTCATGAAGTTCTTTCGTTAGCCTTAAGAGAAAATAAGGAAGATTTTATCCATATACATCATCATCATCATCATCACAGTGTCGGCAACACAGATCCCCCTCTCTCTCCCTATTTCTGCAATCATCTCTTATCGCCTTCACTCTTGGCGAGTCTTCTAAAACAGAATTCAATGTTCGCACAAAACTGAAAAATATAAGATTTTGCTCGTCGGCCAACACTGGTGTGTTTATGAATAGGAGTTGCTTACTTCTCCAGCAGTGACAAGTATGTCTTGCTAGATTTGTTTGGGATGGTTTGTAAGTTGGGTAGTAAGTGGTCGTACATATGCTGTTTTGTAGGGAACTGCTTCTAGGATTTGTTTAACACAGTTCACATCATTCTTGTGTAGTTTCCATCAAGCATTTTTCAAAGTTGTACAGCCATACAGTAGTACCGACTGCTTGGTAATATTCCCGTTTTTTTTTCTCAGAGAGATCAGACTTCCCTATAGCCATTAAATTCTCACTAGCAGTCCATAAAATTCATGAATCTAAAGGATGCAATACTCTCAGCCAAGAAATCTGCTAACAACACTTAAAACAGTTTCCTTAACACTTAGGGGACAAGCGAAGTTAAGGTTTGATTGATGGTGGTATACAATTCCAACGTGTTTTGGGGTTAGAAGACTTGATCTTTATTACCGCCATACTGGAACCGTAACGAATGACTTGCTTCTCTTCTCTTTGTTTATTTTCGATGTTTAATTAAAAGAAAAAAAGAAAGAAAACCATATTTGTTTGTTGATTTGTCCGTGTTTATTTATCTATTTGTTTTAGGGTGGCAATTTTCGTTTCATCTTTTGGCTGACAACACACAAGATTCTCTTTCTATGCCTTCTATTTGTTTTCGTTTCCATTCCTTATCATTGTCTACTGGTTTTAATTTTTCAAAAATCTTATTTTCATCTTTTTTCCTTCGTTCTTGGCCACACCTTTGCTGTGCAACTGTAGCACCCACCCATCGACCTCTTTTGAAGGTAAGAATATTACCATTCCCATCACATCTGTCATTACCTCTTTCACAGATTCTGCTCGCCTTTCCGTTATCCTATCCCCCTATCTCCACCACCTAGTTTTAGTTCGTTTGGGGAATATTTTCTCAGTTTAGCGACAACAGATCTGAGTGGTAAAGTATCCCCCAAGGGGGTGGTTTGATTTTCTTCAAAGGAATGCTAACAGTGAATGTAAGTAGATAAAGAAGTCGAAAAACCGTATGAGAGAGAGAGAGAGAGAGAGAGAGAGAGAGAGAGAGAGAGAGAGAGAGAGAGAGAATAGAAAGGAGATGAATGGATAGATAGAAAAGAAGGAAGGAATAAAAGGGAAAATAAGGATGAAAAAGTAAAAGTGAAAAAGAAAAGAAGCAGAAAAATTATGAAAATGTCAAAACATTCGAATAAAGAAAGAAAGAAAGAAAGAAAGAAAGAATAGTCATCATTAGCTTGGTTTGGCACGAAGACAGAAGTATAGACCACCTAGGGAAAATCAGATTCATTAGCAATGGTCTTCAAGATTAGATAAAAAATACACGGTGTAGGGCACGTAAATACAATAGATAGTTGGTAGCTGAAGAGATAATCGTACAAGGGAGTAAAGTATAAGGAGAAGAAAGAAAGACCTACATCAAAGTAAACAGGAGAAGAAAGAAGGATGAAAAGAAAAAGACGCAAAGATATCAATAAAACCAAAAAGAAAAGTAAAAGCAC